>CM060598.1:12806304-13273814 GCA_030578255.1 Tiaroga cobitis
GTTCTTGTTGGTAACTCGTAATACGGGTCCACTAATATGCATTAATTTGTGCTTAAATAATGCACAGATAATCACGTGTTAATGAATGACTCATAAAGAACTAAACCATTTATTAATGACAACTGCATCAGCAACTAATAAAGACTCTATATGATTAATAGATTAAGTAATATATGAATTGCAATTAATTATTACTAAAGGCAAAGCTTGAGTTAGCAAACACAACAGCCATTCAACATTTTTGGCACTGAGATCTAGCATGTCTTCAAATTCAAATTCACAAGATGGTGCTCTAAAACTCAAGGCAACCAGCAGATCTCAAGGGGGTTTGGAGATTCATTACGCTCCAGCCTCAGCAAGCTGGAGCCTCGAAATGGACATTTTTCTTGGATCTGTAACAAACTTCCAATAGAAGTAAACTTGCCCAGAATAGCTCTTCATTCTTTATCAGGTGATGGATGTCATACACTATAAAAGGTGCCTCAACTATCCTATTGCACACCAAGTTCCTCAAAACATTTTATCATGACAGGTTACTGGAGGAACAGTTCACAATCTTTAGAGTTCTTCCAGGAACTTATGGGCTCCATTAAGTGTTGTTCTCCAGTGAACTGTGCGCAAGTTTGTGTGATAATGACTTTTGAGGCTGTAGCTACAGTCAGGGAGGAGAATGATCTTCTTATCAATGCTGATTAGTTGTGAAAAGAGCATATTAACTCTTTCCCCACCAGCATTTTTTTTTAAGTTGTCAGCCAGCGTCAGCATTTTTGATCATTTTCACAAAACTTCATGGCCCTAGCTTCACAGTCCTATTCATGGGTCGACATTTCACTCGGTCACGTTAGGCAGTTTTTATGCTGTTTAATGTTTGATGATCACGTTATGTGTGTAAGCAATGCTTCTATTGCTTATTTCTGCTTCTTTTTCATCTGTGTTTATATTCTGTACTCTTTTAGAATATACGTAATAGCGCCCCCTACCTTATAAAAGTAAAAACATGAATTGATGGAAGATTCTGTCAATGGCGGGAGAGTGTTAAGACACACACACACACACACACACACACACACACACACACACACACACACAAAATAAATCATCAGTCTTGAAATATACTAAGTGTTTTGGTCTTATGTGACTTGAGTTTCAATAACTCAAAATCTGCTGGTGTTCTCAGTCTCAGCCTGTTTCAGCTCAAAAATCACACCTGTTGAAACTTGCTAGCTAACCATTTCTGCACATATTTTACTAACCATGTCTTGACAAATATAGCTTAATGAATGCTAGACTAATTGTCTAATTACTTAATAATACAGGTGTTAGGATACAGCAGACAGACAGCTGCACAGGAGATAGCAAGTCAAATCAAGTCAAGTCAAATATATTTATATAGCGCTTTTCACAATACAGATTGTATCAAAGCTGCTTCACAGTATCAATCAAAACAACTTAACAATGTTTGTTTATTACTGGAAAAAAAAGACATCCAAGTTTGGTAGAGCTGATCAATGGTATGATTGGTTAATTAATTTGAATATCCCCAACTGAGCAAGCCAAAGGCAACAGTGGCAAGGAACCGAAAAACTCCATCCAGTGACCTAAAGGTGTCCTAACACACCATCAGATGACCCAATGGAGAAAAAAAAACCTTGGGAGAACCCAGGCTCAGTCGGGGGCCAGTTCTCCTCTGGCGTTTATGAACTAGAGGCCGAATTTACAGTTACTGTAAGATAAAAAATTTATATGAATGCCTGGCTAAATAGATGCGTCTTCAGTCTAGTTTTAAACTGTGAGAGCGAGTCTGAGCAACGAACAATATCATGAAGGCTATTCCAGAGCTTCGGAGCTAAATGTGAAAAGGCTCTGCCTCCTTTGGTGGATCTGGATATCCTAGGAATGACCAGAAGCCTCGAATTTAGTGATCTTAAAGAGCGCGATGGATTGTAGGGCGATAGAAGATCCGTTAAATCCGTTAAGCAGCTGTTTAGGTGTACATTTGGCTTTGAATAAAAGTGTCTGAAAATTGTATAAATGCTTTCCATGATTTGTCTTCTTTAATGAACACACCTGAACTGAACTAAAACAATCAATTAGAAACCATAGAAACAAACAGGGAGAGAACTGAGGAGAACGCAACTAATTAACAGCCTAGAAGATTAACAAAGAAACTCAAACATAAACAGAACAGAGAAAAAGATAAAAAAACGAACTCAAAACGTGACAGTACATCCCCCTCTCAGAAGGAGCGTCCCCACGCCATAATAAATCCACAGGGGTGGGAGGGTGGGCACCCTGGAGGCTGACGAGGGGCGGCTTAGGAGAACAGGAGGCCTCCAGGGCGGCGCCGGCAGCTCAGGGAGCCAGGGAGGTGCAGACAGTTCAGAGACCCACCAGGTCTCTATATTAATGGCCACTGGACTCTGGTCAGGGGCTGTAGCCATCACTAGACTCTGGTCAGGGGCTGTAGCCATCACTGGACACTGGTCTGGGGGTGGAGCCCTCACTGGACTCTGGTAAGGGGCTGGAGCCATCACTGGACTCTGGTCTGCGGCTGGAGCCATCACTGGACTCTGCTCAGGGGCCGGAGCCATCACTGGACTCTGGTCAGGGGCTGGAGCCATCACTGGACTCAGGGTCAGGGGCTGTAGCCATCACTGGACTCAGGGTCAGGGGCTGTATCCATCACTGGACTCTGGTCAGGGGGTGGATCCCTCACTGGACTCTGGTCAGGGGCTGGAGCCGACACTGGAGCAGACTCAGGGGTTGGAGCCGATACTGGACTGTGCTCTGGGGCTGAAGTGGATGTGTGTTCGGCCCAAACACACATAAAAACAGCAATATAACTGGAAAGAACCACCTCTTCGATCCCACTAGGGCAGACAGGATGGGCAGGCTCTGGAATTTCACTCACTAGAACAGACTCAAGAATTTCTCTGACTGGAACAGAACAGACTCGGGAATTTCTCTCACTGGGACAGACTCTGGAATATCGCTCACTGGAACAGACTCTGGAATATCTCTCACTGGAACGGACTCTGGAATTTCTCTCACTGGAACTGACTCGGAAATTTTCTTTCTGGAACGGACTCTAGGGCTGAGGCTGCGGTTATGGAATTTCCCTTGCGGTAATGTTGAGTGGCTCAATAGCGCGATATGCGGTATTACCGCCATTTATTTATTTCATTTATATGTATTTGTTGCTATATAAATAAAGTTTACGATGTGGACAAAAACGAGGACATTTTCAGTAACCAATGTAACCAAAACTAAACATATGCGCATTGAAAGGCTTTCACTCAGCGCGCATATTGTTATGACAACGGACTTTGAGTGAGTCACAGGGTGAGTCATTAAACCGTTCATTCAACGAACACATTCAAAAAAGCTGATTCATCAAAAGAGATGTAATGAAACAAGGTGTTAATTATTTTTAACTTTGAGTTCCACTTTTCAAGGATCAGCTGAGCAGCAATGCGTCGCATGGGTAACGCTGAAGCTGATGCTTCACTTAAATTAGAGACCAATATGGCATTGATTCAATGCGTGACTTGCTGATTTTATTTCCCCGCGGCTTCCTCACGCTGTGGGAAGCTGACCAGCGCTGCTGCTGACGCGCATTTATGGGAAATACCCGTGACGTGAACGTTAAAAGGATGATACGACAAATATTTCGCTTTCCTTTGACACGCAACCTTTTCACGACTTCAAAGACAGACGCAGGTAATCGCACGCGCTCTGCCGATCTCTCTCATTCACTGCCTGTGTGAAGCCTCTGTAGGCTACACATCACCAAGATAAACAGTCTTTTTATCATTATGAACTTGTTCAACATTCAATACACATGCATGAAGTTCAAAACAAGAAGGGTATAGCCTTATAAAAACGTGAATATCGCGGTTGTTGCGGTTACGTGCATCCTCTGTGGTTGACTTATAATATTGCGGTTATCGGGACAGCCCTAACGGACTCTGGAGTTTTATACTCAGGAACAGACTCAGGAACATTACTAACTGAAACCAGTTTAGGAACATTACTAACTGGAACGGGCTCAGGAACGTTACTCACTGGAACGGACTCTAGGACAGGCATGAGGGATGATGGTGGTTCAGTGAAGACCGCTGTTGACAGGAGGACTGGAGTGGACTGTGGCTGAGTGGTGAGGGCGTCTTCATCCACCTCACCAACAGTAAGGGAAGAACCACTCAGCCACAGTACATATTCAATATATTGAGAAAAAGTGGTAGCTGCTGCAGGTACCTTATAAAATAGATGATTGTCCAGCCCAGCCCAGAAAACGGACTTCAGGGTACCATTATTCCGGGGCACCAGATGGACGAGCTCAAGGAATTCTTCAACATACTCCTCTAAAGGGCGGCCATCTTGTGCCAGGGAGATAAGCAAATCCGCAGGGTCAACAGGAGTGAGGAGAATGCCCATTGTTGTAGTATCAGTGTATGGTTCCGGTATTCTGTCATGCAGTGTAGTTCAGACACTCGCATGAAGCAGGAATCAAGATCCAAAGAATGTTTATTTTAATACGCCAACCAAAATAAAGTAGTTCACAGGAGGAATCACTACACAACAACTACACACGACTAATACTGAAACAAAGACTCAAACTGAGGGCTTATACACTGCAGACAAAGGGAGAAACTAACTAGATCATTAATGAAACACATCTGAACTGAACTAACACAATCAATTAGAAACCATAGAAACAAACAGGGAGAGAACGGAGGGGAACTGAACAATTAATCAACCTAGAAGATTAACAAAGAAACTCAAGCATGAACAGAATAGAGAAACAGATAAAAAACTTAAAACATGACATATATTTAACTATTAACTTATGTGGTTCCTAAAACACTGGTTTTGAATATGTTTAGAATAGTCCCCCAAACCTGTTGTTTTTTTAGTTGGGGATTAGAACCCCCATAATTGACATTCAATATGCTTAATTTTCATTGGTCATAAAATAGGCCTTGTTTTCATTAAGCAAAACATAATTTCTTATTTCGTTTTGATTTTGAGTGAAATATGACCCGGACATGTTCTTGACAGGTTTTCTGAGATTCACCCGAGAACAGCGAGTCTCCTGTTCAGTTCTTGAGCAACGAGAGAGAAGAGGTCCTGCTGGGGCAACAGCGTAACAGACGGGAGAGAGAGACAGAGAGAGAGAGAGAGAGAGAGAGAAAGAGAGAGAGTGGCAGATGGTGTTCACAGCTCTATTTCTGATACTGGACCTTCACCATGAGTCTGGTCCCCCCCATCCCCCCCCCCTCTCTCTCTCCCTCACTCTCTCTCTCTCTCTCTCTCTCTCGTTCTCTCCAAATCCAGCCCATCCTCTTCTTAAACTCCCTCACTCGTGCCTACAATACAAACCCTCTGACATTTTCTTCTTTTGACTCTTGTTTTCTTGTCGACGTGTCTCAATATTTAATCTATTTCCAAAGAGCCGCCATTCTCCCATTCATCCGGATTTAACATTTCGTTTTTTGTTGTAGAGTCACTCTTAGATGTAGGCCATGTGATTAAATTACATAATCCCAGCACATGCTGTTAGAATATGCTTTTTGGCATGTATTTAATTCTATTCTTAAAAAGGTTAGAGGCATCACAGTGTTGTGCTGGTAAATAGCTTACATTTCCTTTTTGTTGGGTTTATTAGGGGATTATCTGGCTTTTGTCAAAAGATGTTATCTTGGCAAAGCAACAGTTCAAAACCGTTCCAATATGATGCCTTCCAAAAGTCTGCATGCTTTAAATCATTATATTTTCAAACGGTTGCATTAAACCAAGGCTGAACCCAGAGCAATCTTCCCAGCAGTAATTGAAACGAGTGCCGTTTCAGGCCCAAGTGAGCACTGTAAAACAGTTGACTGTGATCTTATGCTCCACTAACTCTCCATGTCTACAAATTAACTCACCCAGTGTCTTAATACACTTGCAACCCAACCATGTGACCTCCTGGACCCAGACTGCAACAGTTACCATAGCGATATTCATTACGACCATTACCTCATTATAACCTCACTGGCCTAATAAATTACAACTCCTAAATCCATTAGAGCACATTTATTTCTTAGATTTCGTTCAGTTATATTTTAAGATGCAGACAAAGAATTCACTGTGCAAAAAAACAAACAAAAAAACAGGTGAGCAATTCAATCTAATTTTACATCCAGATTTATTTATTTTTTGCAAAGATTAAGCAAGACTTACGGTTCCTCTTCAGTCGGTCAGTCGACGCCACGTCGAGACCGACGAATAAGAATCTTGCTAGAAAGGCCAATCTACTTCGAGTGAAACTAAACGAACCAAAGCACATTGGCGTGCAATCATTTGCATCAGCTGTTCAGCCACACAGCGCGGGTTTCCTTCGGCGCTCCCCACGATTAAAAGATGTCGATCGCTGCATCGGAGGGTGGGTCAGACTTCTCTGCGGATGACGATTCAACCTTCGGGTGTGGCAGCGGTGCCCGAGTCAGACGCAGAGATGATGGCCATGCTTTCCCGGGCCGCCAAAAGGATCAGGCTTGTTTGGAACCCTCCACCGTGTCCCGAGCACTCGAGGCTGGATGATTGGTTTCTCGGGGTGGTGCGCGCTGGTTCTCAGCAACCCATCCTGGTGACTTTCTTCCTGGAAGTGCATGAGGACCTCACTGGGGCATGGACGGCACCTTTCACTGCCCGAAACCATCCCGGTGGCTCCTCCTCCCTCACTACCCTTGATGGCGGGGCGGCTAAGGGGTACATGCACATCCCTCCAGTGGAGCGGGCCGTTGCAATGCAGCTGCGCCCTAACTCCACTTGGCGCGGAGAGCCGTGTCTCCCTTCCTGGGCCTGTAAGTACTCGTCGGAATTAACCGGCAAGGCTTACAAAGGCCTGTGGGGAAGCCGCCTCTGCCATATAGGCTATGGCGTTGTTGAAGGTCATTCAGGCCAAGGCACTGAAGGACCTGCACGAGGGTGGTCATGGTCCCCAAGTTCTTCAGGAACTTCGTACCGCGCCAAACCTCGCGCGACAAAAGTAACCGCGTGGTTGGTGGGTCACGCGATGTCCACTATGGTGGTCCAGGAACACCATCTCTGGCTCTGTCTGGCTGACATGAGGGAGGCCGACAAAGTCAGGTTCCTTAACTCCCCCGGGTCCCAGACCGGCCTCTTCGTCCCAGCAGTTCTCGGCTGTACAAAAACAGACTGAGACGATTAAACACATCCTGCCGCGGCAGTCAGCTGCTGCCTCCACCCCATCGCCTGCGGCCCCTCAGTCTGCTCGTCGTTCTTCTCCCGCTCCCGCGCCGCAGCAGCAGCCTCCTTCCAAGCAGCGCTGAGGGGCCAGGGGTAAGCGGCCCTAGAAAGCAACCAAGCCTCCTCCTGCGCCTCCTGCCCAGTGGAACCAGGTAAGTGTTGCAGAGCACACTCAGACCCCGCTACAGGCCGCCTCCCAGACCGAGCCTCTCGAGCCGCTTCCCTGCGTTCCACCTCGCAGCCCCACTGCGGGTACGCCTACGGTCCCCATAGTCCCGCTTGTACGGTCTCACCTGGTTAGCGCTACCCAGTCCGTCTCGCTAGCTCATTCGGACAATCAGGCTCGGCTGTGTGATTCAGTTCACCAGATTCGGGCCATCCACTCCACTACAGTGAGAGCAGCTGATTCCCATGTCTTGCGAGCGGAGATCGCAGTCCTACTGGCGAAGGACGCGATAGAGCCGGTCCCTCCAGCCGATATGAGGTCAGGGCACTACAGTCCCTACTTCATTGTACCCAAGAAAGGCGGTTGTTTACGACCGATCTTGGACCTGCATGTTTTGAATCGGACTTTCCATAAGCTACCGTTCAAAATGCTCACACAGAGACACATTTTCGAATGATTTCGTCCCCGAGATTGGTTTGCAGCGATCAACCTGAAGGATGCATACTTTCATGTCTCGATTCTCTTTCGACACAGGCCGTTCCTGCGCTTTGTGTTCGAGGGTCGAGCATATCAGTACAAGGTCCTGCCCTTCGGGCTGTCCCTGTCTCCCCGTGTCTTCACGGAAGTCATGGAGGGTGCCCTTGTTCCCATGAGAGAACAGGGCATTCACATCCTCAACTATCTCGACGACTGGCTCATACTAGCACACTCTCAAGATCAGTTATGCGAACACAGGGACCTCGAGCTCAGGCACCTCAGCCAGTTGGGTCTGCAGGTCAACTGGGAAAAGAGCAAACTCATCACGGCACTCACTGTGAGACAATCACACCGGCGTGCAGCCAGACCTTTAGCCCGTGGTCAGACCCCTCGTTCCTACGGGCAGGAGTGCCCGTAGGAACAGGTGTCCAAGCATGCTGTGGTGTTCACAGATGCCTCTGCCACCGGCTGGGGTGCCACGTACAACGGGAATGCAGTGTAAGGGGTGTGGACGGGCCCCCAACTACATTGGCACATCAACTGCCTCGAGTTGCTAGCAGTACGTCTCCCTCTGAGCTGCTTAAAAAGGCTTCTACGGGGCAGGGACGTATTGTAGAGAGATTGTATTGGCTTTATAGCGGTTCTTGAATAATGTTATTTCCAGCTAAAGTTAGTTTTCATTAATTCACCTCCATTGAAATTATCATTTGTTATTAAATTAGGGGCCACTAAGACGACGCCGTTCTCTCTAAACAGACTTTAAACGCGAACCAGTGATTGCCGCTGACGGCGTTCACATGCCCATTAAGAATTGATTCTATAGTTATGTACTTTTGAAAATATGTGCGCAGGTTTGTAATTCCATACAACCCATGCCTAAACAAACTACTTGTCTTGCCTATACATTTTGATACAGAATTTGTTTTATTTTATCACTTCGGGGTATGCGAGCCGGATTTTCAACAACGCTTTATCTGTAGAGTGGGAAAGGGATCCTCCATAGGGAGAGGATAGTTGACACTTCAGCACTGCATTGTCATCGGGTCCAGGCAAAGCTCGTTCGTCAGATCTGGATAAGGCCTGGATCCGGCAGGCTGCGGGAAAACCTCGGGATAAACAAAGACACTAATATTAGCATGGATGCCATTCTTCTTATGATGTAGCGAGTACATCAAGATTTAAGGGAAGTGTTCCCAGTTCCGGCTGACCTAAACTATGCAGCCTAACATTGAATTATAGAAGTCTATAATGTATTATTTGTATGCTTGGTCAAAGAGATGTGTTTTTAGTCTAGCTTTGAACTGACAGAGTGTGTCTGCTTCCCGGACAATGGTAGGAAGACTATTCCAAAGTTTTGGTGCTAAATAGGAAAAGGATCTACCGCCAGCAGTCGATTTAGATATCTAGGTATTATCAACTGGCTGGAATTTCGAGAACGCAATAGAGCTGTGTTTAGAGCTCGCTCAAGTACTGCGGAGCTAAACCATTTAGTGCTTTGTAAGTAATCAACAATATTTTAAAATGTATACGATGTTTAATAGGCACCCAATGCAGTGTCGACAGAACCGGGCTAATATGGTCATACTTCCTGGTTCTAGTAAGAACTCGAGCTGCTGCGTTTTGAACTAGCTGTAGTTTATTTATTAAGCGTGCAGGGCAACCACCCAGTAGTGCATTACAATAATCTAGTCTTGAGGTCATCAACGTATGAACTAATTGTTCCGCATTTCCCAATGAGAGCATATGGCGTATTTTAGATATATTTTTAAGATGGAAAAATGCAGTTTTACAGATACTAGACACGTGACTTTCAAAAGAGAGGTTGGTATCAAAGAGCACAGGTTCCTAACCGACGACGAAGACTTAACAGAGCAGCCATCAAGTGTTAGACAGTATTCTAGGTTATTACGTGTGGAAGTTTTTTGTCCAATAATTAGAATCTCTGTTTTTTCAGAATTTAGTAGTAGGAAATTACTAGTCATCCAATTTTTTATATCAGCTATGCATTCCGTTAATTTTGTGAATTGGTAAGTTTCGTTAGGGTTTGAAGAAATATACAGCTGAGTATCATCGGCATAACAGTGAAAGCTAACTCCATGTTTCCTAATGATATCTCCTAATGGAACCATGTACAGAGTGAACAGCAACGGTCCTAGTACTGAGCCTTGTGGTACACCATACTGAACTTGTGATCGATAAGACATCTCTTCATTTACTGCTACAAACTGATAACGGTCAGATAAGTATGATTTAAACCATGCTAGTGCAATTCCACTAATGCCAACATAGTTTTCTAGTCTATTTAAAAGAATGTTGTGGTCAATGGTGTCAAATGCAGCACTAAGATCAAGTAACACTAATCGAGAGATACAACCACGATCGGATGATAAGAGCAAATCATTTGTGACTCTAATGAGAGCAGTCTCAGTGCTATGGTACGGTCTAAATCCGGACTGAAAATCCTCGCAGATATCATTTCTTTCTAGAAAGGAACACAGTTGTGAAGATACTGCTTTTTCTAATATCTTTGACAGAAAAGGCAGATTCGAGATCTGCCTGTAATTGACTAATTCTGTAGGATCAAGTTGTGATCATAGCCAGTTTAAAGGTTTTTGGTATATATCCTAGAGACAAAGATGAATTAATGATATTAAGAAGAGGATATATGACCTCTAGAAACATCTCTTTCAGTAGCTTAGTCGGTATAGGATCTAACATACAAGTTGTCGATTTAGATGAATTAACGAATTTGCAGAATTCTTCCTCTCCTATAGCAACAAATGAATCAAATTTTTCCTCAGGGAGACTACAATGCACTCCCTGATGCGATACTGTAGTAGACGGTTGCATAGTTATAATTTTGTCCCTGATATTATCAATCTTGTAAGTGAAGAAGTTCATAAAGTCATCACTGCTGTGTTGCTTGGACACTTCTGAGCTTTAAGCTTTCTTTTTCGTTAGTTTAGCCACTGTTTCAAATAAATACCTTGGATTATGTTTATTTTCTTCTAATAGGGTTGAAAAATAAGCAGATCTAGTAGCTTTTAAAGCCTCTCTGTAAGCAATCGAGCTCTCTTTCCATGAAATCCGAAATACCTCTAGTTTAGTTTTCTTCCAGTTGCGCTCCATTTTTCTGGCTGCTCTCTTAAGGGCCCAGGTGTGCTCGCTGTACCATGGCGTTGGACTATTTTCTTTAATCTTCTTTAAGCGCAACGGAGCAACTGCGTCTAAAGTGCTGGAAAAGAGAGAGTTAAAAGTTTTCTGTTGCAATATCAAGTTCTTCGAAGCTATCCGGGATGCTGAGATGATGAAACTGATTATTGATAAAGCAATCTTTAGTGGCAGAAGTTATAGGTCTAACGTATTTATAACACGAAGTCGGCTTTGCAGCATTGGCTAAATGTAATTTACATGAGACTAGATAATAATCTGAGATGTCATCGCTTTGCTGCCGAATTTCAACGGTATCAACATCTATTCCATGTGATAGTATTAGATCTAGAGTATGATTACGACAATGAGTAGGTCCTGACACGTGTTGTCTAACTCCAATTGAGTTTACAATATCTTTAAATGCCAATCCCAATGCATCTTTTTCATTATCTACATGTATATTAAAATCACCAACAATTAGTACTTTATCTGCAGCCAATACTAATTCTGATAGAAAATCAGGAAATTCTTTGATAAAATCTTTATGGTACCCAGGTGGCCTGTATACAGTAGCCAGCATAATTCTCAAATGTGATTTATCGTTTACACTATATATTTTTACATTAAGCACCAATACTTCAAAAGAAGTATATTTAAAACTAGATTTCTTAGTGGTTTTGAGGATATTACTATAAATTACAGCAACACCTCCCCCTTTGCCTTTCAGACGAGGTTCATGTTTATAACTGTAATCTTGTGGGGTTGACTCATTTAAAGTAATGTAATCGTTTGGTTTTAGCCAGGTTTCTGTCAAACACAGCACATCTAGACTATAATCTAAAATTATATCATTAACTATGAGTGATTTTGAAATAAGGGATCGAATATTCAGCAACCCAAGCTTTATCATTTGCTCATCTGTATTATATCTGTTTTTTATTTGTTGAACATCAATAACATTTTTAACCTGACGTTTTTTGGATTTCCAAATTCGGGGAACAGACACTGTCTCTATATGATGATATCTAGGTGAAAGAGGCTCTATGCGATGGGATTTATCTGACCTTGGTGACGTGAGGCCTCTAGCAGATGGTCGGTTTAGCCAGTCTGTCTGCTTCCTGACCTGAGCCACAGATTGTCATGTTTTATCTCTAAGACTATGAGCCAAATTACTAGAGAGAAGAGCAGCACCAGCCCAGGAGGGATGGATACCATCTCTTTTCAACAGGTCAGGCTTGCCCCAAAAACTTTTCCAATTGTCTATGAATTCTACATTATTATGTGGACACCACTCAGACAGCCAGTGATTCAGTGAGGCCAATCTGCTAACTATCTCATCACTCCTGCGTACAGGAAGGGGGCCAGAGCAAATTACAGTGCCTGACATGGTGCACTGGTGGCGCATTAACAGGCTAGCGAGATACTAGCGTGTTGTGCTAACAATAACGGAAGCTAGCGATGTAAGGTTAATCTGAGATGGTGGGCAAAATGTATTTAGTAATATAAACAACTAGAAATGAAAGTAAATGATGGTTCAAAACAGAAAGAAATACGAAGCTAATATGAGGCTTACAGCCTCAACTCAATCAGACTCACAGCAGGCAGGAAGGCAGACAGGAGAAATCGATCAGGAAGGCAGACAGGAGCAATCGAGCCTCTACAACACTGCGACCGTTGCGTACATCAACCGTAAGGTGGTCTACGCTCCCGTCGCTGCGTTTCCCCCAGTGAGCCTACTTGCACAGACCCTGTGCAAAGTCAGGGTGGACAAGGAGCAGGTCCTTCTGGTGGTTCCCTATTGGCCCACCCGGACCTGGTTCCCAGAGGATCTCACCGCAGTAGTAACAGTGACAGTCCCTCCCTGGCCCATTCCTCTGAGGAAGGACCTTCTGACTATGACCCTATGGCACCCGCATCCGGACTTCTGCGAGACGGTTAAATCCTCCTCGACCCCCCTCCATACCCTCTTGGGACCTTTCCCTGGTGCTTTGAGCACTCCAGGATGCTCCCTTTGAGCCTTTGCAATTAGCAGACTTAAAGCTTCTGTCCATGAAGACTTTGCTGCTGGTTGCACTGGCCTCCATCAAGAGGGTAGGGGACCTGCAGGCATTTTCGGTCGATGAAACGTGCCTAGAGTTCGGCCCGGGTGACTGGCAGGCCTGGCTATGTGCCCAAGGTTCCTACCTTCAGGGACCAGATGGTGAACCTGCAAGCGCTGCCCCTGGAGGAGGCAGACCCAATCCTGGCGTTCGCGCTCTGCAACTGTACGTTGACAGAACTCAAAGTCTCAGAACCTCAGACCAGCTCTTTGTCTGTTACGAAGGCCAGCAGACGGGAAAGGCTGTCTCTAAGCAGAGGATGGCCCACTGGATAGTGGATGCCATCGCCTTGGCTTACCAAGGACAAGGCGTGCCCTGCCTGCTCAGGTTGCATGCTCACTCCACGAGAGGCGTTTCATCCTCCTGGGCGCTGACACGTGGCGCCTTGCTAACAGATATCTGTAGAGCAGTGGGCTGGGCGACACTTAACATGTACACTAGATATTATAGCCTACGTGTAGAGTCAGTCTCCTCCCATGTTCTCACCCTAAATAGGTAGAAGTACTGAGAGGCCTGGCTCTGTCGGCTTGCTGCACCCTACTGTGCACCCTTATTGCTCCAGAGTGAAAAACCTGTTGAGGCCTCCAACACCCTCGGCCCAGACGTGGCGGAGCGTCCAGAGCCAGGCCTTTTTCCGTTGAATCCTTGAGAACCGGGTCTAGGCTGGTTCCCATATGTGTGACCCTGTGGGGATCCCATATGTGTATTTATCCCACGGCTGCTCCTAAACGGAAGCCTGTGTCTTTCCCTTTGGCTAAGTCACCCAGTATTCAAATGCAGTACAACCTTCGGGTTAGTCCATATGTATATCTCTACATAACTCCTTCGGGGAAGAATGTGGGTTCCGCAGTCTTCTCCTACCTAACAGAAGGGCACGCTTTCCCAGTGTTTTCCAATAATCTCACTGTATAGGTTATCACGGAACAACAGAGACAGATATACTCTGTGTAAGCCCTCTCCTATCGTCCTTCCAGGCAAGAGGGGGCAAGAGGCTTGCACAGGGCGGTGGATGGGGTCAGCAGCTGTGGTCCTTTGGTAGGGATTCCTATTCGTCGGTCTCGACATGGCGTCGACTGACCGACTGAAGAGGAACGTCTAGGCAGCCAGCTTATCGGCTCGGCTACTCAGCAAAAAACTGAAGTGCAATCGCACCTGCTGCTCATTATATACCCATGCTGCGTGGCTGAACAGCTGATGCAAATGATTGCACGCCAATGTGCATTGGCTCGTTTAGTTTCACTCGAAGTAGATTGGCCTCTCTTGACGTGGTGTCTCTGTTTCCTCCTTCAGGGAACGAGGGTTACCATAACCTAGACGTTTTCTTCACATCTCCAATATACTGGCTGCAAAAAATATTTTAATCAACTTGGGTTTGATGATTTTTAGAGGATGTATGAAGTCAGTTCTCCTCAAATTCACACAGGTGTGCTATCAGAGTTATATCCAATCACATTCATACCTCAAGCACAATCAAGAAGTCAAAACAGTAATATTGTGAAGTATTTTTACAATTTAAAATAACTGTTTTCTATTTCAATATATTTTCCAATGAAATGTATTCCTGTGATCAAAGCTGAATTTTCAGCGTCATTACTCCAGTCTTTAGTGTTACATGATCCTTCAGAAATCATTCTAATATGCTGATTTGCTGCTCAAGAAACATTTACGATTATTATCAATTTTGGAAACAGTTGGGCTGCTTCATATTTATGTGGAAATCATTATACATTTTTCCAGGATTCTTTGATGAATACAAAGTTTAAAAGTTAAGTTGAAATAGAAATATATTTTTTAAGTCTTTACGGTCAATTTTGATCAATTAAATGTGCCCTTGCTGAATATAAGTATTAAAGGTTGTATCAGCGATTGTGGGTGACGTCACTTCTGTTTGTGTTTGAAGCGAGATCCCAAACAAACCAAGTTAGCTCGCCCCTCCCTCCCGTTTCGTGCATCATGAAAAAAAAAGATACAGATCTAACGTAATGGGGAAAACTCATGGTATCAACAGCTATCTGGAATAATATTATAACAGCTTAATATTATTATTCGGCTAACGTTAGTCCTGAACGTAGGCTGGTGTTATTGCTAATAGTACAAAGTGTTGGCTAGACATTTCAAAGTAGACACATATAACAAACGTAACTCACACACTAAATCCCTACAATCTGATATTCGCTAGAGCTATCCAAGTTTAGTCGAGCTTCACTCATATTTTTTAAAGATGGATATTTTCACACACAGTTCACATCTGAAAAAGTCAGCACTAGAAGCTACTCACCTGTCCAGAATAAACAGTGCAACCTCAGCGTCCGGTTTAAATTTTTCAAATCTTTAAGCTCTCTCCACCGTTCAAAAGCCTTCCCAATTATTATTCGTTTCTTTAACGAATAACAACGGTTTTCCCTCGCCCTAATCCTCCTTCTCTTCTTGGGGATTGCCTCTTCCATGTTCACTGTATCTGGTCCGTTGACTTTGAGTGCTGGCGCCATGCACGAACGCAAAAACAAACAAAACCCGCCCCTGTCGGTGATTGCTTGGAACACTGTTTATTTTGGTTTTAAGTGGTGGTTGTACCCATTTGTTTTTGTGTGCAGATCTCAGAGCCTAGGCTGCCTACAGAGACGCGTTTTTTTGACAGCCTGCTTATGGGGCGGGCAGCTAGCGGATCGTTAGGAAAGATTAGATGAATGTGATCATTTATGTGTGGGCGTGAAATCGCTGATACAACCTTTAATTTAAAAAAACAAAACCAACAAAAACTTACTGAAACAATATATATATATATATATATATATATATATATATATATATATATATATATATATATATATATATATCTGAGGGCTGGTCTGAGTATTTCAGAAACTTCTGATCTATTGGGATTTTCACACACAACCATCTCTAGGGTTCACAGAGAATGGTCTGAAAAGAGAAAATATCCAGTGAGTGGCAGTTCTGTGGGTGAAAATGCTTCGTTGATGCCAGAGGTCAGAAGAGAACGGCCAGACTGATAGAAAGATAGAAAGGCGATAGAAATAGAAATACGATAGAAAGGCAACATTGACTCAAATAAGAACTCGTTACAACCGAACCTGATTTCTGCTGCAACATTCTGATGGCCGGGTCAGAATTGGGCGTAAACAACATGAAAGAATGGATACTCGTATCAGCGGTTCAGGCTCCTGGAGGTGTAATGGTGTTGGGGATTTTTCTTGGCACACTTTGGGCCTCTTAGTACCAACTGAGCATCGTTTAAACGCCACAGTCTACCTGACTATTGTCCATCCCTTTATGACCACTTCTTCTGATGGCTACTTCCAGCAGGATAACTCTCCATGTCACAAAGCTCAAATCATTTCAGACTGGTTTCTTGAACATGACAGTGAGTTCACTAAACTCAAACAGCCTCCACAGTCTCCAGATCTCAATCCAATAGAGCTGCTTTGGAATTAATTGCGGAGATTCACATCATGGTTGTGCAGCCGAGAAATCTGCAGCAACTGTGCGACGGTATCATGTCAATATGGACCAAAATATCTGAGGAATGTTTCCTGCACCTTGTTGAATCTATGCCTAGCCTGGTTAAAACCAGACCATTCTCAGTTGTAACTGAGTTAGGGTCTGGCAAAGCTTCATAGACAAATCATTTCCAAAGGGGCGTCACCAATGGACGTAGCTCAAATGCCTCTGGGCGTAATTGGATAGACCTAAAACCAATCAGAGCGATGAAGAAGATGACGTATGCAGAGCCACGTTCGTCTATTATAGAACAACTTGCAGACACTGATTAGCTACTTGCTCTACATTTATTTAAAATGAACAGCAAGACAACTGGAAGTGAATGTGCTTTCCATTAAATAAATCACACACAGTAAACAAAACCTTAACAAAAAAGAACTTTGCAATTTAGACGCGCAAACTGGGTGTGAGGCGCTCGTGCGGATGCGTCGAGTATAAACAAGGCTTTACTCCGTGTCAGCGCGCGCTCTGATCGGTAAAGGGGCACAGACCTCTCCGGAATCATCTCCAGCAGTACCAGCCTCCGATCGCACCACTAACTCCGCCTCCGTTTCCCTCGTAAGCTGATATTAGTATTTAAACATTCTCTATGATAAATGTTTGTGAAAAAAATATTTGACTAACATGGTTTTGGCGGTTATAGAGTTCTAATGGTGTTCAACTATAACCGTCACACATAGTTCCACGGCGGCATCCATCTTTGTAAATGTAAAAAATCTGCTTCACCGTCGCTGTGCTGTTGTCATCGTGTAAAGCCCGCCCCAACGTTTCTGATTGGTGCCGCGATTTCGACGGATTGGAAATAGACTTCAATGAGCTCTTTGCCAGACTAACTTTCAGAGCAAATCTAAATTTGCCGGAAGTTGTCTGGGTTTTCTCAGGCTAATCTATGCCACCAATAATTAAAAAAGCGGGTCCAAATCAGTACTAGCAAGGTATACCTGATAAAGTGGCCCATGAGTGTATACGTTTCGTTACAATAAATCATAACTTCCATACACTTTTAAAAGTGTCCAAAGTCTTATTGGGGACACCACATATATGACCTTTGAGACATATTATTAATACAAATAGTAGAGAAGATATAGATCTCTGTTAGCTTAAATTATATGTTTATCTCTGTAAAGCTGCTTTGAAACAATCCATTGTTAAAAGCGCTATATAAATGAAGATGACTTGACTTGACAGAATATGTTGGGAGTATGGCTCAGAAGGGAGTAAAAAGGGAGTATGGCTCAGAAAAGTGATCATTGCATAAGCACCATGGCTTGACGACTTGTTATTATTTTTAGTGAAATTAAGTAAAAATAAACTAAAATAAATAAATATTATCTGCAAATAAAATGAATTATACAAATGGATAAATTAAATTTATTGTTAATTAAATAAAAAAACGGATTAGAGTCTGCTCCAATTGTTAACTATAGAGTAAAATATGAAGAAAAAAGATAACAGTTTATATTAAAAACATTTTTTTCATAAACACTTTTTTTTGTTCTTCACATCCTGATAGAAATCAATAATAGAAGTGGTCTAAATATATATAAAAAACATATATCTTCTGTGGAAAACCAAAAAATGTTTATCCAATCATTGCATTCGAATGTCAACAAATGTACAGTATTTCCATACATCCACGCACCTGCTCGCGCAGACATCACAGACGATAACCGAGCACCGCAAACAAACGAACAAGAGCCGCCTTTTACAGTTCCTCCTGAACCAAAACAAAGAGATTATGCTGCGTTCACGCCACGTCGTAACCGTAATAACAAGATGGCAACCCATGACATTCTACCCAGAGCTGCTCACGTCCTCAGACTAAAATTTAAGCATTTCTATGTCAACACTATCAACACCGAAATGAATCTGCAGCTGTCAAGGGTGGTACAACTAGAGCTCTGTAAGCTGTTTACGTTCATTATTATTGTAATGTTATGTGCTTTGAGACATAAGGTAGTTTAACGCCATCTCTCGAGATGCTTTGCTGAATTTGCTGTAGGCGTGGCGAGGCGTGGCTTTGGAGACGCTCTGAAGGGAGGGTGGGATCACATGCTTTCAAAGCTAGCTTGTTATTGCTAGCCGTCCAAAATTGCCTACCCTACCTTTAAACTCAATAAATAAGAGTGAGAAAAACAACTCAAAACAAACCACATAAGCCAATGCACTGTACAAGTGGACCAGTGATGAGTAGGCAGATCCTAACAGACTGACTCCTAGACAGTCGTGTTCGGACGGTGACTACTTAGGGGAGTCTCTGCTCCACTGACTCCTCAGCTAAATTAACTTAACACACAACTCATTCGGAGGGTTAATAATGGCCAGAAAAAAATCAATTAGTGTGGGTAATAAGATAAGTTTGGTATTACAAACAGTTCATTTCATGATGTGAGCTATTTAAGAGAGAGCACCAAGCACTGGACCGCTTGACACTTCTTAAAACCCACACACATTTCTTGTAAGCTAGGCTTGAATGAGTCTCGTTATTAACTGAAAAGGTACTTCACACCACGAGCTAAAGAAACAATCACCCATGACCCATTTGAGCAGGATTAAGTTTAATCTAAATGCCAAAACATTGACTAACTGAAGGCGGCAGGATATGCTTGGACTCTTTACGGGATCCTGGGCAATGAGAACACTGAAAATGAGTTACCGATAAAGAAAGCCAATGAGGTGGGGGAGGATTATAACTGTGAAAATTCAATAAATGCTCATTAGGAGCTTCACCAGCCTGTGATCATCTCTAGCGCTCTACTAGTTATCTTATATTGTGAAATATATATATCCACACTTATGTAATCATTTTCTAAGCCACCCCTTCTTGCTCTGTCTTGTAGATCTTGTCCTTCTCTCTTATCTGTGAATTGTTTTATTGCTCTAGGAGAGAGAGAGAGAGAGAGAGAGAGAGAGAGAGAGATCATTGTGGAACAGAGTGGTGCTGATGAGGGAAGCCCCCGGTCCGAGTTCCCTAGGTAACCCTTCAGAGAGTGGGCCGAGCGGGGCCTGACTCATTTGGAGGGAATCCTGGAACAGGCGACTGCCCACTCCAGTACACCCCCGGATTCATCAGCAAACAAACACACACACTGAACCCACACTGTCCTTCACAGACAAGAACGCTGGCATTTCATCCCCTAGGCAGCAGGGGAAACCCTGTGTGTGTGTGTGTGTGTGTGTGTGTGTGTGAGTCATACCTGCACAGATGAAAAGAGAGATACAGTAAAGCTGAGAGTGCAGAAGAGTGACACCAATAAGCATTTGCTGACTAAGAGGAAGAGAGTGAGGCAGATGAGCTCTGATTGGTGGATGCCGCGTTGAAATTGGGATACGCTGCCAAATCATCATGATCTTAAACATTTATAGTTATACAAGTCAATTTGAAATAACAAAATGAGCATTTTTTTGTAAAAAATACACATTCTTGGTCTTATTGTGAAATTGGCATGAAATGGAAATACATTTTTTCTTTCAAATTAACCATGCATGTTTCATTTTGTTTTTAAATTGTCTTTGTAATTTTGTCATTAACATTAAACAATGTCATTAACTCGATCTTGTAGTGAAATGACAGACTTCTCTCTGGTGATGTATGCAGGGCTTCTCCAATCATTTAGTCAGCTTAAACCCTGCCTCTTTCTTACAACTGACTCCACCCAATCAACAACTGATAGACTGATAGATAGACTTCGGCCTACATTGGGCCTGTCTTAATGCCCACACTTGCAGTCTTTGCACTTGACTGCAAATGTGTGTATAACCTTTGACTGCCTGATGGGACTAAATCAAACACTGTGTAAAAAAAAAAAAAAAGGAAAAAAAGATTTTTCGAAGTTGTAAATAACAAAGGTTTTACTTTTGCTTTATTTACACATTTTGCTTTTTAACATTTTGAGTCTCAGTAGGACAGGATAAGTTTTTATGATACATGTATGTACATCAATTGTTACTTCAGAGGTTATCTGTAATGTTTCTGTACTTTTCGTATAGGATAAGTAATATAAATCGTTAAAGGTCCCATATTGTCAAACCTGAATTTTCAAAACAGTCAATCCACAGACAAATGCACACAGCCTGCATAAAGTAGCTGTGCCTTTTTACGAGCCGTTGTGACTTCCATATAAATGTGATGTCAGAACTACTCAGTCACAGCCTTCAGTCACCACCAGGAACCTAGGTGTGCTCTTTGATAGCAATCTTTCATTTGAAAGTCACCTGAATAGTATCTGTAAAAACAAATTTTTTTCATCTTAAAAATACATCTAAATTACATCATATGCTCTCATTGACAAATGCGGAACAATTAGTTAATGCGTTTATGACATCAAGGCTAGATTATTGTAATGCACTACTGGGTGGTTGCCCTGCACGCTTATAAACAATAAACAAATTACAGACGGTCCAAAACGCAGCAGCTCGAGTTCTTACCAGAACCAGGAAGTATGACAATTTTAGCCCGGTTCTGTCAACACTGCATTGGCTGCCTATTAAACATTGTATACATTTTAAAATATTGGTGATTACTTACCAATCACTAAATGGTTTAGCTCCGCAGTACTTGAGCGAGCTCTTAACGCATTATAGTCCTTCACGTCTATGGCGATCTCAAAATTCCGGCCAGTTGATAATACCTAGAATATCTAAATCGACTGCAGGCGGTAGATCCTTTTCCTATTTAGCACCAAAACTTTGGAACAGTCTTCCTAACATTGTCCGGAAAGCAGACACACTCTGTCAGTTCTAATCTAGACTAAAAACACATCTCTTTGACCTAGCATACATATAACACACTATAGACTTCTATAATTCAATTTAGGCTGCATAGTCTAGATTAGGTCAGCTGGAACCGGGAACACTTCCCATAAATCCTGATGTACTCGTTACATCATAAGAAGAAAGGCATTTACGCTAAAATTAGTCTCTCTGTTTATCCAGAGGTTTACCGCAGTCCGCCGGATCCAGGCCGTATCCAGATCTGATGAAGGACCTGCTTCTGGACACAATGACAATGCAGTCCTGAAGTGTCAACTAGTCCCTCCCCTGTGAAGGCCTCCCTCCCATCCCTTACCTCTCTACAGATAAAGCGTGGTCGGGATAGTTCCGGTTCGTGTGACTACGCCGAAGTGATACTAATTCTGTATTATACATTTTAAGGCCAGACAAGTAGTTTGTTGACGGTTGTTTTTTTTAAGAGAAGGACTACATGCCCGCGCACATATATCCAAACGCGCATCCCTGTGGAGTGGGCTCTTAATACACGTGTGCGCACCATCTGCGTTCTCACGGGTTTGCGTTTTTGAAGTTTGCGTAGAGAGAACTTAAGAGTTTTCTGTTAAAACGGGGTTGTGTTAGCGGCCCCTAAGTTAATAACTAATGATCGTTGCAACGGAAGTGAATCAATCAAAACTTTAGCTGGAAAATAACTTCATTCTAGAGCTGCTATAAATCCAAAACAATCTCTGTTACTTTAATTTCTGATTATCACTGTAAAGCCGCTTTGGAACAATCCTTTGTTAAAAGCACTATATTGAAGATGATTTGACCACCCCGAGCACTGCCCACCATCAGGAAACTATATCATTGCACAGGCTTCTGAACAACATTAATATAAGAGAACAGTGGCAAATGTTTATTTATTCAGAAATGCCACAGCAATTTAGTTCAACCTTAACTGTCTGTTCTGCATATTTCATAAGTGACTGCTTCGTCAATCAGGCACAGTTCAATACCGGTTTTTCAAAGAAGCTACTCCTCAAAGATACTGCAGTCCTTACCGTTCATAGTTTTACAAGTTTACCTTGGGCTACAATTGCAGCATATGTTCTCGCGTTCTGTGGGCATCTTTGCACATTTACCACAAGTACACCTTTTACAGAAAAAAGTAACATTGTAAAAGAAATTATAGCACATCAACTTACTGTATCAGTAGGAAAGCAATAGTTACATAGCTTACTTCTTTCAGTGTCTGTCTGCTAACGTTACATTATACAGCAGTTAAGTGTTTCAAAATCAGTGTATAGCTAGCTATTAACATACATATTTTTTTAAAGACAGTTTAAACAAAACGGACAAAATGGACTCAGTGGGATCCTCAGCCTCAAGTGAGGAAGATCCATTTACTCAGTTTGTGCAACAGCTACACAAAGCTCTCGTCAGTTCTCCGTCACCTGCCCGTCATGCCAGTCCCATGGTCAATCCCACTCCATTTTCTGGATCTGTGGAGGAATGCAGTTTATTCATAATACAGGGCCAATTAGTGCTGGAAATGCGAGCCCACCAATTTTCTACTGAACGAGCTAAAATCGCTTATGTTATTTCCTTATTGGCAGTAAGAGCTTTACAATGGGCTCGCACCATCTGAGATCAGGGCAGGTCAGTAATAGAGACTTTGGTCATGTCATCCGGCATTTTAAAGAAGTGTTTGGTCCTCCTACATGTGATACATTTATTGCAGAACAACTTCATCGGATCTGCCAAGTAGGAAGAGACATTTCAACTTTTGTACACTTGCTGCAGCTAGTGGATGCAACGAGCCCGCCCTGAACACCACATATGCTCGACTTCCAGTCCAATCCATCCTGGGTAAGCCTCTAGGTTAGAGTTATGTATGCTATCAGACACCACAGGTAAAGATCCAAGTCGGAGTTCTACATCAGGAGAACTTACAGTTATTGGTCCTGGAGGGTTCAACCACCGATTATATGATTATGGTGATTTAGTTGTGATACTTGGAAACAGTGTTACTAATTGCTTGGTTCTGTTTTGTACAGGACAGGTTTCATGTATGGATGGCGAGCTATTAGGCCTTGAGCTGAAGATTAAGAGTGCACGCATCTGCCGGTGTGGTAGGAGGCGCTGCAGCCGCTCCCCTCACACACATTAACACTGCCCTCATAGACTGAACCTCTCATGAACGTTTCTTTTAAAGTATTGGGCCACATTTATATAGCATGTATACGTGCTGCAATAGTAGGTAGAAATAGTAGATCAGTGTCAGGAAAACTAGGTTCAGCTCAAGGAGGAAAAGGTTGTGTTCAATGAGATACAGACACAAGCTTGGTGGAGGCATCTAAAAAGATTGACAGGCATAACAGTCAACCCGGCAGTTTAGAGAGTTAAATGATACATTTACAGGGCTAAACGCCTACCTGCAGCAGCTCAAACAACACCGGCTCCCACACACACCAACCAACAGCGCGCGGCCATATTTAAAGGAAAGTGACACAAGCTCTGCCTCAAATCTCGCGATAACTTGAATATAGTGTGGAGCCGTAAGAAGGGAAAATAAGGCAGAGAAAATACCTGGGTTACATTTTCTTTCTCAGTGGCAGTGGACCACAGAGAAACTCCATCCATGTGCCTTCTTTTTTCGGAAACTATCACAGGCGGAGCGCAATTATGACATTGGAAATCGAGAACTGCTTGCGGTTAAACTGGTATTGGAGGAGTGGCAATATTGGCTTGAAGGAGCAAGGCACCCATTTCAGGTGATCACTGATCACAAACATTTTGAACATCCACAGTACATAGAGACTAAATCCTCGACAGGCACGCTGGGCACTGTTCTTCACACAATTCCAATTAGTCATCTCTTACCGCCCAGGATCGAAGAAAATCAAAGCCTACGCTCTGTCTCGGATATCTTCTCTTGACCAGTCATCCTCTACACCAGAACCCATCCTAACTCCTTCTGTGTTCGTCGCTCCAATCCAATGGGACATCGATGCCCAGATAACGCAAGCAGTCACCACAGAACCCGCTCTGCCTGATTGAGAGACAATTTGTTCCATCCGCCCATCGAGCCATCCTCGAAGCAGCACACTCTTCACTTGGCACTGGCCACCCCTGCATTCAGCAGACCCTCTTGCTCTTCCAGAATAAACACTGGTGGCCTTGTATGTCTCAGGAAGTGCGACACTTTGTGAAGGGATGTCCCGAGTGTGCCATCGCTAAATCTCCTCATCATCTTCCAGCAGGCAAACTCCTCCCACTGCCCGTTCCCAAACGTCCATGGTCCCACCTCGGAGTGGATTTCCTCACAGACTTACCTGCATCAGAGAACCATACCTGCTTCCTTGTAGTAGTTGAACGCTTTTCAAAAGCCTGTAAACTGATTCCATTAAAACAGCTACAAACAGCCCTGAAGACTGCAGAGAAACTGTTTCACCATGTCTTCCGAAATTATGGCATCCCTGAAGACATAGTCTTAGATCGCGGACCACAATTCATTTCCCAGGTAGGGTGGAATTTTAGGAAATTACTTGGTGTGACTGTCAGTCTTTCTTCAGGATACCACCCTCAGTCGAAAGGGCAGTCGGAGAGGAAAATACAGGAGATTAGTCGCTTCCTAAAGACATATTGTCACACCAATCAACACAGCTGTTCCTTCCATGGGCCGAGTATGCCAAAAGCTCCCTGAAACAAGCTTCTACAGGGTTAACATCGTTTCAGTGCATGCTCGGCTACCAGCCTCCCCTGTTTCCCTGGTCAGGGGAACCATCACAAGTTCCGGCTGTGGACCACTGGTTCAAAGAGAGCGAGAGGGTCTGGAACGCAGCACATATTCAGCTAAGCAGGGCAGTTCGGCGTCAGAAGAGCCAGGCCGACATCAGAAGATCCGATCCACCTCAGTACCACCTAGGACAAAAGGTCTGGCTCTCAACTAGCGACATCCTATCAATTAACCCGTCGCTTATCCACTCCAGTTGCCTCAAAGTTACAGAATTCAGCCCAGTTTCCATGTACCAGTGTTAAAACCTCACCACCCTTCTTCCATCTACTTCCTCCACAGAGCCCAGTGCCACAGATGGTCCTCCACTGCCGCTTTTCGTGAAGAATGGGCCGGCATACATTGTGAATGAGATCTTGGATTCCTGTCGTTGTGGTGGTAGACTTGAATACTTTATTGACTGGGAGGGATATGGACCGGAGGAACGATCTTGGGTGACAAGAGATGACATTCTTGACCCATCACCACTTACCAAGTTTCACAAGAGTAATCCCAATTGCCCAGCACCTCGTCCGAGAGGGAGACCCCGACGACGGGATCGTCGGCCCGCAGGAGCAGTCCGTGGAGGGGAGGGTACTGTCACGGGTCCACCGGGCTCTCTCTCACCACCACACTCAAACGCGCTCTCTCTTCCCCTTTTGCAATCACCTGAGTACTTATTGCATGCACCTGTAACTAATTCCAGTGACACTCGTTGACCTTCCAGAACTCGTTATAAAAGCAGTGGCTGTTCAGTTTAGCGTTGTCTGACAAACGTATTGGATTATAGACCTGTTTTTCCTGGATAACGCCTTAGCGGTTGCTTTCCTGGCAGTTTGTTTCTGTATTTGCGGATATCACGTTAGTTGAACTATTTCCAAGGACTTATCAGAGACTTTACCTGCGTTTTCCTGCTCATTGCAAGTTGAGTTTTTGTGTTTTCATTCTGAGCCTCTCGGAAGCCGTGTTTCAGTTCTTCCGTTTTTCACTTTGTGTTTTCTGTTAGATATACAGAACTTTGTGCGCTTCCAGTTCATTCATGTTTCTGATTTATGTGATGAAACGCTTGACGTGTGAATTCTGAATACATGTTTCACGTTTAATAAATAAACTCCCGCATGTGAGTCTATATACTTCTCTGTGTACTCTATACAACTACATTAGCATTATTTTTTTTAATAAGTTGTGAAGCGTGTATATTACAGTATTTCCTGGTGTTTTTTTCTTGACCAACATCCACTTCAGACTCTTTGAAACCTTTAAAAAAATCACAGGTCAGCTCAAATTCTATATTACTAGCATGAGAGTTTGCATATGAATTGAGTGTCAGTTGTATTGTTGAACTAATTATTTATTTAAGCAACGTTTAAGTAATTATCTTTACTGCTTCAAAATACATGCTGTTAATGAAAACACTTGAATCATTAACAGTTACTGTATGAATAAAACCAATATTATATAACAACATAATTGCAGTGAATAACTGTACATGATGAATAAGGTTGTATGCGCATGTCTTACAAAGCATAAATCTGTATTCAGATTTCAGAAGAATCATTTTGACATTTGTAATATAAATGCTGAGGTGTCTCGTCCGTCAGCTGATCTGATATTCGCTATTGTAATGAAGATGAACGTAACTTTTTAATAAGCAGGGGAAATTCCTGACTTTAAACAAATAAGCATTTCAATATTTAGGACGTTTGCGTTACAAGAATGTACAGGGAGACTTCAGATATAAAAAACGCCGACTCATTAGGTTATGTTTTCTCATTAAAATCAGATGATATCCTATTAATTCAATATAAATACTAATTTCTGCACTAATAAAATGTCCAACACTTTATGTTTTACTACCAAATCATATTATGGTAATATAATTTACACTGTAAAGTTTTCCATAAAATGTCACGATTTCGGGCACATGCATTCTTGAACATGATAAATAAGATATGCTTAGCTTTAAATACCGCTCGATGTGGTATTAAATTAACTTAAATGTATGTCACAAATTACGGAAGAAAAGATCTGTCGCTACTTCTGTTATATCTTGTACAATATACTCTATGGCCACTTTATTAGGTACACCGTATCAGGTTGAACCCCTTTTGCCTTCACCACTGCCTTAATTCTTCATTGCTTAGATTCAACAAGGTGATGGACATGGTCAGCAACAATACTCAAGTAGACTGTGGCGTTTAAGTGATGCTCAATTGGTACAAAGGATCCTATAGTGTGCCAAGAAAAATCCCCAACACAATTACACCAGCAGCCTGAACCGCTGATACAAGGCAGGATTATCCATGCTTTCATGTTGTTTACGCCAAATTCTGACACGACCATCTGAATGTTGCAGCAGAAATCCTGACTCATCAGATCAGGCAACATTTTTCCAATCATCTCTTGTCCAGTTTCGTTGAGTCCATGTGAATTGTAGCCTCAGTTTCCGTTCTCAGCTGACAGGAGTGTCACCGGCGCGTGTCTTCTGCTGCTGCAGCTCTTCTGCTTCTGTTGGACGTATTGAACGTTCAGAGATGCTCTTCTGCAGACCTCGGTTGTAACGAGTGGGTATTTGAGTTTCTGTTGCCTTTCTATCAGCTGAAACCAGTCTGGCCGTTCTCTTCTGACCTCTGGCATCCACAAAGCATTTTCACCCACAGAACTGCCACTCACTGGATATTTCCTCTTTTCCAGACCATTCTCTGTGAACCCTAGAGATGGTTGTGCATGATATTCCAATAGATCAGCAGTTTCTGAAATACTTCTGAACTGCTCGTCTGGCACCAACAACCATGCCACGTTCAAAATCAATTAAATCACTTTTCTTACCCAATCTGATGCTTAGTTTGAACTTCAGCAGATCATCTTGACCATGTCTACTAGTTGCTGCAATGTGATTGGCTGATTATATATTAGTGTTAACGAGCATTTGAACTGGTGTACCCAATATGTTGAACGGGATTTCACCAAATACAACATGTTCCTGGATCAATTCCTTGTTGATCCTGGAACAACATTTCAATCAACCAATCAGATTTGAGGGACACGTTATCATTTTATGTAAAGTTTAGGCTTACAACGTACACCATTCTTATTTACCTCTCATTTCCCTCTGATGTTATGGATTAGTTATGGGTAGGGTTAGATTTAAAGGTAGGAATAGAGATAGGACTACATTTTTGGACAGGAATGTTGTTCCAGGATCAACAAAATGTGTTGATCCAGGAATATGTCTGTCTTGGCAAAATCACGATGACCATAGTTTTAAGGCAGTTATGGAGAGAGGATCACACAATTTTTTAAAAGTTTGATCCTCTCTCGATAAGTGCCTAAAAATAGAATATATGTGCTATACCCACATAGCAAAGTCCGGGAAATGCAATTGCTTGAGCCTTCTTTGTGAGGGGGAGGATGAGGTTGAAAAGAGAAAAAAAAATGGCTATTTGGTGGTCAGGTCCAGCCAATTAAAAATGAATAGTAATTAAATTACTATTAAAAGCTATTAGCTCAACAGGCATGTAATAATCATTAATTAGCTCAAGGTCACTTGATGTCTTGAGGAGCTTCAAAGGACATTAAGAACAGACTTTATGGGAGCTTTTAGGGGTTGTGTTCATATGACTTCTTGGAAATATGGCCAAAACCTCTCTTTATTCATGAAATTTAGGATTAGAGACAATAAATACATTAATTGGATATTAAATTAACTGTAAAGATTTAGGTAAACTGTAGCAGAAAGTTACTGCAAAATTAGCATTTCTAACACTACTATGTAATGTCAAGAGCAGTTAGGCACAATGCCGTACATGCAGAACTTCAAATGACATTACGGTAATCACACTTCAACAAGACTCCTACTGTATAACAGCACACAATCTTTTAAAATACACCAATCTAGGGACTAAATTGGATCGACTCTGGGTTTTACACGCAATGTCTCTCTCTGTAAAGAGGCACTACTCAGTGAATCACTGCAGTGGCTGTTTAATTCTTGTATTATAATTGAGATAGAAGCAGCTCAGAGGTTATAGAAACTGCTGGGGAACCAGGAGCACTTCACGGAGAGGTTAACGAACCCCGCAGCCCTCTGGGAGATGGAGTATGCTGTTAATTTGACGAACGTGGGAAATGAATGCTTTTATGCTTTTATTGACGGTGACCAGAAAACGGCCTTTGCGGGAATGAAAGGTTTTTAGTCTTGCAGCCGCTCGGCTCACTGCGGAAAACAATGCCGCTGAATGCATTTGTTGGAAGAAAACTAAGTACATAATTGTTTTGACGGTAATTACAGGGGCAAAATGTTTCTTCATTAATTCCCCTTTTTTTCATGGAAACAGTACAATGAAAACATACAGAAGTGTGTGTGCAGCACTGTATTACATGTTTTATGCAATGAATGAGAAAGTTACCTGAATATATTATATTGAGGGGGTCTACACAGTTCCATCACGGGGGCTTCGAAGGGAAGTGAGAAGTTTGACAGACTCAACCCATTTGGTAGAATGGGTTGCGTGTCTCTGTGTGTGTATATATATATATATACACACACAGTGCTGTGAAAAATTATTTGCCCTCTTCCTGATTTACATTGTTTTTGCATATTTGTCACACTTAAATCAATGATTCAGATCATCAAACAAATTTGAATATTACACAAAGATAACCAGAGTAAATACAATTAAAAAAATTATAATCTAATTTATTAAGGGAAAAAAGCTGTCCAAACCTACCTGGCCCTATGTGAAAAAATATGACTTAATATTTTTATTCCCTCCCCCTGACTTAATCGAGGCTGAATTAAAACAATTCTGTGGGTCAACAAATGGGTCAAAATTCCTCCACTGCGATTTGAAAGACTCATTGCCAGTTATAGCAAACACCTGATTGCAGTTGTTGCCACCAAGGGAGGCACAACCAGTTATTAGGTTTAGGAGGCAATTACTTTTTCACGGACGGCTTTCAGATTTTTCTGTCACTCCTAAAAAATCTATCAATAATGGAAAATGTTCAGTTAATGCGACCTCTGATATATATATATATATATATATATATATATATATATATATATATATATATATATATATATATATATATATATATATATATATATATATATATATGAAGTATAATGTGACAGAGGAGACCTCATTTAGTATACATGGTTCTATGAAATTGCAAATTAGCCCCGCCTCCACTCACTCACACCAGCTCAGAGATCCATTCGCTGATCACAGAAATAAATGATATTTTGAAATATGTTAAAATATAAAACAGTTCTTTTAATTTGCAATATTATTTCACAATATTAATGCTTTTACTGTATTTTTCATCAAATAAATGGAGCTTTGGTAAGCAAAAGAAACTTCTTTCAAAAGCCTAAAAGAAATTAATTATTGCAATTTTTGACCAGTAGTGTATAATGCAATATTATAGAATTATATTATAAAGTTTAATAAAGTATGTATGTATATGATATATATATATATATATATATATATATATATAAATACTAATTTTTATATTAATGCAATAGGATATTTTAATTATAATAATGTTATTTTTTTCGTAGAGAAAATCTTAAAAGGTATAGTAGGTCTAGCGAAAATTTCAAATGTACAAAGAAAATGTGGAAAAGGGTAAACTATAAATCTCAAAAAAACTAAATTTTTACATTTTCTGAAAGTGCTTGGCCATACAAAACGTAATGAGATGGTGTTGTGGGAGGTTGCTGTGTGGTGCCTAAGGTATTATGAGTGGTTTTAATGTGTTATGTGGTTGTTAGTCAAGTCAAGTCAAATTGTATTTCTATAGCACATTTAAAAGCAACTGAGTTGCACCAAAGTGCTGTACAGTAAGACAATGTGCAAATAAAAAAGGGTGGTCTTGTGGTTATGAGTCAATGTAAAAAAAAAAAAAAAGAAAGTCTATTCACTAATAACAGATCTAGAACATCTGTCTATAAACAAATGGAGGCATCATTCATTTCAGCAGCACACATATTGCACCAAAATATAACTTTGTAATTGTTTTAGATTTGTGTAAATGAATCGTATTTGCAACAATCAAACAATGAACCATCCACCAATATGTAACAATCACACCACGATGGCTGATTTCTTTCTGTTAAGCGCTGTAAAAACACTCAGTCTTTTTCTCTCTACAAGTGAATCTCTCGGGGACGTGCAGCGCTACCGTTCCGAGCTGCATAACGCCTCTCTTAACCTTTGACTTCCTCGGTTATTCTTACCTGAGAGCGCTGCTGCGTCTGTAGCTAACGAATAACAGTTTTTTTAAACGAGTAACATCCTCATCATTTAGAGCTGCGAGCTGTTTATGTTTCTTGACTGTCAGACAGGCAGGGGAGCAGAGGAGAGAGAGAGGGAGAGGGAAAGAGAGGCAGGGGGCTGGAGGGAAGGAAGCAAAGAGCAGAGGAGGGGGAAGAGAAAGAGGGGAGCGATTTAATCCCCCTCAAAGGAACTCCCCTCTGAACCCCGTATCGTGAACTCGCAGGCAAAACTCGTCGCCATGGGCAACACCACACACAATGTGCTGTCTTTTTAATTTCATCAGCTGTGAGAAATCTATACCGAAGCGGCGAGATAGAGGACGAGAGAGAAGGCGCGCGAGAGAGAGACAGACGGAGATAAAACAACAACAATGCAACAGGCGAAAATAAATGCCTTGACTAATTGTTGCAGTTCAGAACGACACAGTGGGAATAACGTCTCTAGGCTGTGTTGGTGATGGCCAGTGGTCAGCAATTATGTAGAAAACACTTTAGCATCATTCAAACTTATGTTCTTTCATAGCTTGAGAGGTTCAGTTTAATTTAAGTACCAACTTTGTCTGAGGTGTTTCCTCTAAAGTTCCAAGAGATGAACACAAATTAAAAAAATATTGGCATACGCTGTAAAAACATTATTTAGAAAAATTGTGGATACTGACAATTAGCCTACATATTGGCTCAATAAATCCCGATCTCCTAATAATTATGCAAAAAGCTGCATCGTAGCCCACTAATCAGAGTTTAAGGTCTTCACTTAAAATAAAACAATTATATTCACCTAACATATTTAATTGTCCTGCTCAGTCAATCCATCAAATCAGAGTGAAAAACCTGTGTTGGCTGAACAAGTCCTACATCCCAAAAACTGTTTACGCATGCGCAAAATGTGCCTGAGGAAAACCGTTGGTGTGGAGAATTCAAATGCGGATGTGCGGGAGAGCAAACCAGCTGAAGACCGAAACAAACATTCCCAAGAGAATACAGATATTCATTAGTTTCAAGGCGTTATGGTGAGTATTGAGCACTAAAATTATTCTCCAAAGTTTTTCTTTAGGTATGAAGTTTAAAATACATTTTGTAGAATCGCGAGTTCATGCATTCCTTGGTTTTATTATCGTGTTTTCCAGGTTACCTGATTTATCCAGGTTACCTCAATTATCTGATGTAGCCAATAGTTTTATTTTCTTCATGTCATATATGTCTAAAATACTGTTTGATCGACTTTTCAGATGCAATTTGTTTGATATGTGCGCCATGCGACCGCTGAGCACAGTGTCCTTAGATTGCAGTTTTATTGCCTTAAATCAAACACGTTAGGTCTTGATTTTCTTATTCATCCATTAATTTTTTTTATCGCTTGTGTCAGTAACTTTAAAGTCCCCCTAATAATTGTATCTCCAAAATGACATATTTTAAGGTTTTTCCTTGAATTTTTTTTATCCATGCTTTAAAATAGCTTGAAGCGGTTCTATGAATATGCAAATGAGCCCCGCCTCCACTCACTCACTCACTCACAGCAGCTCATAGATCCACTCGTTGACAATCACACTTTGACCTGATTGGTTACAAGGTAGTTTGTGACGTCAGAAACACCAGCGATTTCAAACTGCGTTTTTGAGACTGTCTTTGATTCACTGCAGTTTTAAAGAGAAAATACTCCGCAATGGTGTTGAAATGAATTTGCACATGGTTTGTCTTAAAGCATATTAAAAACAACACATAGACATATAAACAACATTAAAAGCTTGATTTTCACCACAGGGGGACTTTAAGCAGTCCTGAAAAGCTGGATACATTTACATATACCACGAATCTACATCGACAGACACAAGTCTCATCCTCATCATCTAATAAAGTAACTTCTGTTTTTCCATTGGCTCAACTTATTATTTCTGATTGAGCCCATATTAACAGACTGTTGGCACAATTGTTAAAATTCAATTTACAGACATTAAAGTAGGCCAACTGAAAAATGTTGATGTTGCTCACTAAAACCCCCTGAGTCATCATGTTTTCAGGCCATTTCAAGTTTGATTTTGATGTGACATAAAGAAGTGATATCTAAGTGGCTGAGTTGATTACTTACTTTTTAATTAGTAATTCCCATAAACGCCATCATTGTCTTCATTCAGGCCGATTCGAGAACGCGGACCAAAACAAGAGGGGGGATTTATTGCACAAACCAATCATATCCAATCATAGCGTGATGGAGGCGCTAATTTGCCTCCCCTAATGTGACTTTCCTCCATTCATCCTCAATTACCCCTCACTAAACCCAGCGCACGCTTTAGGGGGTCTGTTAAAACTCAATGGGCTCAGGGGAGGAAAGCCTCCCGCTGTAACTTCATCTGTGGGTGTCGCTGTTGGACAGTTTTACTTTATAAAACCAGTGACTTTTACACTTTTTAATGCATCCTCAGACTCCTGATTTCTATATATAACTACATGTAATAAGTAACAAGGGCACTAAAATTAAGTGTTACCAAATTTTATGTTTATTTCAAAGCATTACTTGCCATTTCTTTAGGGGCGTTCACACCAAAGGAACCTTTTTATAGTTGCTAGAACTAATGGTGGAAGTACCCACTTTTTGGCGTGTTCGTACCATAGGATCTGGAAACAATTTGAGTTATACTGTAGGTTCGCCATTTGGAGGGAACTAAATTAGCTCTTACTGTAATGTCTCACCTAGCACAATAGGAACTACCAGTGACGTAACTGTATGTTGATTGGTCGAATGCATACCATATGAAAGAGAACACGGCATTTTTTTAAAAAGCCATGTAAACGCTGTAATGACACCTTAAAATGAAATGTAACCGAAAATTGTTTTTAAACTTTTTTTTTTTTTTTTTGTGAATGCAAGAGTTTGCAAATCTCTATGAGACGATGCATGGTAGCTACATTCACAATTTTGTTCAATTATCCACAATAAAAAGCGAGTGTTTAGTATTTTGGTTCAAGAATGCCGTAAGCCATCAGGGCATGTTATGTCTGAATTCAATGTGCTTTGTCCAAACATGAGAATCCCTCTGATTTATTTGAAACATATAAACACATCTTACCCTCTCAACTCACTTAAAATGCTTAAATTTTTTACTGTCTGACTTTTCATATTTCTTGCCGTCAGCGTAAACAAGAGCAATGAACTCTGAAATGAACCGCCTGCAGTTCAGATCTAAGGTTTCATCTGCCCAAACAGTGTTGAGTGTTTCTTATTTGTGTAGAAAAAGCAAACATACAGTACCATACAAGTTGGCAGAATTTTAAAGAAGTACAGTTCTGAAACATAGAAATCTGAATCAGCAAGCATCGCGCTCTTCTTTCTTGCCATGGTTCAAGTGTACTTCCTTTGCAAGGTAGGTAGCAAGCTTCAAACCACACCTTAACCATACTTATAACAGGAAATAGGGTTGGATATCAGATTTTCTCATTCTGTGACTTCAATTCACAAGCCTCAATTAGATTCTGGTTTGATTTTAATTCAATTGGATATATTTGTTTGCAACAGAGGGCAGCGTTTCAGACTGATTCAAACTGGAAACTTTTTTGCCTATAGAACTGCCTTTTTTGCCTTAACTTTAACTGCCTATAAGAGTATTTTGTTTGTGAATCAAACACTGGTCTCTTTGTGTTTATTTTTGCATGCAACCCGGAAGGACACCTCAATAGATAGATGTTTTTTTGCCATTATTAATAAATAAAATATGATTTGGTGCTGAAGATTTGGTGCAGGAAACACTGACACATTGAACCTTCTACACTTTTAAAGTGATATATTATGCCCTTTCACAAAGACTTCATTTTGCTTGCCTTAAATGTAAAAAAAAAAGATTCTTTCCAAAAAGATTTGACATTGTTGCAGCATCTCTCTTCCCAGCCTGTCTCTATGAAGCCCCTACTTCCAAAAGCGCAATGTGCTCTGATTTGTCGGCTGGATCGGTGTGTTGTAATTGGCCAACCACTTTGAGCGTGTTTGGTAAATGTCACTCCCCTTAAAATATCCGTGAGTTTCAACATGCTACTAACTCAACCAGTCCCGCCCCTTTATTTTAGTGTATGCCTTGGGCGGGAATTATTTAAATTAGGAATATTGTTAAGTGTTCCCAGAAGAAAACTCAAGACTACAATTGAGGCGTTTCAGGGAGTTCATGAATAGTGTGCACTGATATAGAGAATAACTCCCTCTGGAGTGGTTAGGTTACAAAAGGGGTTTTCACAACAATGCCATAGAACGGGGTTCCTCAAATCCGACCCTAGAGGGCCACTGTCAGTTTAACTCCAACCCTAATCAAAGACACATGGGCAAGCTATACAATGTCTTCAGAGTAACTAGAAGGGTTTGAGAAGTGGCCCTTGAGGACCAGATTTGAGGAACCCTGCCACAGAAGAAGCATTTTTGGTCCCCCCCTAGAACCTTTCAATGAACAATTCTTAAATTAACCTTTTTTTTTTTTTCTTAAGGCCAATTCACAACGCATATATATTTATATACGCCAACAAACACGTTTGTTGGGTTTTGTGGGATCAGGGTGTTACCCTTGTCGCCGCTGGTCGAGGTTTGTTTTCACCCGACTGAACATTTTCAATCAGTGTTTGTCAGTGTCTGTTGTGGCAGTGTAAAAATTAGTTATTTTTCATAAAATTATAAACCAACTTGTTTGTTAGTGTTTGTTGGAGTTTGTCTGTCTTGGCCTTTAGTGTGAAGAACATTTAAAATGCTTTTTTCCAACCATAAAGAACCTTTTGTGGAATGGAAAGATTCCATGGATTTTAAATAGATGCCAATAAAGAATCTTTATTGTTAGGAGTTAATTAAGTTTACTTTAAATGTTCTGTGTCTAAATGTTCTGTGCCTCCTGAAGCAATTTCACATACCTCCTCTAAAGTTTCAGAAGGAAACAATTTCTCAAAATATGCTAAGCGGAAATGCTGTCAGTATGAAAGCACATCACAAGCCTGCTGTTGCATTTACACTGTATTACCAGTAAGGTGTGAAACAGTTTATGTTAATACTTTACTGAACTCTTTTAAGAGCAACTGCTGAAAAAACAAAAAAAACAAAAAAAAAACACACTTTCTCAAACATTTTAATTCATGCATGACCTTCAATGAAGCTCTTACACCCAGTAAAAATCTTTCTCAACATCTACCTCTCACTAATGACCATATACTTCTCTGTTTTTGTCCCTTATATTTTCTTTCCCCTACTACAGTTTGTGTGTGTGAATGAGAGAGAGAGAGAGAGACAAAAAGGACAGCTTGTGAGGGGGTTACATTGTCTGAAGCGACGTCTCGGAAATCTACTCAAGGGTAGAACAGGATTTGGAGCACAATGGTTGTGGGTGTAAAGAAAGAGGGCACGTCTTACAAAGATGAGGTGTCTTAATGTGTGAAGCTTCAGCCCTGGCGTGGATGAGCTTCAGTCGGCTTGTCTGCGCTGTCTGGATTGCTGAGAGGTTTTTCCCTATCTCTCGCTGTTTTTATGGAGAGGATGTTCACTGCGGATAATGCAGTGATCAAGGGAAGAGGACACTCAAACGCTAGGGAGATAATAAGCATTAGGCATTTAAACAGAATGGCACTTCCTATCGGCTCTTGTTATGGATGACTTGAGAAGCCATTTTGAAAGTTCAATGGCATCATATAAACACCTCTAAATTCTAAACAAATTCTCTCAACCTTAATAACTGAAAGCTCTATACTAAACTACAACACTAAAGATGTTTTTCCAAAGACTGGTAAGCCTGATAAACATTGCAACATGTTTTCATAAGTGTGTGCTCTCCATGTAGGCCTGATGGATTTTTTACTATTAAACACATTATATTTGTGTACTGAGAGTATTTTGGAACTTAAGTCATACTACTACTACTAATGTTAACTAACATAATAAATGATAAATAAAAAATGTGACTTATAACACACACACGCACACACACACACACACACACACACACACACACACACACACACACACACACACACACACAACAAACACACACACTGATGTTTTATGGGGACTTTCCATAGACATAATGATTTTTATACTGTCTGTGTATTCCATCCCCGAACCCTAACCCTAAAAAACATACTTTAGTGTGATTTATAAGCTGTTTTCCTCATTAAATTTGACTGGTATTACTATCTTTGTAGGGACATTTGATCCCCAGAACATAGGTTTACCTGGACCGCACACACACGTTTGCAGCTATCTAAATGGGGACATTGCAACAACATTTATTTAAAATATAAATATTTTGTAAAATTACAAATGTCTGATCCATTTATTGCATCCTTGCTGAAGTAAAAAAGTAAAAAACCTTTAAGTGGATCTATTATGCAAAATTTATTTTTACATGGTGTTTGAACATAAATGTGTCGGCAGTGTGTGTACACACAACCACCATATAATGGCAAAAATCCACCCTCTCCTTTTTTTATAAACCCCATAAATCATAAACCATGTCTCAAAATGAGTTGTTTGCGTTTTCTATGCAGTGTGATGTCACAGTGTAACAGGCCCCGCCCACGACTGGTGACAGAATCTGGCCTATCAGCTTAGCTCCTCCCCTGAGTGAACTGAACACCGTTCGCCATGTTTATCTCCTCGCTAATGCAGCTAGTGGAAACACAAGAATGTCTCAGCTACGTGATAAACAATCTAAGGGCCAGATTTACTAACAGCTTGTGCCAGCGCAAACCTAAAAACTACTGTCAGAATTGACTAAAGAGACACAGTGAAACATTTGACCTGAAAAGGTGAGGACACAGTTATTTTTGCATATGCACTTGTAGGAGATCATGCGCAGAACCTTCCATTCCCATCGGCATTTTGTTTTGGAGGAACACGTGTTGTGTAGGAATGGCCCTGAATGAAGGAAACAAACCCCATGGTCCGTCTAGCGAGTTTACATATCAATCGGAAAACAATCAGCACAATCGGAAAACAGTGCAGTTGAATGCAAGAATGTGTTCTGTGGAAACAGCGCCATGCTGTTTCTCCTGCAGCTCATTTGCATTTAAGGATACACGCATAAAAACAGTATACTTTTGCTCCACACAAAAAGGGGCATTTTGGGCATGGTATATTAAATGATCTGTGGGGTATTTTGAGCTGAAACTTCAGACAGATTCTGGGTACATCTGAGACTTGTATTACATCTTGTAAAAGGGGGCATAATAGGTCCCCTTTAATACCTAGTTCTGTAATGAAACTCTAGATGGCGCAGACTGATAGATCCTTACTGCAACCTGATGATATTTACATTGTTAACTACATGGAACAAGCATATCACATATGCAGCCAATGGGCTTGCTGCTCAACATCTAAATACCCGGTTTGCATTCACTATAGCAGTTTGCAGTGTGTTTGCAGAGTTCCTCTGAAACCCTCCACCTGCCCCAGCTCCACCATATCTGCTACAGGTAACTTTATATGCTATATATGCTATTTGTACTGAAGCAGAAGGCGTTTCTCAATGTCAAGGAAGGATCCTCGGAAGCCGGAATGTCTAGGATGCTACGTCATCGATATCCGTCGAAGGACTTTTCCAATCTCGAGGATCCTCAGAATTTCAACCAAGGACTGAGTCCTTCCTTCGGAAAATATCCCATACACAGGAAAGGATGCATATGTGTAGCCTTCGCGCTCTCAAATCACCCACAATCCTATGCGCAGCTTTGCTATCTTGTTCAAAAAATGAAAAAATGTCGGACGTTAGCGGAGTCGGAGTGATAACGCCAATATGCTTTCAAATGTAAGGTTTTGCCATTTTTTTAATGTTTGTAAACTTAAACATATCGGCTCAACTGATTTGCAGAGGGGGGATTTAAAGCTGTTCCCTTTTACTGGTGATTCACTTTTTAATTTTTACTTCATATAACGTTAGCCTTGCCCTTTTTTGTTGATCTCATATTTTACCATTGCATGTGTTTTAACAGCTAGATCGTGTTGCTATGGACGCAGTTCTGTTCACTCCGGCAATATAATCGTTTTTAAATGAATAAACTCCTTTTTAAATCAATATTTTGTGTCAAATTATTGATTTATTTGGTAGGTCGCCATGTTTTAAGTGGGAAAATGTATAGCGAGGCGGTTGTTACAGCGAATACAACCCCTTCAGGCTGATTCAAGACCCCTCCACTTCGCGTTAGAGTTCGCGGGGTTGTATTTGCTATAACAACCGTCTCGCTATACATTATCCCTTACTTTTATTTATTTATTTCTATGAGGGCTGACAAAATAACTACTGTCAAGTGTGTTTAAACAGTGCGGTACAGCAACCAAACCAGTACCGCTACCATTTTTGCAGCGCCGAAAGCGGACCTCACTGATGTAATGACGCAATGACGTGCACTTGCTAGCCTGTTCCATTCACGTGTTCTCCGAATGCTAAAGAGGAGCCTCGTCTAGCCTCTGAAGGAAATGACTTGGAAGGACCCGTCCTGCCAAGGAAGTATCCTTGACATTGAGAAACACCTATGTCTTACATGCTCACAGCTGCGTATCATATATTTAGGCAGTAGCAAGTTCCTGATAAATGTTGATGTTGTAATTAACTTGATGCTGTCATAATGTATTCGTTATTGTAATTTAAATAAGCTATTTCTATATCTGCCTCTCACTGCACAGTATATGGATTATAGGTTCTTGTTTTTATTGTATATATTTTATATTCTTGCAAATAAATTAAATGAAAATAAACCTGTATTTGCTCTGCAGCAGCAATAATCTACAACAACAGCAATAATCAGCAGCAGCGTAGCAGATCTATTCTGCTAATACCAAATAGATTTACATTGTCATCCATTACTAACCGTATTATACTAGTTCATGCTATGGTCAGGAATAAAACGGTCTGGAATGATTTGGAACAACCTTCTGGCACCTTCAGATTAAAACAGAAAAAGAAAAAAATCCTGTACTTTCATAGTATGTACTGAATTCGATGAAGAACTTACTGCTCAAGAGATGACGCGTGGATTGATGGCATTCGGGCATGTTCCCAGGTGCACAACTTTAATTAAGTATAAGAATACATGTTTCAAATAGTGGTTCATGAGCATGAGTCAACTAAAACCAAACTTTGAACGTTCTCAGCTCCCAAGGCATTATGGGATAGCATAGTGTCCATTGGCTGCACACTTCAGAATCTCGGCAGATGCAGCCTAGTATTGTTAATCTACTGTATAATGCATATGCATGCTATATGAAGTAGGGAATTGTGCAAATTTGTACTCAGACAATGATTGGCAGTTAGTTTGTCAATCCATTTAATTATTTATGTGTATGTTCCAGTCTGGATTTTGTGTGATTCCAGTAGTGTGTATACTGGCTGGTTAACTCACACCAAGGACCCTCAATATGATGACCCCGTGACAGACCTCCTTCCAACAATATAAAGGCAGGCATATATTTGAATGTATAAAACATGCATGATTTAATGCTATTTTCAAAGTGTAATAACTGACCTTTAATATTTTTACAATAAATATCGTTCCAGCAGTTTTAGAGAGAATACCGTTTTAAAAACTCCTACATTAAGGTGATTTCTGCACCCATCCTAAGAGATATTTGCATGCTAATTTTTTTTTGCAAACGTGCTGTAAGTATGAGTGAAAAGACATCAGGCAGGATGATCACAGCTAAAGCTACATCGACATCTCCGCAAGTCTGACTAATGAGGGGGAGAGCGAGGGTAGTCGTCCTTTCCTGTGTGGCACCTCGGTTACCACACAGTCGCAACACAGGCTTTTGGTTGAGAGGAAAGTGGTTGTTATAGCAATAACAGAAGGTTGGAAGGGTAAGCGAGGCGAGTGAATGGTGAGCGTGGATGGAAGATGGAGAGGAGGATTGTTACATAAGACAGAAACAGAGAGTCAGCAAGCGATATCATAGAAACCAAAGCAGCCCACATGACAACAAGGGCAAGCAACGTGTGCTAACAATGAGGAGATCACAGCCTCCCCATACGCCTTACACTTCCACACAAATAAATACACAACCACAAACAGGCATTAAAAGTGTCCTCTCATGTATGCACATAGAAACATACATATGAAATGGCCTCAAAAAGTGTTAAAAGTCTTTTAAAAAAGACCATATACTTGAAGAACTGCAACTAAATGGAAACTGGAAAAAACGTTAACTATCATAGACTGAAAACTGAACTAAAGTGGAATGACAAACTAAAACTAAAATTGTGGTTGTGCGGTTTCTATGCAATGGTCCATGGGTATAAAATGCACGGATGCCATTATGCTTAAATTATCATGACCGTGGTTGAGGAAACAGATTCATTAAATGAAATCACGCATTGTTATACTAAACAGTCATTATAGGCACTATACATTTAAAGGTCTCTGGTATGACCAATTATATTGATTTAAATATATAATCAGATTTACATTCTATAAATTCACATGTATGTGCGGTTATTGTATTTATTATTATTTACACAATTATTATTAGTAAAAGGAATTAATGAATTAATCAGCGGTATTATTGATCTGTGAGTGTTGCATGTGTGATGATGATAATGATGATGTTGTAGAGCATTTCAAATCAGTACATTTCCTCAAGTGAAGTGAACTTCTACACACATCACCAGCTCAGTGTGTCGGGAGCAGTGAACACTGGGTAGGGACCCTTTGAAGTCAGATTCTCCTCAAGTTCACAGAGATGTAGTTCATCACAATAACAAGAACTGCCGACATTTGACTTTTTGTAAAACATCTTTTTTTTTTTTTTAAAGGCTGCTATCTTTAAAATAAATGCCATTTGTTATATTTTGTTATGTAATATATTTCTCTAGCACTGACAGACAGACAGACAGACAGACAGGGAATGGTTCTGGTGTCTCTTCTTGCTGGTTAAGGCCTGTGCACACTTGACCCCAGTGCGTGCGAGTGAGTAGGTGTGCATATGGAAGGAGTGGCGGGTTCTTGACCTCTATTCAGCAGCGTTCTTCTGACTGACCCCCCTCCACCAGCAGCTCCAGATGGCCTCACATGTTAAAGACCTATTGTCAGCTCTGCTCTCCTATCCAATAGGGACAGAGCATAAATAGACATATCTGAGCGAAAACATATGCAATCCAGCACTATTCTCATCACTCATAACAAATGGCAATTCCTGGAAGTGCGATATAGTGCAATTTATGTCAGAAAGAAAAATAAAGGTTAAAAAGTTTGAGCTCTGAATTAAAGATTGAATTTTATTTGTATTAATTTATTGTGTTTTGTATTAATTTATGTAGGAAAGGAAAAGGGTTATTTGAGCTCTGAATTAAATATAGATTTTTGTTTTTTTTATTTATTTTTTTTATTTTTGTGTTGTATTGTAATTTATGTAAAAAGGGAAAATGGTTGAATAGTTTAAGCTCTGAATTAAAGCTTGAGTTTTTATGTATTTAATACTTTGTGGTATATTGTAATTTATGTACGAAAAAGTACATAAATTAAAAACGTTTGAGCTCTGAATTAAAGACTTAATCATTTATTAATTAATACATTTTTTATTTTTATTTTATTTTAGTGGTTGCTTTTATCACAGTTACTGTCGACTAAATTTATTAAACAGGACATTTTCAATGAGTAAAAAAAAGTTTTGCTTGCATTGTATTTTGTGAAATTTGATTTGAAAATATTCCTCCTGTGTTTTCAGAGTCTTGAGCTCATTAACAAGAACTCACATTTTAAGATGCATAATGTGTAGTTCTAAATTTGAATAATCTACAATATGGCTTCATCTGCAGACTCTCTGATTGGCTTAAGAGAATGTAAGATATGTGGAGCATATCTATAAAGCCACTGGAAGGCAAGCCTGCAACCTTTAGCCACAAACGTGTAACGGCTAAAGCTAACGCTCCAGCTTTGTCAGTGTGCAGGGAAGGAGACAAGAGGCCGTTTTTTTATGGATATCAATGGACGAGAGGCTTCACTGCATTGAATTAACAGCTTTTGTGAATAAATAGTTTTATCATTTAATGAATCGAAAGCCTGATCGCTAATCTTCAACATGTTTTACACTAAACAATACTTCTCTTTCTTTGGCTTTCGGGTTTTATCAATTATAATAAGACTTGAATGACTAAGACTGCCATGCACTATGATGCTGATATAATGCATTTGAATGAATAAAGAGAAAATGAATAATTTTATTATAAATATTGTATTATACTGTTGTTTAATGAAAAATAAAATAATATAATGATGAGTTCTCTCTATGGCTTCCAGGTTTCAACAAATAAATTAGACTTGAAATGTAATGATTTATGACTGCGGTGTATGCCTAAGAATGATAACGCTTTTTAACGAATGTAAATGTAAATAAATATAAAGATTTTAATAAATAAATGTGTTCTTTCTAGCTTCCAGGTTTTAAAAAATTTAATTACAAATACATTTTAGAGATGACTAGTATGACGGCTACAGTGGGGAGAACAAGTATTTGATACACTGACGATTTTGCAGGTTTTCCTTACAAAGCATGTCAAAGTCTGTAATGTTTATACTCTTCAACTGTGAGTGGCAAAAATCCAGCTTCTTAAAGAGAAACTAACAGGTCTGTGAGAGCCGGAGTTCTTACTGATTGGTAGGTGATCAAATACTTATGTCATGCAATAAAATGCAAATGAATTACTGGATTTTTTTCGATTCCGTCACTCGCAGTTGAAGAGTACCTATGATAAACATTACAGACTTCGACATGCTTCCTAAGATTTGCAAAATCGGCAGTGTATCAAATACTTGTTCTCCCCACTGTATGTATGCCATATAAAGCTGTTTTTAATGAACAGATTCAATCTAATCTTAAATGTTGTTTTATGACCAGTGATTTGCAGCTAACAGAGCAAATCATGCTATTTTTACCACTCTGTAACATTCCAAATCCATTGCAGTCCTGCTGTACGTTTACTAGCGATATATTATAACACCAAATATTAGCCTGAGAAAACCCAGACAACTTCCGGCAAATTTAGATTTGCTCTGAAAGTTAGTCTGGCAAAGAGCTCATTCAAGCCCATTTCCAATCCGTCGAAATCGCGGCACCAATCAGAAACGTTGGAGCGGGCTTTACACGATGACGATTTTGAAGCAGATTTTGTAGCGTACATTACAAAGATGGATGCCGCCGTCGAACATCACTCGTTCGAATCAGCTATCGCGTCTGTTTTAAGCGTTTTGAACGCTTCCTTTTTTTTAAAAACCGAGCAAAGAACAACACTCTGGGATGTTTCTCCGCCTGATTGGTTTTAGGTCTATCTGTGACGTCCGCTGGTGACGCCCCTCTGGAAATGATTTGTCTATGACGCTTTGCCAGACCATAACTCAGTTACAACTGGGAATGGTCTGGTTTTAACCAGGCTAACCAAATATAGGATATAATTCAGAAGACGAATGCGCTAGAAAAGTGTGTAACGTAAACTGTAACTGACAGTCATAAAACTCTGAACGCTTTCCACTGACGTCACTGCCATTATATGATAGGATGAGGTGCCTCATGTGATCCCAGTTAGCCGATCCCAGTTAGCTTTTTCCAATGGTAAGAGATACAGACCCTCATCTCTCAATAATAAGACAATCTCTGAAATCTATCTAGACCAACATACATTACATGTTAAATGATTTACTTCAACAACAACAAAAAAAGATAATGCTAAAACCATAGACTGTAAAAAGGCTAAAACACAGCGAAACCTATATAGTACATCTGTAAAGGAAGAGGAAAATAAATATGTGTTGAATAAGATGTCAAATTAATCACTCAAGAACCTCTGACGGGGTCTAAATGTGATGCAATTCACCAGGAGCTCACTGGGAGACACCGAGACTGACGAATCTTAATTAACACACACACACAACCGAGAGATTGCAGAGAGAGTGATGGATGTCGACATGTTGACGAGCATTTCATTTTCACAGCTCTGGAAAAACACATCATGACCTCACACATCTGCATATCCGCTAAATATGGAATTAAAATCACATTAGACAAAAAAGGAAGAAAAACAGACTTCGCCACGCTCCCGCGCGGCGCCCACCGTCTCTCGGAAAGATACAGGTGGCTTGTAAGGTTAGCAGCACACGTCTGCAAATGAACTACTTGGAAAACAACAAGCCCTGCATATGTCGGTAAATCTGTCGGGTTGTGCGTTCGCGGAGAAGTGAGCGGACCAGTGGCGGCGAGCAGTGTCTCGGGGAGCTGAGAGAAAGGGCAGAAACACTCATCATTAACGGGGATGAAATGCACTCCGGTACCTGCGCCCCATATGCCCCCCCAGCCGGCACGCTTCCCGCACAGATGTTTCCCTGGCAAGGTGTGAGGCTCACAGACATGGCAAAGAGAGAAAAAGTGCGGCAGGCGAAAAAGAACAGTTGTCTAAGAAGTGTACAATAGAGGAGTAATTCTAAATAACAGTTGTTGTTGTTGTTTTCATTTTTTTTTAGAGTGTGAAACGGGTCCTTAGAGAGTAAATAGTCATGATTGAGAACTACCCGAGGAGAAGTGTCTGTCAAACGGAGCTGGATTGTGGGAAAATGATAAGGTACACCCAAGCTCCCTGGACACAATAACACGTCAAATGAAGCGGAAAAAAAGTAGATTGACCCTATTTACTTACTTAATTAACGTTTTTGGTCTTATTGTGAAGGTCTTACTGAACAGTGAATGTGTTACTCCACAGTAAAAAGAAGTCTTTATAATTTATTCATTAAATAATGATAACCAACAGACTTTTAGGCATTGCTGTGACCTGAAGAATTGCATTTCGGGGTACACACAGGAATCTAACCCCTATTTCCGCTCCCCAACAATACATTCACACAACAAAGAAAAATTGATAGCACAAAAAAAACATCCCCCCACATGATATTGTTTTTAATATTTCATTAATAAAATGCAGGTCATGCATACTACCATTCAAACGTTTGGGGTCATACATTTTCTGGTTTTGAAAGAAATTGACACATTCAATTTCAGAAAAGATGCATTAAATTGATCAAAATGATGGTAAAAGAATGTTACAAAAGATCTCTATTTTAAGTCAAGTCAAGCGCTTTTTACAATACTGATTGTTTCAAAGCAGCTTTACAGTGATAACAGGAAAATAATGCAACAAAGTTTTTTCACTTCTATGATAAACTTAATTAAAAAAAAAAATTATAATTCATTTTGTGGGCATAAAGTAAAAAATGTCTGAGTAGTACAACTGTCCTGATATCATAATGGAGAAAAAAAGCCTCATTAAATGCAGATTTTTTTTTAACCTCATTAGTAGTAGTTAAAAAAAGTGAAGCAGTTTTTTTTTGTATTAACATTTGAAAAAAACTCTTGATTATATGTCAAATCAAAGTTGTGGTGTGCCCAAAAAAGTCATGTGGTGCAACCAACAAGCGAAAAGAGGAAATGACATCACAGAGGGGAATCCTGAAGACTCATAATTCGACCTTTTAATGACAAGACAAGCTTTGTATAACGTGGTGTTTAATTCCGAAAACTATTTAAAAAGATGTTTATGAATTACAATTAATGATATTTGTGTCATTGAAAACATCTTACTTTGAAAAAAATATATCTACAATCAAACTTTTGCTGGAAATGCTATACAGATTGTATCAATACGTCAAATTACAGAAGTAAAATGGTTTAGGAAAGTCATTCCACGTTGACACTAAAATCTAAAAAACAGAAAGTCCAGTCTGACACAAACACATGCAATTGGACAAACATCTCTCAAGACAAATAATACACTGCCGGCTCCTGGGACCTTAAACTGTTTTCTGTTAAACAATAATACAACAGTTTCTCCTCTGCCTTGGCATAACAAACTCCTACAGATTTGCCGTCTTATTGACCCTAAAGAGGCCGGGAGTCACTTTCAGAGCTTGACAGCTTCTTCAGCTAAGCGTGTATGCGCACATAAACACAGGGAGAGAAGAAAACACATGCGCTTGACACACTGACTTCTAGAAAAGCACAGTCCTCTGAGGGAAAGAAATATAATCCAATCAGCAGTCAAAGGACATGCAGTACAGGCAGAGCCGAGCGTCCCAACAGGCACGCGAAAGACTGCGCAAAACTGAGAAGCACAAACACACACAGCTGCTCAGCTGTTACAATAGCTTCTCTGTCTGTACAAGTGTGTTCTCTCCTGAGAGTCATGCTGCTTTAAAGTGGCTGGATGCTGAGGTATTTCCACCTTTCCCACCAGTATACCCTACCGCCATCACACACACACACACTAGGTTTCTGTATCTTTATGGGGACTCTCCGACATAATGATTTTAATACTGTACAAACTGTACATTCTCTCCCCTAACACTAACCCTTACCCCTAAATTTACCCATCACAGAGACCTTTTGGGATTTTTACATTTTCAAATAAGCATCATTTAGTATGTTTATAAATCCATTTCCCTCATGGGGACCACTGACTGGTCTCCACAATGCAGGTGAGCTCAGGTTAGGTTTGTGCCGATAGACGATATCATCGTCCATCGTGATGGCTGTCAGACATCACGATGTTAAGCCAGCATCGCGATTTTGGGTTTATTACAGCACGTGAATTCATCCGTTTTTCCCGAAATACATGGCCGGTGAACTGGGAGAAGAATAGAGTTGACTTTATACTTACTTACACTGTGTGTCTGATATTAATAAAACCCGTCAGGAAATATATGTGAATGGGTTGTTATTGCTGCTTCCATAGACACCATTGTGTATTTTACAAACTATAAATGTATTGTTTTGCTATATATTATATGTATTTAAATGTCTGAAACCTAAAATAAACATTATGTGGTTAAAAACACTGAATAGTTGTGATATATGACAAGCGTTGAGCGCGTCTGTCTCTGGCTCAGCGCCAGCCATAGCGCGAAAGCACAGTTTGAATCTGGCAGTTCTGTCACGTCACTGTACATTCGCTCTTAGTGCTCAGCTGCTGCAGAGCGTGCCGAAATCAAAATTGCTGATGAGATGTAGAGGGAAATATCTCTGCGTTGTGCCTACGCCTCTTAGCTGTTCTAAATCCACTGTAAAACACGGCTTTGCGGGGCTTATTGCTTAAGGGAAAAATTGTAATGTTAGCCCCGCCCCTCCTCCCGATATCATCGTCCATCGCGATGTTTCACTGTACACATCGTCTGATGCCAAATTGGTAGACATCGCACAACCCTAGCTCAGGTTTTACTATCCTTGAGGCGAAATTTGGCCCTCACAATGGGTTAAGTCCATACACACACATAATGTAAGGAATTCCAGGTACACACACATAAAAAAAATATTGTAATTCTTAATTTATCCAGAATTGTGCAGATATACTACTAACTATAAGTAACTTTGCAACTGTAAGTCAATTACCAGTCATTAGACTATGGCAATATGTGCCAAGTCCTAAGTGGGGTATCTGGAGCGCCTAAATGACACGCATTGGACGGCAATTTATGGACAGTTTTTCAGTTAGAAAGGTTAGCATATGAGCTTAGCATAGCCCTAAAGGCACATTCATAACAAGGAGTTGGTGTGTGGTTGGTGTGGACGCTAATAAAGTTACTGTTATCTTTATAGTTATTGTTCTCAGTGTGAACGTGCTTAAACTAACTAAAGGTGCCGTCACATTTTCCATTGTTCAGTGAATTTGCCTGACACTATCCAGTAATTTCAATAGAAGTCTAGATTATAGACAATTCCCCATGCAGATTTCAGGTTCAAGTTGGTCATGTGAATTCCCCGCGTTGACCAAAAGAAAGCTGTTTGATTAGAAAGTGACTTGTGTTACTACAATCCTATATCTTGTGACTACAAACAGTGTATATTTTAATGTTTGCTGCTTCAGTTCTTCTACATCTTGCCTCAGCACAAATGTTACTAAAAAAATTTAAAAAATAAAAATAAGAGCGAAGTCGAAAATACTTTTGATAAAATGGATTCAGTAAATAACACAAATGCTGTTGACTGAGCTAAACTTGTATTCAGCCCACAACATTCCTTTAATATCTGTCTGTTAGCGATTAGCATGAATTCTCAAAACGATCCATTGTGACTGAGACTCACATACACTTGTGTCGGATGTGAGGTGTGTGTGTGTGTGTGTGTGTGTGTGAGAGAGATGAGCGTATGAGGGTGTGTCAGGGTCAGTTTGGACCTTATGAAGGGAAAAACACTGGCAATGTCATGCAGTCAGGCCCACACAGATACACTGGTCGCCAAAAGTATATATATCTGGACACTTAAAGGGTTAGTTCACCCAAAAATGAAATTATGTCATTAATTTCTCACCCTCATGTCGTTCCAAACCTGTAAGACTTCCGTTCATCTTCAGAACTTTTTGTTGAAATCTGAGAGCTTTCACGACGCATGCGCGAGAACTGAACTGAAGTAGTTGAAGGAGATCGCAATTCTCGCGCGTGCGTCGTGGAAATCTCTTGAAGTCTCGTTTCAGGCCTACAAGGAAGAAAAGGAATAGTCGAATAAAGTCGTTATTTTTGTTTTATTTCCGCACAAAAAGTATTCTCGTCGCTTGATAAACTTATAGTTGAGCCACTGTTGTGACATGGAATATTTAAACATTTTCTTCATTGACTTTCTGGGCCGTCAGGTTTCATTCCCTTAGGGAGCCTATGGAGGAGTGATCCAGCTGTCACATTTAATCAAAAATATCTTCATTTGTGTTCCGAAGACGAACGAAGGTCTTACGGGGTTGGTACAGCATGGGGGTGAGTAATTAATGACTTAATTTTCATTTTTGGGTGAACTAACCCTTTAATAAAATGATCATAAAACTAATCAAATTGACTGGTTTAGTTCAAATTTGCTGAGACACGATCACTTTATATGATGAACAAGTTTAATTTTGGCTTTTATTCACATTTAAACATTGATCAGCGAACATAAACAGAAGCTCAACCGAACATGCTTTACTCGTGAGAACAAACCTCTTGCTGAAGCTCAAACGTGATGCGTAACACGAGAATGGACCTCATTGGTTCTCGCACATCAAATTAAAATGCTTGAGCTTCCATTTACCACAACTGATGTGTGAGTTGCTGAATGTTTATATGCTAATACAAGCCTAATTTAAATCTGTTCAACATTTTAAGTGTTCGAGTCTCTTCAGACAATGTGGACTAAACAGCTCAATTCATATGCCTTTGCATTAGATAAAAAAAACAAAAACAAAAAAAAAAAACAAGTAGCATCTGCAAATAAATTAAATTATAATATACATATATATAATATTTACTGTATATTTATATTTAATTAAAATTATCATCATGTTAATATTTGAAGAATTTCTTAACATCTTAAGTAAATAGTACATTTATCTTGTTTGTTTAAATATTTTTACTGGGAATCAAGATGCCGATATTATGCTATTTTAAAGTTTCCTAATGTTTTTGAGTCTCCTACAACAGGTTTACATGCATCAAAGGTAAAAAAACTGTTTCATTTTCTCATAAAATACATTTGCACATCACCACATTTTCAATGATTCTCAAGCGACTCGTCAGATGAATCAATCTCTCTAAATCCCTCATTTCCACGAGCTACTCTGCTCTGATTGGCCAGACAGCTTGGTCTACCACGTACAGCGCGCACATAACATCAGCTCTGCTTGTCCTGAGGTGAGGCTTCCTACACCGTAAACTAAACACAGTAACTAACAATGATGTTGATTTTACCATATCAATCCGAGCGCGAGTCCGATGATGAAACTTTGGAACCCGATGATGAAACATTCAACCTGAACCTCCATCGCAAGGACGACTCTAGTAGGACGTTTCTCAGAGATACACTACTCAGTTTGAGATTATGAGATGTTGCAACTGTAAGTCCTCACCATAAGCATTAACAAGTGCATATCCATTAACAAACCGATTATTTTACTTGTACTTATTTATTTACCGAGTATTTTTCTAATTTATTGCGGTGAACATGTGGAAACTATCAAAAACAGTGCATACATTAGCCGAACTGTAGCGTGAATGACTGATGTAACATAAACGTTGGTAAAACAAATCTTACTCCATGCTTAATCTTTCCTCAAAGTAGTGAGAACGACAGGCAATCTGCATTAATAGACAGTTTTAGGTAATAGTGGCCCACAGCTGATCAGCAGAAGTATTTCAGTATTAAAGACAGTAATAATGTGAGTTAACCAGTTAGCAGGAGACCTACACAATATAAAACTTAAAACTAAATATATTTGAACACCATCTTTCAAGAGCAAGCGGTTTGCGAATCCTGCATTGAACTCGAGATTTGAGAAGTCGTCAGTAAAATAAAGGGAACACAGCAAAAGTTTAGGATTATACTGCTGAGATATCGTGGTAAAGATGAACTTTAACCACTGATTCTTCACATGCTTGTCCTTGGGCAGTGAAAAAAAAACTGGCTTTGCCTTCACATTGTAGAGCACAGCTTCTTCTCGACATGATGCTGTCCAGTATCCACAGGAATCAGCTGCCGGTTTGAGGTTCAAGTTTTCCCTGGTGTCTGCGCACGCATTAAGTGGGCGGGCAATATGCTAATGTCTCGTCCTGACGTCACAACGAAACGGCTTATGACTCATTTGAAAAACGATTCATTTCATTGACTCAGAGTTGACTCTTACTTTTGAAAGACAATAACTGTATATACGGTGCACTTTCAGATTTAAAACTTTGCAGGATGTTTTCATTCACTTAGAGCTGTGTTACATGAAAGGTCATTTTCAAAAATCCCTAATAGGGCACTTTAAGATCCATGAAATCAATTCAACCGTTTTTCAACTCCTGTGCAAGATTACAGTTAATAATTATTTGATTCACCAGCAGCTCTTGGGTGATGCGATATGCAATCTGTGGGGGTGGACTATTAGGGTGAAAAGTAAATAAGGATTTTTCACCTAGCACTTTATTTACATAAGCAAACTACTCTCTATCGCCAATGACTCTACCTTTCGTTTCTGTCATCAGAGCACACAAAAACATCCGTTTTTATGTGCAGAGAAAGAGCGAGAGAGAGAACGAGATACTGAAATCAGACAGAGCAAGACATAGGAGCGTTGTGATCTGGAGGAAAAGTCCGTTTGAGGCAGAACAAGCTGTTCGGGGATTGTTTTTTGGTAGTATTCCATGAGCAGGAGGGAATTGAGAGACAGAATGGGTCAGGCGGGCTGAGTGCTGAGCTACAGGGGCAAAGCAGATCCTCATTCCCCTCTTCCATCACCATCTGCTCCAACAGAATTAATAACTTCATTACCAATTCAATCTGCATCAGCTTCCTTAAATGTGAAATCAACAGGCGTCCACTGTGTAAATAGCCTATAGTGGATCTGGAAGTTCTTTTCACTCTTACAACGATACTATGGTTATCATAGGTCAGCCATTAGTGTTGTTTGCTGAGTGGTTGCTTAACCAAAAACACTCTACTGTAAAAATGTTGACAGTAGAAGACTATAAAAATGCTATAAAGACTTGCTAGGTAAAGACTTTCCCTTACTCTATACATTGACAAACTATAACAAATCTAATGGGATATATTACATATAATTTTACATTAAAATACTGTTTTTGAGCATCTTTTAATTTACAGTGAAAAACATTTCCAGAATTTTCTGTGACAGCTCACTTTTGATGGTTTTTCATTGAAATAACTATTTCTTGTTTTTTTTTCTCTAATCAGATATGCAAATTAGGGTTTTATGTTACACCTTGTGTTGCACATTCTTTATATTGATATTTACCTCAACTGTGATGAACTCTGATTAACCATGTGGCTTTCTCTTTACCACCTGTGTTTAAGGGTGTTGTCAGTGTATATTATAAAGATAAAAAGGCGATTTCAGTAATTTGGTCCAGTATATTTAAATCTGGAAAACTAAAAATGTTCTGGCAACCACAGCTGCCGGTTGTTTAGCAGAAAATGTACTTTTTTTCAGTTTAGATATGACTCGGGTTCCTCTAATAACGTGTTTGCCCACTGTATTGTCTGCCAGGATAAAATCGTAACACCTTGTCCCAACCATTTGCAACACGATAAATTCCAGTGACAAGCAATTTGTCTGTCCACACAAGACAAGACTAAATCAATCACAAATCACAGCCAATCAGCAGAGTGTGTGGGCGGAGCTCTGTGCAAGTGCACTGCTCTCTTGCACTCACAAGCATAAAGCTGTCACGGCTGGTCAGGATAAAAACTCTGGTTAACTTGGAGAAGACTTTTATGTCGCATCTGGTTAAGACTTTTTGCAAGTCTGACTGTTCAGAAAAGTAATAGTCATGTCTCTGCATGATTTGAGCTATCATTAATACCAATACTAGAGCTATAGCATTAGAGAAGCTTTCTGTAACAAGCTAATAATTTTGCACACTGAGAGACGTGACTTGTGTTCATTTTGATAATTTTGGTCTTTTTGATGCAAGTCAAAAGCTACAAGAAATATAATCATGATCTAGTACACAAAGTGACAATCCAAAGCCTTGAGTCAATCACGCCAGGCAAGAGCTCTCATGAAAGTCCCAGAGAACGGGTAACAGGCTCTTGAGAGGCATGAATGGTTGGTTGGAGAAAAGCAGGACTGGTCACTCAGGACTGAGCCAGGAACAGTTCAAGTGCCCGAGCGGAGAACGGTTGCATGGTAACTGTTGGCTGAAGAGCCGAAGAGCATAAGATGATGTGTTACTGAGGGAGATATGTTCAGCACAATGACACAAATGTGTGGAGTGAGCTCTCTGGTTTGCGACGAGTGCCAGAAATCTCGACTGACTGCGAGTGGCGAGTTGGCAGCGGTACGAGAGGAAGGGTCCATCTGCACACATGCTGCCAAACAGAGGAAATGACAAACTAAATATGGTTCCAATAAAGTGTTAGAAATACCTCCTTCAGACAGACAAAGGTCGAGGCAAAACTTGTACGAGCGTTGATGGCAAAATCACCGATTAACACGGGACTGTATAAGACATTACATTCAAGAGAATGCATAGATCATTGTATGTTAGGCAGAGAGGGTGACTGAATCGATGAATGAGCGCGATCTTGAATGAGATGGTGCTTGTCCATGCACAAGTGTTAGCGCATTTCTATGTGGTTGATGAGATCTTCTGAGAGGTTTTGAATACATTGCATTGCTCTTTCAATGCAAGTCTAGAGGATTTTTTTGCCCATTTTATCGTCCGACAGGCGGAAATGAAGGTGCGATGACATTAGCGGAACATTTGGCTAAATTTCGTGGGCAAAAAAGCTCCATTGCCTATTGTCAATAGTGTAGCAATGCATGAAATGCACTTTAAAGCCAAGCAGCTTTCTCTCAGTCAGTACAGCGAATTCACGATACCAACTTGAACACAAGAGCAAAATCTGCCTGGGGAACATTTCTGCCCTCACACAAAACTCACATGAATTGATTACATGGATTCCTAGTAAGAAGGCTGGATTTTGACTGTGAAACTTTGTTGAGCAGCGATAAATGTGACTGCAAAATTTAAGGTATCATTCAAGTCATGTCCGTCATGATGTGCATGACCCAGATGAAAAATGTTACAATTTATTACTTTTTTAAACTTTGATACGTATTTGCTGGGATTTGGATTGATGGGTTTCCCTTGCTACGGTGTTATTATACATTGAGTATAGTTCTGAATAATATTACGGTAATTTACAACATGTCCTTACTATAGGGTTAGGGTTCAGAACATGGTTTGGTTTAGGGTTAGTTGCATGTAATCATTTACTGTTAATACTACAGTAAGTATGTAACGTGTAGCAATGACATAAAATAGAGTGATAACAGTTGATGTTGTTGTGTCTTGTAGATATCCATGCCACTGGAATCTTATCGTGCCATGTTTTGTTTAATCATCTGATTAATCTGGGGTTCAGGAAGTGGACACTTAAAACCAGGAAGCACTGGGTTAAGGTTCTGAATGTGAAGCGTATTCCAAGAAATGTGATTGTCTACTCATGTTGTAATAAAGTTTAATTTGATGCATTTCAGCACTTGATAAGCAAAACTGTTAGTAACTTTTAGTAGCTAATAAAACTGTGCTATTTTTATGTAAGCAGAAAAAGTTTTATTATACATATATAGTTAAATTACACACTGAAGTTCATTAGGTGAGAATATTTTTTTTTGCTTTTAATGCGCCTTCATTTTTAGTTTCTCATAAAAACTAAGAGAGCTGTGATGTTTAGACATCCCAAGAGTCAAAGCCAGGTTAGCATGGGAACTGAAACTGAGATAAAATGTGTTCTCCGATATGAGTTGGGATAGAAGAGTGAAAATGAAAAACAATTTTTGCTCTCCCATCGTGTTTGCATGCAATACACAAAAGACATTACGTTTGCTTGTATGGGGGAGTAACAAGCCAAATGAGGGTTGTAATTTAATTTCTAAAAAAAGGAATTACAGGGTATATTTCTAAATAAGGTGTTGGAATGAGAGGGGAATTGTTCATTTGTGTGGCACCTGCTTCAGTCTGAAGCCCGGGAGTATTCCAGGACAGATAATTCCACACATTCACACGGGATGTTATTATAACTTCAGCGAGGTTAGAGGAAGTCACCGCGGCAATTACTCACCTCCCACCAGCCTCATTAAACCTCTGACCAACCACGGCTCCTCATCATACACACAGCACAACGAGACAGCCAATCAGGGAGCAGACAGGCGGCATGCCGCCGCCCACACAGTGACAGGATATTGAGAGGTTGTCTGTCTGAGCACCTGAAATACATTTGTTTATTCACAATGTGTCGCCTGGCCAGACGGGGAGGAGGCTTGTCTCTGAGAGAGAGAATAGCAGGAGAGGAGGGCAGGGCTGAGCTAGCGGCGAACATGGCCTCGCTTTCAGGGACTATGATCATGTGCTGCTTTTAGCAAATGTATTTGTATCGAGACTTACAAGTAAAACGCCTGCAAACAGGGTGATGCTTAGTGGTATTTTATAGATGTCCCGTCACAAAGACCACAATGAAATGATAGAATTAAAAGGATGGTTCACCCAAAAAAATTCTGTCATCATTTGCACATCGTTATGTCTTTTTAAACTTGTTTAATCTTTTTTTCTTCTTTGCGGCAAAAGGCAGAATGTGCAACCTGCTCTTTTCCATACAATGAGCATGAATGAGGAATGGGGCTCATTCAAGCTTCAATAAGGACAAAAAAAGAATAAAATAGTAGTTGTTAGAGCTAAAATACATCTGCTTTGTGTGATTTTTTAATCGCATTTGGCACTCCAAATCATTGTTATTGTTAACTAAAATGACTACAATAGTTTTTGTTAATTGAAAAAGCAGAAAATCAAATTAAATATAAATATTAGTTGAACACTTAAACTTTGAAGTTAAATTGGTTAAGTTGAAGAACTAAGTTGAAGAAAGTGTATTAAAGCTAAACATAAATAAATAAATAAAACAATTCTGTCATCATTTACTCACCCACATGTCATTCCAAACCCGTAAGACTTTCGTTCATCTTCGGAGCACAAATGAAGATATATCTGATGAAATCTGAGAGTTTTCTGTCCCTCCATTGACAGCTGCGCAACTACACTTTGACACTTCACAAAGTTCATAAAGAGATCGTAAAACTAATCCATATGAATTGAGCGGTTTAGTCCAAATTTTCTGAAGAGACTGACGATTTATAATGATAAACAGACTGAAGTTCTTATTCACATATACACTTTCAGCAACTCACACATCAGTTGTGGTAAACGGAAGCTCAAGCATGTTCGCTTGACTTGCGAGAACCAATGAGGTCCATTTTCGTGTTACACATCACGTTTGAGCTTCAGCAAGAACCAATGAGGTTTGTTCTCGCGCATAAAGCAGGTTCGGTTGAGCTTCTGTTTATGTTCGCTGATCAATGTTTATATGTGAATAAAATAATAAAATTAATCTGTCATCAATTAAAGCAATTGTGTCTTCAGAAAATTTGGACTAAACAGCTCAATTCATATGGATTAGTTTTAGCATCTCTTTATGAACTTTTTGAAGCATCAAAGTGTGTGCGCAGCTGTCAATGGAGGGACAGGAATCTCTCAGATTTCAACAAAAAGATCTTAATTCGTGTTCCGAAGATGATCGAAAGTCTTACAGGTTTGGAACGACGTGAGGGTGAACTCTTCCAGTACATCCAGGTGTAAAAAAAGAAACAAAGAGGAAATGTATTTTTTATTTGAACACTCCTATTTTCCTGTCTGTCTGAAGCAGAACTGACGTGCAATCATTCCCGTTACACAGGAGAGTCATTCGCCCACATGATTGCCACAAACATTTCCAAACAGAAAATCTTGAATGTCAGGAATATCATTCATCAAAACTTAATTTTTGGTACCTTAAGACACATCAGTAATAGTGTAATTTTTTTTCTAGCTTCTAGTAACAAACTTCATTGGAATCAATAGGCTCCCCTGTGAACCAACAGGACCACAGCAAGAAAATCCTAGTTTCTCCTGAGAAAGAAAGTACCTATAAAAAAATAGCCTGTAAAATGAAGAAAGGATAAAAGAATATTGACTTAATATTGAGCAATTAAAGTGTGTCTCATCCCCGGTTGTTTAAACACGGCGTCCCCATGCACAGCCTGATGAATCTGCCTCTAGATCCCGTCGGAGCCGAGCGCTGATGACTAACATGATATTTTTACTCAGTAATTATGTAACTCATCGGAAACGCAGCACAAGTGTGAAGCACATGGAAGGTGCAGATACGGTCCACGCGATCCAGGAATTGTTTGCCCACCAAAGTGTTTCTGACACCTTTTGCTTTGCACATTATGTCCAGGATTGTCCGTGCCAAGCTCTGCTTTAAGCAACCTTTATTTTAAGGCTTTGTTCTTGGTAATATTCAGATTAATTTATATTGACTTATTTTAAATGGCTTGATGAATCATTTTACCACAGAAGAACATTCATGAAGACACAGACGTTATAAAACTCAAGTTTGTGCAACCGCGAAATGAAAGTAAGACAGCATCTGCATTTCAAAGTGGTTTTTGGGAGATGTGACGTACCTTAATGTCAACCAGTAACCAATGTCTCCAGTAAGCACGAGAGGGTTTCTTACGACTAGGAGCATCTGGGTCCACCATTAATAGAGTGTATTTCTTCTCCTAGAAAGAAAGAAAGAAAGAAAGAAAGAAAGAAAGAAAGAAAGAAAGAAAGAAAGAAAGAAAGAAAGAAAGAAAGAAAGAAAGAAAGAAAGAAAGAAAGAAAGAAAGAAAGAAAGAAAGAAAGAAAGAAAGAAAGAAAGAAAGAAAGAAAGAAAGAAAGAAAGAAAGAAAGAAAGAAAGGGGTTTATTTTGTGACATTATCACACAGCTATCAAACCACTTAGTACAAATTAATTACCAATTGAGTAAATGTAAAATAATGAATGAATAAATAAATAAATGTAAAATAAGTTAAAAGTAATGTTATGTAAAAAAAAAAAAGTGTAGCTGAAAAATAAATAAATACTGAAAGAAGTATGAAAGGCATGAAACTAGTACAGTGTAGAACAGTGGTTACCAAGAACAGCAGTAAATCATATAGTTGAATTCAAAGTGAGTTTTTCTTTTGCAGTATGATATATGAGATATAATATATATGAGATGAGATATATGATATAATATATGAGAAATAATATATATGAGATGAGATATATGACATAATATAGGATGAGAAATAATATATGATACATGAGAAATATTATATGATGAGATATGATACATAGTATATTACATTATATATGAGATATATGAGATGAGATATATGATATGATACATGAGAGATATGATATGATTGTTATCATATCATATATCAAATCATAACATATCTCATAATACTCAGGGCTATAACTACCACAACAAGACAATATTCATATTAACAGCTGATCAATTAGTTTTTTCACAAACTAATTCTTAAAATTTGGTTGCATCATTGATAGTAATGTAATTAATAGTAATTATAACTATGTATTCAAATTAATAAATTCGTTTTTTTTTTCTTTTTGTTCTCCTCAACATGGATCTGAGCTTTACTTTCCTTCAGCGATTTCCTTTAGAAACATCGGTAACTGTAACTATCTCTGAGAACCCAGCGTCTTTAGCAAGTGACGTATGGAAGAAAACTTTAATTAGTTACTGATCTTCTCAGGCAACCTTCCATTCTCACACATTCACCAAATCACAATCTGTCAGCAAAGTTTTCTTTACTTTCTCTCTTTCACTCTCTCTCATAAAAAAACACTTCTCCATAAACAACCTGGCACATATTTTGGGTGCTACACATTAACAATGACTGACCAACTTAATTGCTCCAACTACTCATCTTCGCAAGTCCCCTAAAGTTGAAGAACTGGGAGAGCAGATTGAATTATTGCGTGAGCACATTTGTCATCCCTGGTGCCGAGCCCAAAATCTGCCAGACCATATGATAGCGTTATTATTATACGCCTCTCTCAAGAAAACAGTACTGTCAATCACGATTGTTGCCATGCAACAATAGCCCCTCCCCACAACATCAACACAAAGATGCAGACAACGCTGTATAAATTAAACAATCAAGTATGGTATTTCCAGAAAAAGGGAAAACAAAAGGATAGTTCACCCGAAAATGGAAATTCTGTCATTTACTCACCCTGAGAGTAAGTTGTTCCAAACCTGTATGAATTTTTCTTCTTCTGCTGAACACAAAAGTAGATATTTTGAAGAATATTGGTAATCAAACAGTTAATGGGACCCCCATTGACTTCCAGAGAAGAGAAAAAAATACTATGGAAGTCAATGTAAAATTCATTCATTATGAAACTAATTCAATTAATAATAGTGTCATTATTTAGCTCAATTTAGTTCAGGGTTGTTTGAATTTAGTTCAATAACCTTATCAATGTTGCAAAGTTCATCAGTTATGAAAAGTTCATTAATTTTGATTATGATAATCATAAAAACAAACAATAGTTCTGCTTTTTTTTTTAAAGGACCAAAAATTATACAGCATACATCAATTAGTGTACATTAAATTAAATAAGTTTTATATTAAACAGAGGCCATATGTTTATTTATTTATTTATTTTTGCCAATCAAAGAAAGGTGTTTTCTCATTTCATCTGCAGCCTCAAGACTATTTATAATAATTTCTACTCAGACAAGCCTATGTTTAAGCAAATACAGTATGGAATTAAAAATCCCTGATATTCTAAGGTCTCTAGAGCCAAAATCCTTTGCTCACCTGACACAAAGCAATAAGCTCAAACAACCATAAGCCTAATAATAGGATCATGTTTAAGTTTAAGTGATAGCAGCTCCAGGCGATATTCAAATAGCGAGAACAATGCTGCCTCCTCCACGGGCTGTCACACTAAACCCTGACTGGATCTCGCTGATCTGACCCCCCTGTGGACAGATTAAAAACCCTCCACAGACCTGTTGCCGAAAATGTGATCCAGTTCTTATCGACCATGAAGAGCAGATGAAACAAACATACCTCTGGAGGTGAATTAATGATTAGTGCTTGTTAATCCAGCACATAAATAAATCTCACGGTTTTAATGTCCAGATTTGAATGCTTACATAAAGTTACAAAAAGTTGGATATATTACATCATATATAGCAAATCTCAGTGATTGTTTATATTGTTGCAAAATATAAACTGTATCATCTCACAGATCTATAATGTTGGATATACTGTATACTCTATGCTACCTTGACGCTAGGGGTCTAACAACTAAAAATCAAGTCAGGAATCTTGGTGTATCTCTAGAGTCAGACTTTCAGTAGTCATGTCAAAGCAATAACTAAATCAGCATACTATCATCTGAAAAATATTGCAAGAATTAGATGCTTTGTTTCCAGTCAAGACTTAGAGAAACTTGTGCATGCTTTCATCACCAGCAGGGTGGATTATTGTAATGGACTCCTCACTGGCCTTCCTAAAAAGACCATAAGACAGTTGCAGCTCATACAGAACGCAGAGCAGAACCAGAACACATGAACACAACACACCAGTCCTCAGGTCTTTACACTGGCTCCCAGTTACATTTAGGATCGATTTTAAAGTATTATTACTGGTATATAAATCATTCAATGGGTCAGGACCTCAATATATTGCAGATATGCTCACTGAATATAAACCTAATAGAAATACCAAGGGTTCACTCTTAGCATGGAGAGTCTGCTTTTAGCTATTAGCCTCAGATGTGCTCCTACAGTAGTCACATTCAAATCCAGACTCAAAACACTTCTGTTTAGCTATGCATTTACCGAATGAGCACTGTGCCACTGTTCGTCCGAGTGTTTTTACTGTACTGGTTTTGTCTTTCTTTGTTTTTTTATTTTTACATTTTTTTTTTTTTTTTTTTTTTAATATATATAATCTCTGGAAGAGATTTTGAAGGAGAGCGGGAAAGTCTTCACTCCGATGAGGCGAGTGAAGGAGTGAGTTAGTTATACTGCTGAGAGTATAAGCAGTCGCTGAGAGCGTGGTTAAGGGTAACGGCAGCAGACAGTGAAGCGTGCTCTGTGGGGCCCCCGCTGGGCATTACTGGTGTAGCACCACCCCAGCAGAGTATGTCCCTGGGATAGAGGTCCAGTGGCACCATAAACTGGCTCAATCTCTTCCATCTCAGATAGGGGTGGACCAGTACTACTTTATTTAATTTTTTATTCTAAACTGTTTTAATTATTCTTATTTGTTTTGATTATTTTAATCTATGTAAATCACTTTGAATTGCCATTGTGTATGAAATGTGCTATATAAATAAACTTGCCTTGCCTTGCTTATGTGCAAACAGTGAACATGATTTCACCAGTACAACATGTTCCTGGATCGCCATCTTTGTTGATCCTGAAACAACAATTCAATCAACCAGTCCGATTTAAGGGACAAGTTTACAGTTTATGTCAAGTTTTGCTTTACAACCAGGGTTAGGTGCTTCTACATCAGGTTTATTCAACTATAATTTCCTTCTGATTTTTTTAGATATGGGTAGGGTTAGGTTTAGGGGTAGAGATAGGACAACATTTTCGAACAGGAATGTTGTTCCAGGATCAACAAAATGTGTTCATCCAGAAACAAAAAACATTTCCTTAGAGAGATATAAGCCGCATTTCCACCGAAATTACACGGAACAATTTGTCCCAGTAACTTTTTTTCCCCTAGACCTGTTGCTGTCTGCGTTTCCATGAAGTACCATGAAGATTAGGCAACTTAGTCCGGTGACGTAGGACTGTGCACGACTTTCCAGTTCCTTCTGGATTTCGTCCTTCGCATATAAGCTTAATAAAGCCTGAACCTCGTCGTCGGGTCCATCGGTCGTATTTTTTAAACTCCATTGTTGATTTGAATAGAAAACAACTCTTACTGCACGTACGCCAACAGACTTTTAAAAATGGTGGTTGAAATAAAATGCTACGTGGAGTCAACCAATCAAAATGCTGCGTGAACTCAACCAATCACCATGTTCAGCGCCCAAGTCCCACCCCCGAAAGTTTCTGAACTTTTGTTCCTGAAATTTGTTCAGTTCAGTCCTGAAATTTTGTTCAGTTCCTGAAATTTGTTTACTGTGTGTGATTTTAATTTAATGGAAAGCACATTCACTCCTCTAGTCGTCTTGCTGTTCATTTTAAATAAACGTAGAGCAAGTAGATCAGTGTCTGCTCCTTTATTCAAACTGAAGTTGTCACGTCGCAACGGGGGGGGGGGTTGCGACGTGACAACTTCAGTTTGAATAAAGGAGCAGACACTGATCTACTTGCTCTACGTTTATTTAAAATGAACAGCAAGACGACTAGAGGAGTGAATGTGCTTTCCATTAAATTAAAATCACACACAGTAAACAAATCCTTAACAAACAAAACAACTTTACAATGAACGTGCTTTGTTTTAAATAAATCACACACAGTAAACAAAACCTTAACAAAAAAAAAACAAAAAAAAACTTTGCAATGAACTGCAATTTAGACTGGCCGGTGCGGTGATACATGCTTGGGCAGATTCGGCTTGAAGTCGTTCATCCTCGGATGCGGCCATAGATATCTATGGGATGCGGCGCCGCGCGCGCTGTTACAAAAAAAGCTGTGCACACAGCAATGCGAAATGGGGTCTTGCGCACCCAACGCGTCATTTTTGCCGCGCGCACCTTCGCGCTCGTGCGGACCATAGACAGTAAAAGAAACGGACGCGTCGTGTATAATCAAGGCTTTACTCCGTGTCAGCGCTCGCTCTGATCGGCAAAGGGGCAGAGATTTCTCCCGAATCATCTCCAGCAGTAGCAGAAGCACCACCACTAACTCCGCCTCCGTTTCCCTCGTGACCTGATATTAGTATTTAAACATTCTCTATGAAAAATATTTTAATAACACGGTTTTGGCGGTTATAGAGTTCTAATGACGGTGTTCAACTATAACCGTCGGTCTCACGGTTATATAATAACCGTCACACCCCTACCCAAATCTTCATTTAGACCCGGGGTCCCTGCGGTCGAAACACACCGAGTACCTCCCCAAAGTTCCTAGTTCCTGGGGAAAGTTCCTGTGTTGGGACCGCAGCTATATACCATTTAGCAAATTCTAACTTAGTCGCAAAATGTAACTATATTATCGCCCAGCTCTGATCTGCTAAATGAGACAAAGGCATGAAGATATTATAAACATTAACATCATAGTTGTGTCCCAAATGACGCACTATGGACTTACTATATATGCTAATGACGCTACTTATACACTATGTACTCAACCATGTAGTGTATGAATTTTCAGGTTATTTTGTCATTCAACATCGGCGTCTGATAGCCCCTCCCCCTCTACTACGTAATTAAAGCTGCGACAGTCGAGTGCATGAAGTGTCCAACATTCCACCATAGACAGTAAAAGAAATGGACAGAGCGATCTCATTGGAACTCAGTTGTGACAGTCTAAGCCCACTTTTAGCGATTTTTGAGCACTTCCGTTCCTGACGCGCAGACTCAGACCGACTCAAACTAAGCTTGATGACGTGAGCAACCTGTCTGACAGACGTTAATCTTCTAGTAGCTGTGCGTGAAAATTGCCAACGTTAATCTTGCAGAGACGGGGAACTTGAGCAAAGAGTTCTTTGGCGTGAGTGAGCAGGAGTAAGTATTCCGTTGCTTTTATGGACTCATTATCTATGGGCTTCTCCCTTGACGGGACGTCCCCCCGATTGCCTGCGAGCTTCTCCTCCTGTCTGTACGGTAATTTCTGTACAGCGCGACAGAGAGTCGAGTGGTTATGACGCAATCGTTAGCCTATTTTTACCAAAACTGTTTCTACGGGGCCATAATGTAACATAGAAGGTAATGGAGCCCTTTATACATTGTCGTGTTTCTTTAGAAATAAATAATGGACAAATGGAGTCTTTAAACGCCTCAGATGTAAAGTTATTCGCTGTCAAAGTGACGCCAAAATGAATGGGAGTCAATGGAAATGCTAACGCAAGTGAAGTTCTGCTACAAGATGGCGGCACCCGGCCGACTTCAACTTCCGGTCGATGGATTACCCCCTTGCATTCCACACTTAATTTTTTGGGTCAAGTAAGTGCATCATCCAGGTATTTAAAGTGCACTTTTTCTTTTTGGAATTTTCAGTGATATGAACTCACTCCTCACAATATGTATACTACAAAACGGCAAATAATAGTGCATAAGTACGCAAATTAGGATCCACCTAATGAATTTCTGTGAAGCTGCTTTGGAACCTGTATTTTAAAAAGAGCTATAAAAATGTATTTAACTTACAGAAAACCTTAATTGTATTGGGGGCTCGTCCGGGATTTGGAATTTGCAGAACTCTGCTACTGTAAACAATGCTTTACAGATTGTTCTGTCACATCCGTTCCATGTCCATTCCTGGTATACTTGTGCAGATACTAAGTGAAAGTAACCATATTTACTTATTTAGGCAGTCATGGCATCACTTTTTGGCAAATTCTTTTGCCAACAGATGTAATGTTTATTTAAAAACAGTGTAATACTTGCATATTTTATAAGTATCTTTAATTTACAGTACTATACACTTACCTGCTAGATTTTCATTGCAAGTGCATTACTATAAATGTGCCTTTCATTGCTTTTTACAAACGGACTGACAAGTTGTAATTATATTCTATGGTAACTGACAGCATGGCACAGATGCTGTTAATAGAGCTAATGATGTATTTAAATGCAAAAATATGTAATAATTTAATCATTTGAGAAGAGTACTTAAATATATTGCACATTGTATGTGTTTGTGTGCAGTTTCAAAACTTTTATGTCAATGAACAGGTCCAAACTTTAGTTCGTTATTCCAGTCTCAACAATCATATTATTGTAACATCAGTACACTACTGACATTAGGACCTATTTTCAGTGTTTCCCCTAATAAATGTGGAGAAAGTACATGCATTATGTGGGTGTGTGTTGCTCGGGTAGAGAATATATGTGTGTATGTGTATAATTAATGTGCTTTTAGACAGATGGAGGAAGCAAATGCAGTGGAAAGAGAGGACAGGGAGGGAAGGTGTGAAGAGATGCAGTCTTCCCCCCACCAGCTGGGATAGGGTATGGTTTAGGTGTACTAAAAAACAACATATCTTAGTATTTGTGGATTTAAGTCATTTTCATTTGTTCTGACATTTCACAAGTTCTGATTGTTGGTAGACATCATGCTTGTTTGAGACTAACTCAAGTCATATGTAGGGACCAGAATGCAGAGAGCCTGGGGCTCATTTCACTTGGCTTGTAAGCAACCACCCGGAAACGCCCTAGAAAGCACCCTGAACATAGTAACACAAACCCCACAGTGCCATATTTTGCATAATCCTTCTGAATAAAGGGTCCGAAAGACCAAGGGTCAAACTCATTTCGGTATTTTTTTAACAGCATTTTCACAAGGTGATGTTCTATATTTCCACTGTATCTTAAACTATAATGCAAATATTTTAAATGATGTTCTGCTGGAGCCATGGTCTAGCTGTTAACATGCTTTAGATTTTAAGGATTGACAGTGTCCCTAGAAAAAAAATTGTTAACATAACATGATAATGGTTTAACGGTTTACCAACAATGAAAATAAGTTCCTGGTGTGTTTCAGCCTTCGGGGTGAGTCTTGGGTTTTTTCTTCTGGTTATTATTGGTATTTTTGGTTGCAAAATAATATGCACTTGAGATTTCACACATTTTGGATTCCTGTAGCCTCTTTGCAAGGGACAGACACATTAAGAACATTTTTAACACATTCAGGATATTGCTTTTCAAAACAATCAACAAAATTCAATATTGCTCTATTTATCGAAACCTCAGACACATTTCGCCATTATCCCACTGGGGCTGGTGTATTGTATAGTATTGCAAAGTACATCTGAGTATAACAGATTATTGAAAAAGAGAAAATGTAGGATGGGGACTTGATATCTGTGCATGTTCTTTAAATGTGGATTTTAAGATATCAGTGTTGCATGCACTCAAAAATGCAGAGAGATGAACGCAAACTTGAAGGGGTGAGTTTAAGCTGACTAAATGATTGGAGAAGTCCTGCATATGTCACCAGAGAAAAGTCTGTCATTTTACGGCAAGGTCCAGTTATGTCATTTTGAATAAAAATAATTAGTTGAAAATTTGTTTGAACTACTAGTGGACTAACTAGCACATAAACTAAAGGCCTGTTCACACCAAGAACGATAACTATAATGATAACTATATTCTCGTCCACACCAACGAACGATAACGGTCTTTTTATCCTAAGCCTGTGCGCGCCCGCGTAGAGAAAATGGATGACCTGCTGCTGCTTTACATTACACAAAAACATCAAAAGAACAGCTGGTAAAAGATGTGTAAATGCAACAAACTGATATTGATTCATTCGAAAGTATGAATACATTTTTTTCGTGTACCCAAAACAGGTGCTTTTGGGTACACAATATCCTTAAAAGCCGAGAGTAGTTGGGAGAATCCGTCACACTGATTAGAGAGTTGGTGTCTTTTGAAGACAAATTTTTTTCATACTTTCGAATGAATCAATATCAGTTTGTTGCATTTACACGTCTTTTACCAGCAGATGCCCTTAGCATGCTACGTGTCGAGCCATCTAAACAGTGAATCTAGCTAGTCTAGTGTAATCGATCTAATCTAACAGTGAATTTAGCTGACGAAGTCAATAATGGAATAAAAACAACGCCAAGTCAACACCTTTAGTATATTTACAGTATATGCAATGCCTTTTTCACTGCAACTTCAAATAAAAGGAAGCAATACAATGTTGTCGAAACTAGCGCTGGATACCTGAGGTAATTTTGTTACACTATTTGCTAGCCTGCATAATGATCTCATCGTTAATACTTCTCACCATTTATTCCAAGGGTAGGACCGATTGCTTTCCATATTGTTTTAAACGTATCCTTAAAGGGGGTTTGACTTGTCAAACAGTGTTGGATTTTTCTGTACCTCGCTATTAACTTCTCCACAATGTCATCTGCCATTTTAAATGCGCGAGCCCTTTAAATTCGAGGGGATTCTGATTGGATGTCAGTGTTTTATCATTCAACAGCTGGAAAAAAAATCATTCTGAAAGTGATCCCAACGATATCGTTCCTCATATCTTTATCGTTATAGTTGTGGTGTGAACTCTGCTATTCTTTAGAACGGTCTTTATAGAACGGTTTTTAGAACTATATCTTTATCGTTATCTTTATCGTTATCGTCCTTGGGCCTTAAAGATTTACCAACAATCAAGTGATCTTTACAGTACTATAGACAATCCTGACTATTTATGGTTTCAGATATTGGCATCACACCAGAACACCAATGAAAGCTCACATCAGGGGTTGTGATTCCTGCCTGGAGGTCTTTTGAAGACTGCAGTATGATAAGAGCAGTTTGATGTGTACATGTGTTAGAGTGAGAAACAGAGGATATGGAACATGGAACATAGAACATTCTGTCTTGAACAAACTTGGCATTAAGTCTCCCAGGGTGAGACATGTAGCCTGACCCTGTTTGACCTCATTCATGGCTGTAAAATGTGAATGTGCTGTTACAATCTCAAATCAATGATTAATCGCTCACTTTGTAAATTCTTGGTATGGTGTTGATTTTCATTTTCACAATTGACTGTTAATATGCTATTTTAAAATGAGTAGTTGAAGCCTCAGTTTGACTGTTAGATTAAGGACACCTCTGGAAGTACGCAATTCGAATTTGTCGTCTTTGCGCATGGGCACTATTTTGAACCAATGCATTATGGAAATAGGATTATTATCGTAAGAAACTGCAAGAAATTAGTAGATAACCAAGAAATGGGAAACAAACATAAAAAGAAAGAGTAGCTAAAATGGAGAGAGAAAATAAGTACAGAGAAAATGAGGCCCCGATGTGAGTTTATAAGTTCATGGTTTATCCCTGACCCGATACCAAGCCGTGTTGTCCATTCAAAAGCCTATAAATATCCATCCTGCTTTATCCTTCCCTCTCTCCATAGACACACAGACGATGATAAACTCGCACACACACACAAACACACACTCGGGACCCGCAGCTAACGCAACGCAATCAATCCCAAATCCCTCTTTAAGCAGTGAAAACACTTGAACTGGTTGGGTAATTAACAGGTATCTGTGTTGTGATTAAGATACAGAAACGGCTTAAGGATCATCGACTGTAGCTTAGTGCAAGGTTAGCCGATCAATGAGTAAATACAGGGGAAATCGGCCCATTAAAAAGAGCATCAGATGAATACTGATCTCAAAACGGGAGAACAATTATCCCTGAAATTCACAATTTATAACTAACTTACAAACGCAGTCGTGCTCGTCAATGCAAAATATTCCATGATCTCAAAACCTAGCAAATCTAAACAGCATATTTATTCCGAAATCGATCATTCAAATGTGCCAATGATTGCCAAAAGAGCTGTCTAGGTAGGCAGTTGTAGACCTTGAGACAATGACAATACTATACTGTCAAAAAAACCCTGTTTTACTTAGGCTGTGTCATTCCACTAAGTAGTTCCCAACTGCATGAATCAGTACATTGAGAACACAAGGGCCTTGATGCACTAAACATTAGAACACTTATGACTTAATGGGGTTAGACATTGTGTTGTTTCATAAACTTGAACTGTATAAGCTGTATGACTGTTGATTTGCGTCTCCTCAGAAAATGTTGCACTAAATCACTTAATTCATATGGATTAGTTTTACAATCTTTTTATTAACTTTTTGAAGTGTCAAAATGGTAGTTGCATAGCAGTCAACGGAGGGACAGAAAGCTCTTAGATTTCATCAAACAGATCTTCATTTGTGAACGAAAGTCTTGGGTGAGTAATTAATTATAATTAATTTTCATTAATTCCTCGAATTTAAATTTTTGGGTGAACTATCTCTTTAATAAAATACAAATCCAGTGCTGGGTTGCTAAAATGACCACAATTGTATTGTTTTTAACCTATAATTTTTTAGAGTGTGTACTTAACAGGTGATGGTCAATGATTTTCACAGTGCGTTCTGGGAATTTCTAGGTAGAAAATGCTTTAGTGCAGTTTAGTAAACTACCTGGGTCGCCTAACCGCATTGGACTTTTCCAGGCCTCTTACACTTATGTTTATTTAAAATAAGATTTTCCTCCCTGATGCCTGATACCACACCCATTGTGTCTGTCTTGGCTTAACGTTCACGCAGGGTTGAAAATTAGGGATCAATACGGAGACCACCTCGGGCGACTTGTAGATAGGTGAGAGTTTAGACGTGGTAGGAGATGAGGGAGATGAGGAACAAGAGGACGGAAGAATGAGTCTGAAAGACAGACAGAAAAAGGAGAAAAGGAAGAACAGTATGGGAAAAAACAGAGACGCAAAAGGGCACAACAAGAAAGGACAAAAGAAGAGGACAGTAGAGTAGAGTAGAGGGGAGGTTTGGAGAGGAAGGCTGGTATGGGCTGCTATCAAGGCAGGGGATGGGGCCGTTCTCACGGGTCAAAGAGGTTTAAGGTCAGAGCAGGGGCAGTAATTGAATCCAGTCTGTGGTGGAAAAAGGGAGAGTGGAAATGCAGAGATTAAACTGGGACAGGAAACACACACTTAAAAACACACACTTGTTCTCTCCTCATTTCCCACACACATAGGTCACTATCTTAAAAGAGAACTTTTAGGGTTAGTAAAGATGTCCCTTATTGTCAATGCTGGTCTGTACCTTAGGTTCCTTTGCCTACTTTGTGGCTAAAGAATAAAAACTAGAATCTATTAGAAGAATCTATTACTAGAATTAGAAGATTTTAAGAATCTTTACACAGTTGTTTTTCCCATACAAGCAGAATAAAAAAACAAAAACAAAAAAACACTGAAATGCATGAAACATAATCAATATTGCATTTGCCAAAGCTGTCAAGTCTCAGTAGAGCATAGCATTGACAATTCCAAGGTCATGCGTTCGAACTGATAAAATGGATACCCGGAATGCAATGTAAGTCGCTTTGGAAATTAATAGTGTAAATGTAACTATTTAGAAATGTCACATCAAAACACACTGTGGCAAGTTTTACATCAATGATGCCAAACGATCTTGACAAATTCACATACTTGAACTTATTCTGTGCAAAAAACAATTACATTTTAGTCTCGCATAGCCAGATCTTCAGATTGTATAGCAGCTTTCATTGTCCAAGGATCGCCCAAGGACAGACCCTACGATAACAGACCGGTGTGTAAAACTCTTGGATATATTTTAAAGAGTCTATGCCGGGTTGCTTCTTCCATAAGGGGGTTTGGCGTCACGGCATCTGTGTTTCTAGATGGACCGTTAAAAAACACACCACACACGTCTCCCGGAAATACTCATATGACGACTTCGAAACTCCTGAAGCATTTCAAAACTTGTGTGTCTTATGCATCAGACGTTTAGCCAACGGTCCGTGGGCGTGACGTCTGAGGCCAAGACTAAATAAATTTGAGAGCTACGGCAGAAAAGATTATCAGTCAAACAGATTCTTCCACGAAGAAAATACAAATCTACAGGTTTTGAACAACATGATGGTGAGTAAATATTGACAGATGTTTTATTTTTTAAAGTCTTGCTCAAAGGCAAATGTTCATGGATTGCTTCTTGTGGGGATAGAACCAGCAACCTTCTGGTAACAAGCCTTGAGCCTTAAGTGTACTTAAGTTTTGATGCAAATGCTTAGCATTTGTACAGCTGAACACACAGCCTTTAAAGTATAATCCATTTGATTTCCTGTGTGAAGACAAGCGCTCACACATGCCCACTAGAAAGTTTTCATTCTTTCATCCATACTTTGGCCTTTACCTACTATGCAGTCCACACCCAAAAATCTAAATCTCCCCATTGCGAAACAAAAACCCTGGTCGCCTGTACGCCAGTCAGAAATACTGTCCACTTACGAGAAACACATTTACAAAGACAGTTGCAGATTGTACGCAGCATGTATGCTTGAGTGTGTGTATGTGGGAGAGAGTGAATGGTCATGGGCTCTCATAACCAGAGCTCCTACTGTGCCACCACCCACCGCTGTAACCTGAACTTCATATCATCTTGCGCAAAAAGGCTAGAGATGCAAACGCAGCACGTGGAAAAGTGATTACAGTTATTACTGAATGGCAGTGGGTGACATGCGTGCGGTTCGTTAAAGCTCTGCGCTGCTAAGTGTTTGGTTCCTGCTATTAACAGACATAGGCTTCCAGCTATTCGTCTCTTACTAACACTAATATGGCATCGCAGGGGCAGGACTGGACGCACAGAGCAATCAACATTAGAGATGCCACAGTGAAGGGTTAGTAATGCAGAAACAAAACTGTTTTTAGCCTGGTAACACAGAATGGACAATATAAAGTCATAGTGGAAAGGTGAGGAGTGAGGATAAAGAAAGAAAGAAAAGTTTGCAATGCAATTCTTGATAAAAAAAAAAAAGAGACATTTTGGGGACAACTGGTCTAACGTTAGGAATAATTTAGATGTTTGAATGTTTTTGAAATAAGTCTCTAATGCTCACCAAGGCTGCATTTATTTGATCAAAATACAGTAAAAAATGTAATATCATAAAATCTTATTACATTTTGAAATCTGTTTTCTTTTTGAACAAATATTTTAAGCAGCAAAAACTGTTTTCAACATTGGTAATAATCAGAGATGTTTCTTAAGCAGCAAATCAGCATATTAGAATGATTTCTGAAGGATCATGTGACACTGAAGACTGGACTAATACTGGACTGGCTACTGAAAATTCAGCTTTTATCACAGGAATAAACTGCATTTTATAATAGATATTCAATATGTTTAAATTTAATATTTTACAATATTACTGTTTTACTCTATTTTGATCAAATAAATGCAACCTTGGTGAGCAGAAGAGACTCCAAACTTTGGACTGATAGTATATATCTTATGTCTTATTCTATCTTATATAATGTTAACTTTCAATATTCAATCGATATATTGAACGTCTCGGTTACGGATGTAACCCTCGTTCCCTGAGTAGGGAACGGAGACGTTACGTCGGATGACGGAGAATGGGGGTTTCGCCAGAAAGCCAATCCTCTTCGAGTATTTAAAAACGAGCCTATGGCAATGAAATGCCAAGGGTCTGCGGAATTTGCATAATGTATCTCCGCCTCACCGCGTGAGTATTTAAGGAGAGACAGCTGCAACAGCAGATCATGTCTTCGCTGAGGAGCCGAGACTGAACTCAGGCGTCTACCCAGCGGTACAGCGGAAGTGGCAGGGAGACGTAACGTCTCCGTTCCCTACTCAGGGAACGAGGGTTACATCCGTAACCGAGACGTTCCCTTTCGTAGTCACTCCGAGTTACGTCGGATGACGGAGAATGGGGGTCCCCGTGTAATCACGCCACCTTCACAGCTGTCTTCCAGTGCCCTGCGAAGTCTGACCTCCCTGTCGTGATATAGGCACGGACGAAGGAGTCCTACTTAACACAGGAATACCAAGGTACACTGGGAAGCATATCTCATGGGAGATATGCCGCAGCATGCCTACCCATAGGGAGGACTTAAGAATACACATATGGCCCAAGGGGGCTACATATGGAGGAACACTGGAGTGACCAGCCCGTAGGGTGGCATCTACTTTCAACTCCAGGAGTGGCAGGTGACTTGCAGAGGGAAAGACACATGCTCAAAGAGGCTTACAGTGGAAAATACACATGTGGGGGTTACTCAGAGGAGGAACCATGCACACGGAGGCACCTAGCCGACGCACAGGCAATAGACACTGGCGCAAGCGTCAACAGTGCTGGAGGAACTCAGGGCTTCAGAGAGGAAGGCTCACCTGAGGAAATATCGCACGTATCCAGTCCGTGGAGTGGAATGGCGAGCAAGCGAGACACTTCACAGCTCCCATGTTAGCTTGAAAAAGACAGTACATGGGCGGAGACTGGCTCCACTCGGAGATTGTAGAATCTGGCGAATGTGTTAGGTGTCGCCCAGCCTGCAGCTCTGCAGATGTCTGTTAGCGAGGCGCCACGCGCTAAAGCCCAAGAGGACGCCACACTCCGGGTGGAGTGGGCAGTCACACCAAGGGGGCATGGTCGACCTTGCTGCTGGTATGCCAAAGCAATGGCGTCCACTATCCAGTGAGACAACCTTTGTTTGGAGAGAGCCTTTCCCTTCAGCTTCCCACCATAACAGACAAAGAGCTGGTCTGAGGTCCTGAAACACTGCGTCCTGTCTACGTAAGCACGGAGTGCGCGTACTGGACAGAGCAGTGCCAAGGCTGGGTCTGCCTCCTCCCGGGGCAGCGCTTGCAGGTTCACCACCTGGTCCCGGAAGGGAGTGGTGGGAACCTTGGGCACATATCCAGGCCGGGGTCTCAGGATCACGTGAGAGTGGCCGGGCCCGAACTCCAGGCACGCTTCGTCAACGGAGAATGCGTGCAGGTCCCCTACCCTCTTGATGGAGGCCAACGCAACCAGGAGCGCTGTCTTCATTGACAGGATCTTAAGCTCAGCTGATTGCAGAGGCTCAAAGGGAGCCCTCTGCAGGGCACTTAAAACCACTGAGAGGTCCCAAGAGGGAACGAGAGGAGGGCGAGGAGGATTCAGTCTCCTCGCTCCTCTCAGGAACCTGAGGATCAGGTCGTGCTTTCCAAGAGACTTACCTTCAACTGCTTCGTGATATGCGGCGATAGCGGCCACATACACCTTCAGGGTGGAGGGAGACAGCCTTCGCTCCAACCCGTCTTGCAGGAAGGAAAGCACAACGCTGATCGAGCATCTCCTGGGGTCTTCTCAGCGAGAAGAGCACCAGTTGACGAAGAGGTTCCACTTCAACGCATAGACATGTCTCGTGGACGATGCTCTAGCGGAAGTGATGGTAGCCGCCACCGCTGGTGGCAGGGTACTCAAACCTGCCTCGTCCCGTCCAGGAGCCACACGTGGAGTCTCCAGAGATCGGGACGAGGGTGCCATAGGGTGCCCCGTCTCTGAGAAAGGAGGTCCTTCCTCAGAGGAATTGGCCAAGGAGGTGCTGTCGCGAGGAGTATCAGTTCGGAGAACCAGGTCTTGGTGGGCCAGTATGGGGCGACCAATATGACCTGCTCCTCGTCCTCCTTGATCTTGCACAGAGTCCGTGCGAGAAGGCTCACTGGGGGAAACGCATACTTGCGTAGGCCCTGCGGCCAGCTGTGCGCCAGTGCATCCGTGCCGAGCGTGCCCTCGGTCAGGGAGTAATACAGGGCGCAATGGGATGAGTCGTGGGAGGCAAACAGATCTATCTGTGCGTCCCCGAACTGGTCCCATATCAGCTGGACCGACTGGGGATGGAGTCTCCATTCGCCAGAGGTTGGCCGGAGCCGTGACAGCTCGTCGGCTGCACGGTTCCGCACTCCAGGAATGTAAATAGCACGAAGGGACCTCAGGTGCTTCTGACTCCATAAGAGGAGGTGGCGTGCGAGTTGCGACATACAGCGAGAGCGTAGACCACCCTGACGGTTGATGTACGCTACAGTCGCGGTATTGTCCGAGCGGACAAGTACGTGTTGACCCAGGAGCAACGCACGGAAGCGGTGCAGGGCAAGGCGTACTGCCAGCAACTCGAGGCAATTGACATGCATGAGGCGCTGGGGTCCTGTCCAGGAGCCCGCGGCTGCATGTCCATTGCACATGGCGCCCCAGCCCGTGGCAGAGGCATCTGTGGAGACGACAACATGCCTGGAAACTCGTTCTAGGGGAACCCCGGCCCGTAGAAAGCTGAGGTTCCGCCACGGGGTGAAGGTCTGACGGCAGGTCGGAGTTATTAAAACTCTGAGCGTACCGCGATGCCATGCCCACCTCGGGACTCGATCGCGAAGCCACAGCTGAAGCGGTCTCATATGAAGCAATCCGAGTGGCGTTGCTGCGGCTGCGGATGCCATATGCCCCAGGAGCCTCTGAAAAAGTTTCAGTGGGACCGCACTCTTGCCCTCGAACTGTCGAAGACAAGTCAGCAGTGAGTGTGCGCGCTCGCTCGTAAGCTGCGCGGACATGGCGACCGAGTCTATCTCCATACCGAGAAAAGAGATCCTCTGCACGGGGCAAAGTTTGCTCTTCTCCCAGTTGACCCGAAGGCCCAGACGGGCTAGGTGCCGGAGCACTAAATCTCTGTGTTCGCAAACCTGATCTCGAGAGTGAGCTAATATTAGCCAGTCGTCGAGATAATTCAGGATGCGAACCCCGTGTTCGCGTAGGGGAACAAGGGCTGCCTCGACGACCTTCGTAAAGACGCGAGGAGACAGAGCCAACCCGAATGGGAGAACCGCGTACTGGTATGCCTGCCCCTCGAAAGCAAACCGAAGAAACGGTCTGTGTCGAGGTAAAATGGAGACATGAAAGTAGGCGTCCTTCAGGTCTATCGCTGCAAACCAATCCTGTGGCCGCACGCATTCGAAAATGCGTTTGGCCGTGAGCATCTTGAACGGCAGCCTGTGAAGGGAGCGGTTCAAGACGCGCAAGTCCAGGATTGGCCGTAACCCACCGGTTTTCTTGGGGACAATGAAGTACGGGGTGTAAACCCGTAACTCCACCTCGGCTGGAGGGACAGCCTCGATTGCACCCTTCGCCAGCAGGGTGGCAACCTCCGCTCTCATGATCGGGGCATAGCCACCGACCACAGTAAGCGGACTCCCCTGAAGCGGGGAGGAGACCGTGCGAACTGAGTCGCATAGCCGAGCCTGATCATTCGGGCGACCCAACAGGACAGATTGGGGAGCTCTAACCAAGCCACCAAACACTGATCCAGTGGAATCATCCGAGCCACAGGCGTCCCCCCGGAGGGGCAGCGGAGCGGAGTGACCGGCACAGGTGAGGGTGGCATAGCGGCCCAGCACGCGTGCACAGTCATGCTCCGCGTCCTGACAGAGGAGACCAGGGAAGGACCAGCGTTCCGCGGGGGTCTGCTCTGCCAGGGGTCTGGCGATAGAGGGGGACGAGAGTGGTGTGGTCTGGAGACGGCACGCACTGTCATCCGCACCCTCAGAGACAGAGGGGAACGAGAGTGGCGAGGCTCGGGGGCGTCGCGCACTGCCGTCCAGCTCTGCGTGCTCAGAGATGGGATGCAGCTCTTTTTAAAAGATTCTCCCCCAGCCCTCCACCGGGGGAAGGAGTGGGCCTGCAACCACTCCATGAGAACTGCAAGCCATAACTGAGCTGCCCGTAACGGGAGCGCCGCATAGCCTGGCGTACAGCGGGGCTGCGGGGCTGGTACGGGCAGGGGCACCTCCCTGCGACCACCTCCACGGCCCGGCCCGGTGCTGCTGGGGCCGGGCGGGAGGGGGCGGAAGTCGCAGGAGGGCGCATTCGACGGCAAGCGGACTGAAGCGTCTGAGCCGCCGGCTGATTGGCAGCAGAAGCCGCAGGGTCAGAAAAAAGCCACAGTCCACTTCTGGGCGGCCGAGAACTGTTGGGCAGAGTTCTCGACCGCGCCGCCGAAGAGGCCAGCCTGGGATATGGGGAAGTTGAGGAAACTGGTTCACTCAGCCTCGCGCACATCAACCAGGTTAAGCCAGAAATGTCTGACCACACATGTGGACATCACCTGACTCAGGGAGCGTGCGGTCACCTTCGTCGCTCGTAGAGCAAGGTCGGTGACGGCAGGCAGCTCAAGGATGAGCCCTGAATCAGCCCTACCCTCGTGCATGTCACTGAACACCCAGAAGGATGGCAATAACACACAGTGAGGTGGCAGCCTGCCCCGCAGCTCTATAGGTCCCCGCCACCGGAGTAGACAAGAACCTACAGGCATTGGGGGGGTGCTTAGGGTTGCCACGCCAGGTGGAGGCGCTGTGGGGACACCTAAGTGTTGCCACAGAACACTCCACAGGGGGGAACCCCAGTGTACCGTAGACTGCGGCCTCTACGAGGGCAGAGAAGGCGGAAGAGGCCGCAGAGCAGTCGCGAAAAGTCAAAGGAGACTTCCACGATCTCATGGCCTCTTCATGCACATCCGGGTAGAAAGGATTTGGGTTCGCCACCCCCAAAAACCAATCATCAGCCTCAAGTGCTCGGGATATGGCAGAATTTTCCACACAAACCCGATACTCGTGGCAGCCCGGGAAAGCATAGCTGTGAATTCTGAATCAAGCTCGCTATGCTAGCACATCCGAGGACAGCAGCACAGACGAGCCATCTCCAGAGGACTCCAGCTCACCTTGTGATGCGGCGATAAACATGATTTCATCAGCTGGTGGACCGAATGAGAACGCGGGCCCGCGGGCGGGCCGGCGAATCCACTCGGGACCACGTGGGTTGCAACGTGAAAGACGGGGTGTGGACCGAGGAATTTTCGTCGGTTAGTTCCAGACCTGACGTCTTAGTCACCCTGGCCACCAGCCGAAGTATTATCTCACGTGGAGAAAAATAGATCGGGTGATGGATGAGGGGACTCTCACTCAAATGAGCTCACAGAGTCTCGACCGTATACATTGCGATGGTCACGTTCCCACAGAGAGAACGTGACACACCCACGAGCGCTGTCCGAGCGTGATCAAAGCCCAAACACGCCAAACAGCGCTCGCGCCCAACAGCTGAATCTATCAGAATACCGCACTCAGAAATACACGGGCAGATCGTCTTTAGAAAGACGCGTCTTTAAAAAGACGTGCCGCGTGCACGCTCTTTTAGTGAGAGGAAAAAAACTCTGCGGATGCTGAAGCGACCAGGGAGAGACACACAGACCGGCAGACCACTGCTCAGATCGCAGGCAATATGAAACTCGCTGGATACCGCCGTCACACCAACATCAGAGAGTTCGCTCGTCTCGAAGAGATGTAGTCACTGAGAATACTCAGGATTTGGCTTGTGGAGTGAAGAGATTCTCTTGGCTCCGAAGCGAAAACATGATCTGCTGTTGCAGCTGTCTCTCCTTAAATACTCACGCGGTGAGGCGGAGATACATTATGCAAATTCCGCAGACCCTTGGCATTTCATTGCCATAGGCTCGTTTTTAAATACTCGAAGAGGATTGGCTTTCTGGCGAAACCCCCATTCTCCGTCATCCGACGTAACTCGGAGTGACTACGAAAGGGAACATCCTCTTTTTACATCCAATGAGCTAATAAATCTCTTTATTATGGACATATTATGGTCCAAGTAGCATGTTCTTTGCAAAACACATGGTGATATTCACATCGCACCTCAAAGAAATTCATGCGCATCTTATATGCAAACTCTCTCTTTGTCTTTTCTTCACTCTGACTGCTTTATTTAAGATTCTCTCCCTCTCCCAAGGGCTAACCTCACCCTCCAACCCTAAGACAACTAAATTTATCCCATTCTGTAGCCCACACACCCTCACACACATGCATACACTTTCTGGGGGGGATGAATAGTGGATATTGTTAAGAACACAAAACTGAGATACTTCAAGAAAATCAAAGCCAATTTATTATTAACACACAGTTCTCAAACGGATCCAGTAGAGAAGACACCATCTGGACTATGATAAGAAAAATGAAATAACAGATTCAAGAGCGATAAAAATCACAGAGCAATGTGAAATATTGTTCTTTTGTTAAAATAGTACATTAACACCTTTATGTTGATTGTCTCCATGTGCCCATGTGATCTGATCATAGTCCCAGTGCTTGGCAGAGGCCACGGGAGCTCGAATGTGGCCTCTATACAAAATTCTCTCAAGCTTGTTTACACTATTGGTGATCCAACACCAGTGTTTCTAAACCTAGGAGGTTGGGTCCACAAAAGAAAACCTGAACCATGTCAAGTGGACTTGTTTTGTTTGTTTGTTTGTTTTAATCTGTGGATAAAATGGACTGCTGTTCACTATTTTATTAAAACCACGTTGCAGCTTTAAATGATTACGCAAGATGACATGTATCAGCAATGCACAGATCACCTACAAATTATTTGGACACTTAAGTCACACTTAAAATCGTGTGACTGTCATGGCATAATAACAAAAAAAACAAGTGGCATTTCAAAGAAAGATAGCAGACTTTCAAATAATAAAAAAAGAATGTTAGTGGATCATGTTCATAGTTAATGTGATGAACTGGTGAACTTGAGCAGAACTGACTTATATTGTACATCCACTAAAAATCACATGCTGATCAAAAGTCATCGCAGAATGGCTCAGTGAAAAGCTTATAAAGCATTTGTTTGCCTATGCAACTTGCTTTGATATTTTCTATATAAATGGAATGATATTCAGACATTTAGATACTTGTCAAATATTATATCGATTTCTTAAGTTTAGAAAAGCCTTTACTACAGGGGTTTGGACAATGAAACTGAAACACTGGCCAATATAGTGTTGGAGGTTTCACACACACATCATATGCGCAGCTTCCAAAAATCTTAGGTTACTTTTTCTACCCAAATCCTGGGTTGAGCCTTTTGGGTAATTTTTTTGGGGTTATTTTTTCAGTGTTTGGGTAGAACTTTTCTAGTGGTTTTTTTTTTTCTGGAGTTTTTGTGTTACCCAGCTCCTGGGTCAGACGTAACAACCCACTTTTTGGGTAGTAACCCAGTGTTTGGGTAGTTTTAGAGTTACCCAGATCCTGGGTCAGATATAACAACCCAGGGGTTGAGTAATTTATCGCAGGCTTTTTGCAACCTCTTCAGGAGAGAGCAGTGCAGCTTCGTCAAATTGGTGCGTGTCTTCGGTAAAATACAGGTTTGTGTACATTTTTTGTATCTATAAATTCGTTATTGTGAGGTATATTGTTTAATTTTACGCAAAGCAACATACAGGGGCGCGATGTGAGTAACCTGAACAAGTGTCGCGTTGGTCTTTTTTGCATGATGGAAATGCCTGATGCCTTGCATACAATTTTATGATTTTATTAAAAAATATACAAAATATAAATACTTAGAAAGTTAAAATATGTTCTCAGAACTGTACACTGTTTGTTTATGGACAGGTTATGAGTCCGTCACAGCATATTTCGGCTACGAGTGAAACGCAGGGTGGCGGTCTAAACTTCGAAGTTCCCCCACTGAACATGATAGAAGTGCCGGCATGAGATCGAGCAGCCGTTACGGTGGAGACAGGACAAAAGAGACAAGCCGATTGCACTAGAATTACTTCTAAATGTTTCATTTTTACTTCTAATATTTGTTGAACGAGCTTAAATGTATGCAATGTGTATTCAAAGCTATATAAAATATACTGTAAAATATGATAAAAAATAAATCAGTGGTTGTGTGGAGTATTTATTTATTTTTTAAGTTGAGAGGATTTAAGTTAATCTGTAAACATTAATTAATGTATGAATTTAAAAAAAAGAAGCTATTACTATAGTAAAAATTAAATCAACCCATTATGCTGGGTTTGTTGGGTAAAATTAACCCATTAAATTAGCTAATCATGTGATTAGCGTAGATCATTACAAACCAATCACCAGAACAAATCACAGTGAAGAAGACTTGAGTGACATTGATTTTTACTCAAATGTAAGATTTAAATGTAATGTATCTTTCTGTTCAGTGAGACTCACTTGGTTGTTGTGACCAGTGATCTCCCGGCAGTGAATAAAACTTCATTTCTGCAAAGAGCAACTAGGAAGTGCTGCGCAGCTGAGGAATAGAAGTACTAAAGATTTCCCCGCAGAGACAGTGATAGTGTTGGAAGAGTATAGAGACGCCCTCGGGATGAGGCTGTAATACTCTCAGTTAGTATTAATGATCCTGTGTCGGACCAGCGTACACATGAGAAGGACGGTGAGAGTGTATAGATGCTGAAGACCTGTGTGCTCGTGTGTGATTGAGGTAGTGATAGTAGCTTCTTGACAAGACGCCGTCACCATACTTCAGGGAAGTATTGTATTGTAAGTATTCAGGAAGGGAAATTACCTTATATACCCTGTAGTATTTTATTTTATTATATTAACAACTGGAAGTTGTTTGAATTGTCCGTGAAGAAGTATTGAATAAGTCAGATTATTAGGTTGTATTCGTATTGAGAATTTACACGACAACTTAAAATATTGCAATTCTCACGACATAATAGGAGACATATCAAAATTCAAAAGAGGGAAAATTGTTGTTACGTGTCTCGCTGACTCATCTGTGACCAGGACAGTGAGTCTTTGAGGTGTATCGAGAGCTGTGGCATGCAGGGTAATGTTGGTATACCACAATTTAGGACGAACCACATCCAACAGGAGTAATTGACAATGCAAGAGGAAGCTGTCTGAAAGGGATGTCTAGGTACATTAAAGGGATGTCCAGGTACATTAAAGGGATGTCCAGTAATTAAATTATCACATTGACTCTCCTTTTCCCACCAAAACTGTTAGTCGGGAGATTCACAGGGTCAGTTTTGATGGTCGGGCTGAAATAGCCAAACCTTCGGTCCCTCGTGCCAATGCCAAATGTTGGTTTCATTGGTGCCAACAGTGCAAATCTTGGGCTGTGGACAATATGAAACATGTATTGTTCTCTGATGAGTCCACCTTCACTGTCTTCCTCACATCCGTGGGAGTTAGAGACGCCCCAAAGAGGCTAAACACCTGGACTGAGTGGTGGATCAGTGATGCTTTGGGCTGCAATTTCATGGCATTCCCAAATGTGCTTGATGAGCGCGTCACTGCCAAGGACTACCGAACCATTCTAAAGGACCATGAGCACCTAATGGTTCAAACATTGTACCCTGAAGGGGGTGTCGTGTATCAGCATGATAATACACACAGCAAGACTTGTGACAGAATGGTTTGATGAACATGAAAGTCTCCCATGGCCTGCAGTCACCAGATCTGAATATTGTTGAGCCACTTTGGGGTATTTTGGAGAAGCAAGTCAGAAAACGTTTTCCTCCAGCAGCATCACATAGTGACCAGGCCACTGTTCTGGAAGAGGAACGGCTCAAAATCCCCCATTCTAAAGGCGAACTGATGCTGTATAGGCCGCAAAACGAGGCCCTAAACCATACTAATAACTTATTGTGGTCTAAAACCATGGTGTTTCAGTTTTATTGTCGAACCCTTGTGTGTGTATCATAATTTATCAAAAACTAACTTTCAAGCCATCTTAAATCTTGTCTATTTCTGCACCTTACTTAAAAGAAACTTTATTTACAATCACCCTAACAGTATAAATTATAACTATTAAACCTCATTATTAATATTTGCAATATGCAGGGATATAGCTTAGAAAGTTTATATTTTTTTTTACTTTTAATAAGTCACGTTTAATCTTGCTTCAATTAAGTATGCTCTAGTAGAACCTTAATTAGATTTTGATCCGGCTGAATTTTAGAATGTAATTTATGGGAAACTTCACAGCAGGCATGGTGCTGTTTAGTATCCCAAAACAATAAATTTAGGCTTTGAATAGAGTTAACAATTAATTTTAACAGTTCGAGGGTTACTGCATGCGCAATTACAAGATTTACAGAATTAATTATTTCAAAAGTAGACTGCAAATAACTACAAGTACAAGAAAAATGCAAATGGCACAAACAAGTCAGTCTCAATAAACTTAGTGGTTTGAGTTATCTAAAACTCATTAAATATCTCTGAAACTTCAAGAAATAGACATAGCAGTTTCAAAAAAAAAAAAAAAAAAAAAAAAAAAAAAGAATTCAGATCCGTGACAGGGTTAATGGAATTAACATACAGCAAATTAGTTTAAAATGTTGGTTACATTTATATTTGAAGCAAAAACTAAAATTGCCATCAATTAATTCAATCTGACAAAAATGTCACATTTCAGCAATGCTTGCTGGTCACTGGCTTTTTTTAAATAATAATATAAATGATTAAATATATTAATACATTGTAAAAAGAAAAAAAATCAGACCTCTCTAACTCAAAATTTTCTAGTGGCTTGTTGCATCTAAATATAATAATAATAGTAATAATAATAATAATAATATTGCTAACAACAATAACAAGTAACTAACAACAATAATAATAATAATATACTACATATAAATATAAAATCTATATTGTATTAAAATGCATAACAAAACTAATTTCTACGGCCTTATGATCAAAGCAAATGTAAAAGTAGCTGGGATTTGCTTGAGATAAAACTGTATGAATAGCATGTCGCAATAAATCTGGCATTATAAAGTGTGTAACAAAAAAGCAAAAGGCACAGATGGACTGTTTTTTCTGCTAGATGGAGACACGGCTGGTTGGGTAAGATGAGCGATCGGCACAGGCAGATAATATATGTAAGAGAACAGAGACTACTCGATAATCATGCTAATCCTGAACACTGCCAAACATTCAGCATACTGACAGTGCCAAGTATCTGCAGAGAAACACTCTCACACACACACACACACACACACACACAAAATCAGACACAAATCACGCATACGCTTACACTCAAACACACATGGAACACTCAGACTGACATACGAGCACAAACCATCAGAAACACTCGCTCACACACATCACTGGTAAAAAGATGCATTCAAATGGCTGCCCATTTCTCCGCCACTCTCCGAAAGTTGTACATTTACAAAGAACGGTGCGATTTCAAAGTGAAAAACGCCTGAAGACAATTAAGCAAGGTCTCTAAGAGGCATCTGAGATACGCAGCCCCCTTTGAGAGGAATATTCTAAATATAAACACATATTGGAAATGGGATTTTAGTCTGACTTCAGGCAGCTATATGTGGTTTCCAAGGCAACACTTTTTTGTTTGTGCTTAATGGGTGGGATACGGTCTAAAACAGAAACACGCACATTTACATTGTAAGTGCAACACGGGCAGAACTTCTCGTCAGATAATTAATAGTGAGGTTCTTTTCAGTTCATTGTAACCCACCTCTCCAATCTGGTCAGCTCTCAGTCTTCTGGCTTGGAGGCAGAAACGTATTTCTGCAGCTGAGATCCACGCAAACGTCCAATGCTACATGTGTTAGACTCCATATGTGCCGTGTGCGTGTCTCTGTTTCCTTAATTTGATACTTCAATGCTAAAGGAAGTGATTAAGCATTTCAATCTCACATCTTAGTTTTCCATAAGATCTGTATATAATTGCACTTCATATTTGCATAATTGCTGTCACTCTGCATTTTGTAAATTAAACTAACGCTACAGTAGTCTCAAGCAGTGAACATTCCTCATTACTCTACTTTTCTTTATAGGTAATTAGATTAACATCTCACTCATCTTCATCAAGAAGAACATACAGTTGGACAATTCACTTTATCAAGGAAAGCAATATAGGAATCACCGTCTAGATGAAGATGTTGGAGCTGTGCCCTAGTGGTTTGTGCATATATGCTGAGGTGCTCATGCACGTAACGTGGGTTTGAATCTGGCCAGGGTTGTTAACTAAAACTAAAACTACTAGGCAAGGCAAGGCAAGGCAAGGCAAGGCAAGGCAAGGCAAGGCAAGGCAAGGCAAGGCAAGGCAAGGCAAGTTTATTTATAGCACATTTCATACACAATGGTAAGTGCTTTAGATAGAAGAGTGCTTTACATAGAAGAAATTAAAATAATCAAAACAAATAAGAATAATTAAAACAGTTTAGAATAAAAAATAAAATAAAGTAATACTGGTCCACGCCAATCTGGGTCACAACTTCTTTTATTTTTCTCTCGGAATCGTTCCTGATGCAACCCTGGCAAACAACCCTATTTTTTGTTAGTATCCCTAACTGCCTGATTCACTATATTCGGGGATCCCCTATCTGAGATAGGGGATTACTAAAAATAGTTTTTTCCCGTAAACTGAAAATACATTTAAATATTAGATGAAAAACTAAAAGTTAAAGGCACAATATGTAAGATTTTTTTTGCATTAAAATGTCCCAAAACCACTAGCACACTGTGGTATTTTGTGTTATTAATCCAGAGAAATTAGCAATTTTAACCAGTGTAATGTCCCTCCTCATTGCCTGTCAATGACGTCATGTCCACATTATCCTCAGTTTCCACTTTCACTGCCATAGAAACAATGGCAACAATGAGTCTCATAAAACAATCCTCAAATGTATTTTTATTATGATTGTTTTGACCAAGTGAAACAATGCTGCATTACCCCACAATTTTAATTTGTCAAATAAAGTGACCTGTATGAGTTGTAATTCAGCACTATTTAATTAGAATGATAAAAAAAAAAGTTAATTCAACTGATCAAACGTAACTGTGACAAAGTTCAAGGTCAGGGAAGGAGGAGGCGGAACCCGGCAAACGTAACTTTAATCGTAAAATAAACAAACAACAAAGCGAAAGGAGCGACAGCATCCGATGGCGGCAACGTAAAATGTCCCAGGCTGTCACCATTATTATAATAATGTATGATTTTGGGTTTCTGCAGTCAGAAATTTAGGGATCCATTTTTCAGTTTCATTAAATCTTTTCGGATTTGGAAGAAACTAAGACTTCTGAAATGTTACCTCCATTCATGGAAAACTTAACTCATTTAACGGATTTATCTCAAAAGATCAAGTCAAATTTGATCCTTCAATAATAAAAAATATTTCACACAACCTTTGTAGAGGACTAATACATTCTGTTTTCAAGTGGGAAGGAAGAAAACGCATTGAAATGGGTTGAATCTTAAGTACCAGATTGCAGGGCTGTCCTCAGAGCGCACAGAAAGTCTCTCAAACTGATTCTGACACCTCTCCTGCTAGCCCATCAGCACTGCTAACGCTAACACAAGCATTCACAGGCACTGCATGTATCACCAGCGAACATCACTTCCATGAATTTCTTTGCTATCAGGATTAATTATGGCTACTAATGTTGGCTGTGTGTGAGAATGACTGTCATAAAAGGGACATTTTACTGCCACTCATAGTCATGTCCTCTTTGCACTCCTCTGTGTGGGATGATGACATTGACGCCATTCATGGACACCCACCAAAATGGCTCTCCCACTGGCAAGGGCCAAGCTTGAGATTTCTGATTTGGTTTGCCAGTGCAACATGACAGATGAAAATGATCTGGCTGAAGCAGCCTTAGCATGAAACCCGTAAGCTGACCTGTGTCTTTTACGTTCTCATCTGCCAAAAGAGATAATGCTAGTCTGAAGAAAACTTATGTTAATGTTAGTGTTAATTAGGGATGGGTATCGGCAAGGGCCTCGCGATTCAATACATATCGCGATGCATGTGTCATGATATGATACATCACATTATATTGCGATATATAGCAATACTTAAAAAAAATTTAAATAAAATTTAAAATACAACTTGCTGTGTGGTGTGTGTATCACATTATATTGATAACTCAGCAGAAAAATAAAAACTGCCATTCCAATTTATTAGCAAAGCTATTTGCATTGCAGTGTCACTGAACATTGAACACACTGAAATCTATGAAGTGTATTTTATGTCACTGAAGACTTTTAACTAAAAATGAAGATCCCACAAAATTTATAAAACTGAGATTTCTTCTGTTGAAAATAAAAGTTATTTTGATTAATGTGTATCCAAACGGTTGCAGTCCCCTGTGACTTACATAGAATATATTTTCATACTATGGAAGTCAATGGGGAACAGCAACTGTCTGGTTAGCCACATTCTTCAAAATATCTTCTTTTGTGTTTAGCACAATAAAATAAAATACAGGTTTGGAAAAGCATTAGAGTAAATAACAGAATTTTTATTTTTGGTTGAACTATCCCTTCAAAGGACAATTTCGGCGGACAATGAACCTAGGGGTTAATAACACATGGGTACCCAGTCGACCGGGCTCTGGGATTTGTTTTCATGATAATCGAATGTACCCAGTTTTAGCTCGGACCACAGATTAGCTTATAACGCTAGTATATAGGGCATAGAGTAAGTAAAAATAAATCGCTAGTTAATTAATACCACTAACAAGGATCAAAATAGCCCCACAGTAACACGGTAGCATAATGAGGGTCCCTACATGCAAACCGAAGCATTGAGAACTTTGTAAGTGTACAGACAGTTTAATAAGAAGATATTTTATAAAGACAGTACACTTCGCGTATACAGGCAGGAGCCATCTTTGGAAAACAGTCTCGACCAGTCGAACCACGAAAGCCGTGCTAAGTGAGCTGGTCGATAGGAATTACGTTTGTGAAATCCTATCGACCAGCTCACATAGCACGGCAAATATGGCTGGCAAATACAATGGAGCACAGGCCATTGCTGCCCACTGTGTTAACCTAATTACACAGAGGTCCCGTACTGCCTCAATATTTATCCAGAATTCTCTGGATTGGGTTAATGAGTTGGGAGTGTTGTTTGGGCAGTAAGGGAAACTGAAGGACATATTTAAGGGAATTGCAAGGTCTGAGGGTGAGGGTCCATGTCACACTATAAGACCTCTGTTTCCAACAAGGTGGACGATGCTAAACCAGTATGAGTGCATAATCAAGCCTTTGGCTGAGATGGCAGTGAGTGAGTCTGATGCGGCTAAGGCACAGGGGCTGTATGAGACAGTTCAGCAGGGAAATGTTGTCCTTGGTCTTGTGTGTGCTTTGGAGATCACAGGGGAGTTGGAGGTTTTGAATATGTCCCTTCAGAGCAGAACACAGACCCTAGATGGTATGCTTTCAGCTGTTGCCTGTGTTAAGGAAAGTTTCAGCAAAAAGAGAAACACAAAGAGTTGTCAGGCTCTTTACACGAAAGCAACAAGGACACTCTCAATCTCACTCTTATTGCCCCTCCTCGTGTCCGTATCACACCTGTGATACACCATTCCTGATAATCAAGAAACAATACCTAATTAATAGTATGAATTTCTTGAAAGAAAACCTTACATGTAAGTAGTAATAGAGAAGTAGTTTGGCATGATATTTAAATTTTATTTTTAAAGAGAAAAGAAATCTGTGTTGACTTAAAGTTATATGGCGTGACCAAAATATCAGATCAATTGCTCTTTTTATGACAAGACAAGGCTGGTTCTGGTTGTAAAATGTCATGTGGTATGACTAAACAATAATAATAATTCATGATAATTTTCAGGATACATTTCACCTTTAAAAATATAATCTAAAAATCATGAAAACAATGCTTAAGACAAGTATACTCATGAATTTAAGCTGTAAATAAAATGTCATTACTTTTGAAATTTTATATAATCTTTGAATTTTTGAAAATGGAAAAACAGTTTTTCAAAACCACATAAGACCAACATGAATACAAAGAGTGCATTTCTGTAAATTGGGGTATATGCTTTAAACTGGTTTTTAAAAGGATTTTTCATTTACATTGACACCTTTAACTCAAACTCACTACAAGAGAAGGTGGGACGTATGGTTCAACTGCTGTAGAAGATCTAGAACGTGTTTACAACAAAGTAGGCCTTTTACAGCTACACTTCACCCACAAACTTAGTCACCTTCTAGCCACAAGGTGCTATGGCAGCATTTAGGGTCTAAACACATGCAAGGTTACAAGCTTTCAATTCTCTCTTTGACGTATCTACAGCAGATGAGGGCCGTCTGTGTGCTCCTCTCACCAGCCCACCCGTCTGACAAACGGCACCTCGCTGATCCGCGAGAGCTAGCGTCAGGGAGCCCTCGCGACTCGCTAAGACTCGGCCCTAAGACGTCAGAAACACCATCACCATCCTTCACAGCCAACTCAGCCCAGACTCAAACGGAACAGATGGAGGTTCACAGAACATAGAATGCATACATTGTACCCGCCTGGGAAACATGCTGAAACCGAAACACGCTTCGCATATAAGAAAGAAAATCTCAAATTAGAGCTCATTAGAGTCTGTATTGCTTTTCCTATACAGAAATTTAATTAAACAGAGAGGAAATGTAGACTTTTAATGATGTCTCCTGCTTCTCAGATTTTAATTTTGAGAAGTCTACAGATCAATGATGTGACGATCATTTTAAAAAAATATTAATATCATTATTATTAATAATATGATATTGATTTAATATGAACTCAAAAATACACATAACATGCTATTTATACATTAACTTTACACCTAGTCTATTATGAGCATGTTAATCTATTAATTATCTTTTAAAATGTATTTCATAGAAAAAGAGCATTACCGCTTGTTAAAAAAAAAAAAAAAACACTTTGTCCACTAAATCAAACTGTCACTTCCACCATCTGTCTTCCTCATCTGTCTCTGCACTACACTTCCCAGAATCCTGTGATCACCTGCACCTGCTTCTCATCATCATCATCATCACCGTCACCTGTTGTCCTTGTCATTATCTGTGTATTTAAGTTCCCCTCTCACTCCTTGTCATGGCTGGTTATTGTTTGAGCACTCGCTCACTGTTTCATGGTCTTCTTGATCTTTAAATAAAACCTTGTTATTTAGTATCTTCACCTGATCTTGGTCTTCATTCACCCGTGGTCGTGACACAAACTGTGCAGCCAAAAAAATCTTGATACAACCAACATGCAGAAAAAACATGTTGCAAACCCTCATGACTGTGTCAAGTCTCTTACAATATAAGATAAACTGACTTTAAGTGACAACTTCTCAATTTATGAATTAATAATAATTCATGATATTTGCACTTTTTAATAAAAAAACTTTTTAAAAATAATGATTATGATGCATTAGAGCTGCATGATTCTGGAGAAATTGAGAATCACAATTATTTTGTTTCAAACAGATCACGATTCTGAAAAGAAAACTATGGTAACAATTGGCAATGTAATCGATACAATTGTTATATTTAAAGCGCCATGTTACTTTCCAAAGGTGATTCAGGACGCTTTCACACTCGCACTTTTGGTGCGCACCCGGGTTCGATTGACATCAGAGTTCGCTTTGGATGATGTGAACGCTGTTTTCTGAACTCGGTTGCGCACACCCGCGAACCGTACCCGAGTAGGATTAGATAAAACTGTGTGTTTGTGTGCGTCTCACTCAATTTCCTGACAAGCTTGACTGAATTTGTATCTCATTTCTGCTCGCCTTCAGCTTAAATGGACTCCTGCATTCCTTAGAATATTTACCATACATTTGCGGTAGATAGACACAATTGCTGTTATGCGCTGATGCTTTGAATAAACCAAAAGGTTCAAACACCATAATATAAAAGTGAAGTGAGCAACGCTATGCATTTTGCTGCCTTCTCATGCGTCATCATTACCAAGAAACAGGGGTAAACAGCTGCTGCTTTGATGACGCAAACACACCGTGGTTCGGACCCAAATAATATAATGTGAACACAATCCAGCCGAGGGGGGACCAACAGAACTCGGCTTCGGACCAGGCAATCGAATCAAGTGTGAAAGCACCCATATGCCCACAATATACTTCAAGCGAAATTAAAGAACAAACTGATGTGACGTCATTTCGAACTAAATTGGGTCAAAACGAAGTTCGTTTGGAGTTAGTTGTGGGAGTTCGAAACAGCTTGCCAAATTTTGAACTTTACTGGAAAGTTCGCTCCAGCTCAACGGCTGGTAAACATCTTCGTACTACCATTAGTCTGTGGCGTTTACATAATAGGTATACGTGCTCTGCCTTCTTTCAAGCAGAAATCTTTTCTAGTTCATTTCTTCTGTTCATTCCATCCAGGTAAGACATCCGTGAGAACACACTGGAGGGCTGCTTTATAATAGAAAATGAAGTTGTATTTCTGATGAAACGAGACACTGCACTACACTGCACATTTTTCATGTTTAATACGGTAAAGCTGCTTGATTTTAAGCAATCTATTGTAAAACGTGCTATATAAATAAACGTGACGTGACTTTACTGGAGTGCCAAATTGCAGAGCTCGAGCAAACATATTATCCACGTTGCTATGATCAGATGCTTTTCTTAGGCTTTATTAAAATGATTGCTGTTTTCTCAATTTTGTTGTGTTTATTTTGTTATTGAGAGAAAAGCACGCAGCACACATTTACATATTCATCTAAACATCGCTCTCATCAGTGTGGGCGGCGTCGAACTTTTCGAACTTCATACCCCTAAGCAAAGAACAATAAAGAACTTCGTAGTGAGTATATCAGGGCCTTAACTCTACTTTGATCACTACCGTAGACATCAGTGTTTATATCTGAACTATAAACTTTTATCCCAGTTTTTCGGTGATAATATGAATATTTGTAAGAAAATGTTCTTACTTTTTATTTGATGGTTAAACCACATGACATTTTTTTGATACAATCAACCGAAATTTGAAAAGTTTTTTTCAAAACCATATGAAATCAAAATAAAAACACGTTTTAAAGTAGATTTTTACAACTCTACGATACAATTGACTTGATGAGCTACAGTATGAGAAAAGAGCAACCTTTGAGCAATCAAATCAAATTATAACTCTATATATGTGATAGAGTAGATTTTAATACAGACTGAAAATCAAGTAATATTAATAGACAGCAAGCATGCTATATTTTATCCCACTAAAAGGAAATTACTTTAATTAACCTCAAGATTTGCGGATTTAGATTGCACAGATCCAAAAAAAGAAGGAATAATGGAAGCAAGGGAGGGAGAAAAAGAAAAATCATAATGATTACAAGGGAGGAGCAGGGGGGGAAAGGTTTGTGAGGCATGGAGAAAGAAAGAAACTAATGATTGGAGGAGAGAGAAAGGAAGAGTAGTATGTAAGAGGATATAAATATCATCATGTGGTCTGGCGGTAATGATGTCACAATAGTGTGTGTTATCAGCGCTTGTGCAGGTTCTTTGGTCGCTGGGTTTGTCCTTTTCACTGCTGTACGCTGATAAAAAGCCACAAATAATGCTGACACATGTGACCACACCCATGGTTTCAAGCCCGCTGGACAGATATCTCATCCGTCTTGACCTTTCTGTTATCTTTAGTGTCACTCTCTCCTCTTACCACTAAGATATTTAAGTAGAAGGGATCTAATTTGGATCGTAAGTTCATTACCAGTCTGCTGACTATAAATATTTGATCACAATTAGGGGTGGGCGCTATACCGGTATGAACGTGAATACCGGTATTATGTTGTGCCATGATATGGATTTTGCGATACCGAGGATACCGTATTCATAAATTCAAATTTTGCAGTTATATTGTTTTGTTCAATTTGGTACTCTTTACAACTGTTAACACTAATGACGATACAGAATCGAATACGCTGTTTAAGGAAACGGCTGATTTGGCGCTTCATACGCGTGAAGTTTCTGAGGCGATTAACCGCTGTCCTGTGACGCGTTCAATGAAGGACCGTAACGTAGAACACATCGCTAGTGCTAAGCGGCTGTTCATAAAGGATGCATCTTTTGCGGTGGAATGGGAAATAACAAGGTAATGAGACGCAAGTTTGACTTTTAACTTGAGCGCAGCATTTTTGGAGTGCCGTTTCATTTGCGAGATGCGGGTGCAACATCAAAACAAGTTCGTCAAGCACAAAAAAACGTTAAAGTTCTAGGCTACTGTATGTTTGAGATGTCATGTTTTCATGCAGGTTGAAAGGCTGAAAGCTGCTATTATTATCTTTGTTTTTACAAAACATTTACTGCTAATAATATTATCCACGTGGAGACATTTCCCCGCAACGTACGTTAGGCTATGAATAACAGGACACGACACACACATAAGCGCGCGCATACACACGACACACACATAAGCGCGCGCATACACACATACTGGTCCACTATCTTTGTGGGGACTCTCCATAGACGTAATGGGTTTTATACTGTACAAACTGTAGGCCTATATTCTGTCTCCTTACACTAATGAATTAGTTTGTATGAAAATTTTCATTGTTTTTTTCTTGTATACTTTAAGTACTATTTATTTGGTGCTTTGTTCAATCTCAAACCATTATTTTATTTTTATTATTAAGATGTCTGCACAAGAGTTAACTGTAATCTGTGCAAACATTAAACTTAAATTAAACGTCTCGCTTTGGTCTACACTGGAAGTGTTCTGCTCGCTCTGCTAATTAAAGCTAAACTATAATTACTAAAACTGAAACTAAATAAAATAAAAACTATATAGAAATGTGTTTGCAAAATAAAAACTAACAAAACCATTAATGAAACTAACTAAAACTAAACTGAAATTTAAAGCAAAATTGAAAACGATATTAAAATAAAAACTAATTTAAAAAAGCAAAACTATAACAACAGATATTCCCGGAGACAGAGCACACCCGAAGACGGCTCTCACTCAGAAATCAATAAAGTCTTCATTCGCTGCCGGTTCTCATTATGACAAGACGAGCAAAACGTGGAAAGACATAACAAGTGCATTCAAGCCTACCTCATGTTGCACGTTTGCACTTTTTGAGAGAGAAAATGGCACAAAAAAAAAACAAAAAAAAACATTTCAGGTCTATGTCCGATGAAATGCCTCACCTTTTTTCTAGTTATCTAGTGTTAAAATACATATTCTGCCTGTAATTTAACTAAGGTGTACTAAAATGTGATTCCAATTTTTTTTCTCATATCGCGATATAATATCGATATCGTCCGGACAGTGAAAAATATCGTGATATGAATTTTTGCTCATATCGCCCACCCCTAATCACAATAAACATTTTATTCACTATGTAATACCATTTACTAACCTAAATGTAGGCTGTTAACAGTTGGCAGCATTTTGTGCTTTAATATAGAATTGAACTGATTTGCGATCACAGCGTGTATGCGTTGACTATTTTACAATGGCTTCAAAAGAGACTAATTTAATCAGATTTAAGAGCCGGAGTAAACGGTTATAGTTTATGCAAGTGTTTTCCAAACCCTTATAATTTACTGGTTTTGTTATAACTTAATAACATGTTATTGTCGTCAGGGTTCGAGACCGACTCGGAGCAGGGCGGTTAGGATCGGAGGGGGAGCTTTGAAGGCGGAGCAATGAAGAGAGGGGTGTGTTTGTTTGGGTTGGTTTCCAATATCAACAATGTTCAGCAACGACTTTACATACTGCACCTTTAAGTTGTCAGTTGAGTTATCCTTAGCAGATTGCCTGTAATGGGTTGTCTTACTGTCTTCCTAAATTCCTGTGAGCCTGTGACCTGTTTTACACAATCTATCAGTTAACCTATTGAGAGTAAAATGGCATACCGTTAAAGTTAAGAGTCAAAGAGCTCCGCAGTTTATTTTCAAAAGGGCATACATGTAAAACATTACTGGTCCATGTGATCCAAAACACATCCGAATCTTGAACTGACTGGAAAAGACACTGGCTCAAAAGCGTGCTTGGCCTGCCAGTTAAAGGTCCCACTGTGGCGCATTAGGTTAACATCTTAATGTAACATTTCTGGATTTATCACACTGATCTGGAGAACGGCTAGTATTTAAACACGCTGTTTGTTGACGTTTGTTTTGTTTTATGCTGTATGTCTGTACACAATATCCTGCATGTATAAGCCCATCCATCATGGCACAACAGCTCAGAGCCACAATCCCATTTTAGACACAATTAAACCACCTGAGTGAAATAAACATGACATACGTGTCGCTTTTTGCGACCACAGCCAGATAACGGATTAAGTGGGATTTACATAGACAAAAATGGGCCATTACTTTGCAGGTCTTTGAGAGGATCGATAGGCAACATGGACCTGACGTATAGGACTCCAAACAGATGCGTTTTCTGCATTTAGTCCTTGAATTTGTTGTTTGGGTCTCATGTTGAGATTCTTAAAACACTTTCAATAAAAGCCCGAAGTCAATTATATAGCTGTCTGAATACATAGGTGCAGCCAGAAAGCCGCTCCATCAACAGAACGACCGCTTTCCCTCATCTTATGTTTCTCGGCTCGCTCTCATCCTTCTCGAAAGGTCTCAACAGATGCCTGAGGTCCATAAACTCTCTGCATTCTCCGAAGCATCTGGGATCTGCTTCTCTGTCAAGGCAAGTTACGGGACAATAACCTCAGCCACATTTCTCAGGGTAAAAATGTGTTTTTAAAAGCAGAGTTTGAATACATTCGGCACAAAACAGCAGAGAGCCAGGAATCAGCCTAGCGGCAAACACAAGCGCTCGGCTTCTCGCACTGTGAAAGGGTTACATCCGCATCTCGCACTGAAAGAAAACGCTCAACATACACACGGAGAAGAACAAATCCTGTTGAGCCAAGCTGAGCTGAGATACCCTACATACTACCAGCCCTTCCAGGCACAATTAGGATTTTACGGAAGAGAGAAATCCACATTCCTGCACACATAGAACACCATCCTTCTTAACACCATCCAGTTATTCTCTCGTTTTCTCTCTTTCCTTCTCGCACGCTCATGAATCTTTCCTCTCCCTTCTTCTTTCCTACTTGGGAATTTACGCGAAACAGACAAAGTCTTGGAAATCAAATTAAGAGCTCCTTTTTGGCAGGGAAAGGGTGTCTGAGGGTTATCGAGAAAAGCAAAGATAGTTTGTATACGTTCAGTCGCAATCAATTTTTTTCATAACATAGTTGTGTTATAGTGCACCATTTCTAACAATACAGAGCCATTTTATAGACTTGCGCTGAAGGCGAGGAAAGCGAACACAAAACTATAGTATTCTAGGAAGATGTTCTTGGTTTAGGGGCTTTATAAACACTTTTAAGTATAGAGAGCTAAATGAATGCTGCTTAATCTATGCTTCAAGGATACGACTTCATCTTTACAAAAGTCCTGTCAGTGTTAATTACTTAAATAATAATATTTGATAATAGTTATTTTAAATAAATGGTTCTTATTGAGCCTGATTCAGCAGTGAACTCAAAAGAAAAATATATACATTAAACATGTTTTCACACTAGTTTGGAAAGTTTGGAATAATTAAGATGAATTAAGAAAAAAACATTAAAAAAAATCTGAAGAATATCCATCAGAAATCATTCTAATAAGTAACATTTCTTATTATCACAGTTTAAAACTGTTGTTGTTCTTAATGTCTTAGAATTCTTTGATTAATAGAGAGATTATATTTTAAATAGAAATAGTCTTGAGTAATATATACGTAGAAGTATTCCTATAAAAGGGTACAGCAGACATTTAGAAGCTCAGATACTTTGTACAAATTATCAAGTTGTAAGTAATTATGTTAATGGCAAGAAAATGAACTAAATTGAAATAATAAGCTAAACTTGGTTTGTCAACGTGTTCATTTTTATCTTTTTATCTTTGGAAAGTATATGATGATTCTGCAATAGGACTGTTTTGAGTGAGACAAACCAACTAATAGCACAAAAATAATCCAAATCCACTTCTATTACTAACTAATGTTTGTGCAGTTGTTGTTGTTTTGTTTACTAACAACGATCACTTTATGGACAATGATGTAATCAAGGAAATGCCGGGTTTTAGAGAAGCCAGTGGGAAAAAAACAGGATGAAAGGTGATAATGCAGACACGGGCAAAAAGCAATAAACGGATTATTAATTAAAACATTATTTCTAAGAAAACAGGTTTTGCATAAATCAATTTGATTATGGAAAATGGGGGGGGGGGGGGGCTTATGGAGAAACACCTGCAATAAATTCCTATTAAACTGTTAGTTTTTACAAGTTAGAAGTTGCAGAGAACCAGGTGACACATCAATAATGACAATACCAAAATGTAACAATTTTATGTTTTTTTTATAACATAATTAAGATTTATATGATGCAGGGACATCAAAATATATTGCAAGAATGACCTAAATGCATTGCAAATTCCATTTTATATTGTCTTAAACTATCCTATAACACATTTTCACAGTGACTAAAAGAATATATCATGTGCTAAAATCAGCAATTATGACAAAAACACAATCAGTAAAATAAATTAATCAGTAAAATAGTGAAACTGATACCTAAACACTCCTACATTTTTCACTATTATTTAATGACATAAACATCAGGCTATTATTATTAAAGAAAAGTGCTGAGCATCAGACACCATGTGTGGCTAAATGCTGTCTGCTGTCATTAAAAAACAAAAAGTACCTGATCATTAAAGAAAACAGATCTAATTTAACTCACTGATTCATGCAACTGCAGAGCGAGTGAGAGAATGAGACTGTCAGGAATCTTTTATCAAGTTCCAAGATGCAGTCATTAAGATTACAGTTGAACAGTGATTCACACACATCATGTACTGTATTTTCTAAATATGCTAATCTTTGTAGAATTGTGGGTATTCTGCAACCAAGCCAATTCCTCCATACACACACACACAAGTGCAACAATCTCAGCATATTATAGTAGTCAGTTAAGCGACAGTTACTAAGTTGAAGCAACAGTTTGAGCAAAGTAGACATTGGAACGGTTACTGAGATTGACTTTGGCCTTTTAGCTGTCAGCGTGAAAGGGCTGATCCCTCACAAACATATTATTACTGTCACTAAAGATTCCCTCAATGAACAGAAAAGGTTAACACCATCTCTACCATGTGAAATGACACTGGATCCAACCATTTAAAAATGACCTGCAGTTAAACCACAAATGTGTTTGTCAAAATATAATCAGAGTCTAAATATTATTAATTTCAACATGCAAGAAACTTAAAATTAAAATGGTATCCAACAGTTTCATTCCTGACTTCTGATTGGTCAATACAGTATTCCAAGTGATAAAACATGAAACATCAGTTCATCACTGTGCAGCTCCCATTGCAGTTAATTATTTTGGTTTCATAACAATTGTTCTTTATTTTTATATTTGTATTTTGTAGTAAGGATATTATACAACTGCTTGAGGCTGGGTTGATTTGTGAATACAGTCAAAGCTAAAGGCCAGTGCTAATGGTTTTTTTTTCCTGATGCATGATGAACATTAGCAAAAGAGAAGGAGAGATCAAAAGAAAAAAAAAAATTGGAGCAACAGTTGGAGAATATTTTTAGAAGACAATGCATTAAAAAAAAAAAAATCACCCAGCAGGATGCAGGCAAATGCACATGGAAGTAAGTTGACTTATGCCCACTTGTGTTCTTTTCACAGACAAAATGTCCACTTGGTGTTCCAAGTCCTTGTGTATTGTGGGGGTGAGAAGCGGTGAAAACCTCAGTCACTTCAGGGTAATGCAAATGACTTTAATATGTTAAGAAGATTAAAGTGGATAAATGTCTAGATACATTTTTTTGAAAAGCCACATAAACCTCTAGTGTTTTTATTTGGCGAGGGGAGGGGTGGATATACGTGAGTCAGTTCGGGATGATCAACACAAAAACCCTGCCGAAATGAGACGCCATTGGCTGAGGAAAATTGGGCTTATTCGAGATTTTGCATTTTAAGCTTCTTGGATGTAAGACCGTCCCACTTCTTTCTTATTATTTTTAAACACAAACCCTTAGGACAACAAAAAGCTACCGGCAGACATAGGTCACAATCTGCTATCTCCACGCTCTCTCCTGAATTAGGCTTGGTTGTCTTCTTCAGCTTTTGTCAAAGTGCTCTTAAAGATGGTGAGCTCTGAACTACTTTTTCGGTCCTCCTGTGAATGTACACATGCAGCCTGTAGAATAAAGCATTAGCTATACTAGTGAATCTGTTTTCTCATGCTGATAGTTTTTATAGGTGAGCTTTTTTGGTGATGCAATTAACAAAACTTATTTCTTAAGAAAGAAACCCCAACACGAAATGACAACCGACTGCAGCAATTGGCCGAAGTTTGTGTGGCGGTAAAACACTGCCTGAAACGTACAGATGCCATAGCAAAAATATGTGAGTGTGAAAAATGAAAGAGAAATGGAACAAAATAACATAAAAGGATTAAGAAATGATTTGCATAACATTTACGTTACTTCCAAAGCGCAGGATCAGAGACATGACAAGGACGTGATGACTGCTGAGTCTTATCGTCAACCACATTCTCTTCAAGGCACAAAGCTAGTCAAGATCAATCACAGTTAATTTCACAATTAAAGATATAACCATCAAGAGAATCTCTTCAGCTTGCTTCTGGGAGCCAAAATCTGAAGAATATGAACATGTTTGTTTCATTCACATTCCCTTCACTTTTCTCACGATACTGAGAATTATTGCTGTCCCAGCCACCCGGTAAAATGAACAAGAGATGATATCACAGTAATCTGAAACATAAGCGAGTTATGTTCAAGTGTGATATGTGTCATGCACTTACTACTATGCTTATTTGCTCTGATCAAAAAGACAATATCTAACCAGCTGGGCTGCTGCCAATGAAAATCAGATTCAGCTCGTAATGACCACAAAACAACATCAACAACAACATGCCCAGTAGGTACAACTAGAGAACCACAGAAAATATGCAGGAAAAGAAAAAGAGAATATGATAAGCCCGAAGGAAGGAAGGAAGGAAGGAAGGAGTAGAAATCAATTAAGTAAGTGGAAAGGATGGAAGAAAGGAGAAAGGGAGATAAAAGGATGGAATGAACTAAGTGGAATGGAAAGAAAGAAAGAAAGAAAGAAAGAAAGAAGAAGAAAGAAAGAAAGAAAGAAAGAAAGAAAGAAAGAAAGAAAGAAAGAAAGAAAGAAAGAAAGAAAGAAAGAAAGAAAGAAAGAAAGAAAGAAGAAGAAGGAAGGAAGGAAGGAAGGAAGGAAGGAAGGAAGGAAGGAAGGAAGGAAGGAAGGAAGGAAGGAAGGAAGGAAGGAAGGAAGGAAGGAAGGAAGGAAGGAAGGAAGGAAGGAAGGAAGGAAGGAAAGAAAGAAAGAAAGAAAGAAAGAAAGAAGTGGAAAGGAAGTTAAAAGGAGGGAATTTACTAAGTGGAATGGAAGTGAAATGGGAGGAAGGAACAAAGTAGAAAGGAAGAGGAAAAGAAGGGAGGAATAAAAGTAAGCAAAAAGGAAGGAAGGAAATGAAAAGGAAAGAATACTGTAAAAAGTGACCAGTTGACAACTTATAAAGTGAGGAAACCACATAATTCCACATAACTTGTTTTTTTTTAATTATGCATGAAGTTTAATTACTTAATTTTAAGGCAATGGGTTTCCTCGCTTTTTTTTAAAGAAGTGGAAAGTAAGGAAGGAAGTGAAAGGGAAGAAAACAGAAAGAAAGTGGAAACTAAGGAACAAGCTCCACTGATACTTATTTGGTGCATTAAATACGATTTTATAATACTGAATCTTAGACGTTAAATTTCATTCATTTTAAAGTTAACATTTCCTAAACACTTTAAGAAAAGGTCCACAGTCTGGTCTCATTACTGACGAGAATACTCACTGATTCAGATAATGGAGCGTAACGGTCAGCATCCATGTGACAGACACATTGAGCTATGGTGCCCATGCCAAAAATGCAGTTTCGAGTTTGGTCCGCATCACACCCCATTTTTCCACTTCTTCATTCTAGTTTTACTGAGTAAAATGGGCACACATAGTAAAATAAAGGCAAATGTTTGTTAAATCAAGTTTCAGAAGTTGCAAATGATACTTTCAAGCGACTTTGATATGAATGCAGTCTCACACTCACAGCAAAGAAGATTACACATGGCTCATTAAATACATACTGTCCCTTTTTTCTCACAGTTCCCACAGAACTTTGGATCTGCCAAGCCTCTCTTGTTCTCTTGTGTTTATCTGTGGAAACAATATCTTTGCCAAAAGAGAAAAGGGGACGGCGGGAAGACGGAGACAGCGAAAGTTTGTAAAGGCCCCGGGGCTCTTTCAGGACCAGGTGAATCAGTGGGCTGGGACAGACTTGCATGGAGGGGGTGGTAGAGAAGAATTATGGCGAATCTTCAGAAACGCATGCATTTAATTCCTGTAAAATGAATGCAAATCCGAAACTTTTTTAAAACTTAAACTCTTTAAAGGACTGAGGGAAAGGAAGTTTGCGAACAGCTCTAAAAGTTCTAAATTTGGTCTCCGATGATCATTAAACAAGGTAACGTGTCGAAGCCGCGGCCCAGCGGGTAGCACGCGTAGTCCGACGCTAATGCGAGTGCAAATCCAGCTCACGTCATCTCCCGATCCATCTTCCTTGCATCATTTCCTGTCCTCTCTAAACGAAAGTGACGAGAAGGCCCCACATCCGAAAAGGCAACATTACTTCAACCTTTTGTAACGGCACAGCATGCAGGGCATCAAATGCACTGTAACCGAATGTCACAGTCTTTGCACCTAAGTGAACGAGACACCCACTCAAACAGACACACGGCAACATCAGCCTGCAACAATATCAGCTCACAATTCACATTAGAGGTGGCATTACAGATTTCTGACAGGCTTGCCTTTACACGCAGAACTCCTCAAATGGGATTGGGCAGATCCCTCTAAACAGCTTGCAGCCGAGTGACATTTTGTCCCCATTTCAGCAACGGTTCTGCCAGATATGATCCACCATCTAGTTAACGCAAGTGTTAGGCTAATTACTTTAGCTGCTTGAGCCTGGCCTCCGATGCTCCGTGCAGCATCAATTCTCCGGCAAACGCTTGGCGGTTTCCAGGCTTCGTATAAATAGAAATTTAATTTCTGTATGTTTATCCTGGCATCCTCTGCGGCAAAGGCATATTCCCGAGCCTGATGGATTATTGCATCTTTGAACTTTAAAATATCTGTCAATGTAGGGAAAAGGCACAAAGTAGAATCTCGACTTTAATGAGATTTGTAAGTGACAAACGAGAGATTAATGGTGTAAGTCGATGTAATTCCATCTTTCCAAATGTGTCTCCCATACCTTTTCGACTGACTTTTCTCTGTTTGTCTTTGGCTCATTTTTCCCCCCCCCCAGGTTTGATGTAAAGCGGAAATTTAAATGAAGGTGAAGTGGCATGCCATTATGAAGAATCTTAATAAAGATGCATTGTTTAAATTAGAAGAGTGCGGTAGCAATTTGAAAGCTGAAAGATAAATAACTAGTGAGATAATAGTTGGTATTTAAAATACAGCTGGAGGCGTGGCCTCAAATAGTTAGTGCATATGCAACTCTACTAAGTTTGCTTCACTATATTAGTGAGGACATTGCATAGACTTCCATTGATTTTATTTCAGGTTAATGATATTTTTATATTTAAGTGTTTAATAATAACCAATATTCATAACTCATTTTTAAAACTTCTGAAGGTAACCAGCCAACTATAAGAGACTAAAGGCCCGTTCACACCAAGCACGATAACTATAAAGATAACGATAAAGATATAATTCTAAAAATCGTTCTCCATATTAAAGAATAACAGAGTTCACACCCAGGGGCGGATCTACCGGGGTGGCAAATGCCACCCTAAAAGAAAGCCATGCCACCCCTGCTGCCACCCCAGTTGGCAGCAACGAATTAAAAGTTATGGCCAATTTGACAATTTACGAGCGCGAATCTCCAATGTCCGACTGCAGTGAATTCGCTCCGTGCACAAATGGCAACCGTTGACGTTCGAACTTGAGTGTGTGGGCCAATACTTCCGGTATAAACTTCCGGTGATCTGACAGCGAGAGCGGGAGACAGTGAGAGCAAGAGACAACAGCGACCGAGTTCCATTACCAGAGAGATAAGTTTTCAACCCGACCACATTTTTAAATGCAGCCTATATAATTTTCAGTTTATTTCACCAGTGCGTTTCTATGCTTTCTATTACTGTTTTTATTTTGTGCAAGTAAGATGAGTAAAGAGCATTATCTGTCTGGTGTTTATAAGCAGCACATACAGTATTTTACTATGTGTAAAATATACAAAAACTTAGCTATATTAAATTGTTTGTGGTACCTACAGTTAAAAATATAAATGTAAAATATGTGATAATAATATTGATCGAGCAATTGATGTAAGTGAATTAAGAAAATTAAGAAAATAGTATTTATGGAGATAAATTGTAGCCTATTACAAAGCAAACGTGTGAATGTTCACGGGGTATTTTATTTAACAACTCTAAGCGTAGTTGTAACTCTATATTTACAGTAGGCATAATTGTGATTGCGAATGCAGCATGAGTCCAATACATTCTTCTGTTCGTGAACAGTTGTATTTCATTCATTAATCTGACTATGCATCCGTGCATTTAATTGGCATTGGCTCGTGTGATACTGTAGTAATATGGATCTTAGTAGTATTTTAAGTGATATAATTGATTCTATAAACAACTATAAGAGATAATTTTCGGCTTTCTCCGGCTCCCTGCACCGGGTGTAATGCGAAACCGGAAGTGTCTATCCGCACACTCGCCTGTGTCTTACCTTAATGCCTTTCATGTGATAATGCCCCTTACTTCTATCATACTTCTATCTCCTATTAAGTGAGATCACATTGTATGGCCACTTATAAAAAAAATTAATCAGATCCAAAAGCACGCACATCCACAGCAAAACACTCCATTTGGGTGCTCAACAGAAAAAAAATAGAAACTGCGCGCGTGCTTAGAATAAAAAGACCGTTATCAGTCGTTGGTGTGGACGCATATATAGTTATCTTTATCGTTATCTTTATAGTTATCGTGCTTGGTGTGAACGGGCCTTAATAATACACTGAATAATAATAAAAAGTCTAGAAAGTCATGCAAGCGACATAGCCTTATGAGTTTATTTGATAAATGTTTAAGTGGAAAAAATAAATAAATAAATATATATATATATATATATGAAAAAAAAATCTGTGAAAAACATTCAAACTGATTATCAACTTTTCTATCTCAGCAGTTTTACAATTTAAGTGATTTGGACAAATGAACTGCAGAATATTTTGTCATTTGTCTCTTTTGCTCTAATGACAGCAGCAGTTGCTTGAACTCCACAAGTTGATGATCTTGTTCTCCAGCATGATTTGAGAATGATCCAAAGTGCATCTTGTGCTTCAATGGAAACAAGAATATCTGACCACCTGTCACACGATCAATGACACAAAGTTGCTAAAGTGACCTAGAAACAGTGCAGCATATTGAATTCAACTTTCATCCAGGGTTTGAATAAATCAATTACAGATAACAGATAAGTAGACTCTCAGACTTTTAAACTGGACCTATGCCCCTCTTTACAAGATGTAATATAAGTCTTCAGGGCTGTTCACACAGAACACGTTTTTCCATTCCAATGTGCTACTTTTCCATGGTTTTTCTATGTACACACATGCTAGACGGACATGTATGACCGTTGCACTCGCGTCTTGTGCACCGTCTCAGGCATGACACGGCATTCTCAAAACGTGGCGCTTAAGTTAAAATCAGTTCCGCTTTTAAAAAGACGCACCTCGAGACCTTGCGTCCCAGCCCCCTCTCCACAGGAGAAACAGTATGCATTTTGCTTTCCACTGCTCTGCTTTTTCATTATTTTCTATGTAAACGCACAAGATTTCGGGTCATTCACATACAAAGCGCCTTTGCATTTTAAAATGAGACGCGGGTAGTGGAAAATGCAAGACAAGCTTTTTAAAAGTTAAACTTCTTTTAACTTGAGCACTGCACTTTTAGTTTCCTGTGTGAGATACTGTAAAAGAAGCAAGCGAAATGATCAACCACATCTGTCTAGCGCGTTTACATGGAAAAGCAATGGAAAAATAACGCCACAGTGGAATGTAAAAACACCTTCTGTGTTCATCGAGACAGTCAACAACAGAACGTTTAGATTGTTTATCACGTAGCTGAGACATTCTTGTGTTTCCACTAGCTGCATTAGCGAGGAGATAAACATGGTGGACTGTGTTCAGTTCACTCAGGGGAGGAGCTAAGCTGATAGGCCAGATTCTGTCACCAGTCGTGTTGTCGTGTCGTCACAATACATAGAAAATGCAAAAAAATCATTTTAAGGCACAGTTTATGATTTATGGGGAATATAAAAAAAGGAGTGGGTGGATTTTTACCATTATATGGTGGTTGTGTAGTGTGTACATAGCCTGGGAAAACCCAGACAACTTCCGGCAAATTTAGATTTGCTCTGAAAGTTAGTCTGGCAAAGAGCTCATTCAAGCCCATTTCCAATCCGTCGAAATCGAGGCACCAATCAGAAACGTTGGAGCGGGCTTTACACGATGACGATTTTGAAGCAGATTTTGTAGCGTACATTACAAAGATGGATGCCGCCGTCGAACATCACTCGTTCGAATCAGCTATCGCGTCTGTTTTAAGCGATTTGAACGCTTCCTTTCTGTTAAAAACCGAGCAAAGAACAACACTCGGGGATGTTTCTCCGCCTGATTGGTTGGTTTTAGGTCTATCCGCGACGTCCGCTGGTGACGCCCCTCTAAAAATGATTTGTCTATGACGCTTTGCCAGACCATAACTCAGTTACAACTGAGAATGGTCTGGTTTTAACCAGGCTAGTCGACTTGTCTGCACAGTTTATTTTGATGGAACCCCAACTGACTAAATTCTACAAACCCTAAACTAACAGTCCACTAATACTCTAGTCTAATGAGAGTTAGTTGACATGTAGTTGTAAAAATACTTACTGCTGGTAGAATGTCTAAAGTTGACCATTGAAACAGTGTTAATAGTGAAATAGAATTACTTCATTTACAGAACTTATTAGGACAACTAGAAATTAAAGATGCAACTAGTCACTAAATATTTTTTTTTTTGATTTGTCTATGACGCTTTCCCAGACCATAACTCAGTTACAACTGAGAATGGTCTGGTTTTAACCAGGCTAGTGTGTACACACACTGCCGACACACGTTTATGTTCAAACACCATGTGAAAGGGAATTTTACATAATAGGTCCCCCCATAAGACAAATTGAGTAAAAAGATAAAACAAGATAGAAATATGGAAAAGACCATATGGACAAAGAAATTGAGATCATTTGTCTGTGAGGTCAAAGTTCACAGGCTCCTGGGGCCTCACAGCGGTTCACATCTCATTGCTGACTCTACCCGCGGGCTCCGATTCCTGAACCTCACTATGAAAACTTTACATTCATGATGTACTCCAGTCTGAGAGCGGTGCACAGTCCTTATACAACATGTAAATCATCTGAGTGTGTGGAAACGAGGATTATGTGGCTTACAGCCTCTCTCACCGTTCAACTGAATATTCATATCATTCCTTCGCCTCTAGTAAAGAGTAGCAGCAGATGTTGGCAGTGTCAGATCCCCGGTGTGATTCATAGGCATTGTGTAAGAGCGCCTGATGATGACTGTATAAATGAGGTCCAGTGTCAAAGCAATATGCTTGTTATCATGACAAACAGATCCACAGGGGAGAAAGAGAGAAACCTGGTGTCTATCCTGAATGAGAGCCTGTAATCCTACATGCCCGAGACGCCCACCTGGTTATGGCAGATTTACTATTAAACAGGCAACAGTGACCTTCTTTCTTTCATGGAGTCGATCTCATCTAGTGGCAGGGTTTGACACAATTTTGAATTTAATACATTATTAAATATATTAGATAATTGGCCACACCCAGGGGCGCCATGTTCGAGTGAAAAACTGTGGCAGAAATCAAACTTTCACAACTTTAAATGTTTTCATTCCAAATGAGTTGCACCTTCAGCAGATAATTTGCTTTAAAAGGAAAAATCTGTTATTCACCCTGTCACTCCAAAATAATATGATGATCATAGAACAATAAGTTATCTAACTGGCAAAGCTGCTCTCCGTCTTGTCAAATTTAATTGCAATTTTGCTTAGTTCATTAAAATAAATATTATTTATTTAAAAAGTATTTTTATCATTTATTTAGTATTTTAATTGATACATTTGTTTTACTATTTTTACTTTTTACTTAAAATACACACACGCGCGCACACACACACACATTATATTGGGTGGATTAAGGGATATGTAGAATATGATCATGCAGAATAAGGCATTAATATGTGCTTTAATACACACACACACACACATATTGGGTGGATTAAGGCATATGTAGAATATGATCATGCAGAATAAGGCATTAATATGTGCTTTAAGTACTAATAAACAGACAATATCTTAGTAATATGCATGCTAATAAGCAACTAGTTAATAGTGAGAATGATATGGTAACACCTTAGTTTCCAAAATATATTTTACAACTTCTTAGGTTTTCCATTTAAGGTTTCAATCGTGTATGCCTGCTTCATTTTTTAAGGATTTGGAACATTATATGAAATTAAGCAAACTGTTCATAGTGCATCAAATTATATTTAAATATATAGTATGTCCATTACACATTTCTATAAATGTACATTTTGAACATTTATTATTCTCATAATAATAATTTTCTTATTTAGTGTGTATTATAACTAGAGCTCTAGGCCAGTGCAAAACTTGTTCAATTACATGGAAATAAAACAAACTATAGAGAGCTCTAAAGCTGTTTTTGTACTGTCTATTCATCTGTGAGACACATTTTCTTAAATTATATGTGCGTGCTTTTCACAGCCATTATTAATAAATGTCATTAACTGTCATTTAAAAAAAAATCGAATTTATTTATTGTTTAAAATTGAATTAACAGCTCTAGTGACAGCCTTTTTAAGTGTAATTCATACTAAAACACAATGTATTAATAAAAAACTACACTTACTGCAATTCTATGCATTTCTATGAATTATATCCAGCCCTTTCCTCTTAAAGACAGACAAATTAAAGTGGTTCGCCCACCGCGAGTATAAAAAGCAAACTCAAAACCCCCTCTCTTCCTCCATATTTCAGGAGGCCCAACAGCGAAAGACCTTTCAGGAATCCTGCATGGGTGGACGAGTGGGTTTTCCCTGGGAAAGACACTCAGGGTCTTCCGGAAAGGAACCCCACCTTCGGATGTCGGATAGCACGCTGCTACGGCGCGCTGGTGCCAAGGCTAGCGTGGGTGAGTGGGCAGCGCTGCACTGAGACGACTAGCAGCCGTGGGCACTGCCAGGCTTAGCGATGAAGATGCCGCCCCTGTCGTCATTACAGGCAGCTCACAGAAAAGAACAGAGAGCTTCGCCGAAATAAGCCAAAAAAAGCAGGAAGTAGGGAGGGATGGTTCACATTGAAATCCTCTCTTGACGCCCCCACGCACGGTTTTAAGCACAGCGTACAAAATCACTCTCACAGAGAGAGCGAGAGAAAAAGAGATATTAGCGGCGCAGTAAGCTAGCTCAGGAGATCACATCCAGGCGCTTTCTAATCACTGTAATGGTTTAGAAACCTCATGCTCATCTTTCTTAAGCACCGAATAAAACAGTAGAAGTCCCCATATGAACACAGGCGCTGCTTTCCTATGCCAAAGAGACTTTCGACAGCTGCGGGGAGCGACAGCCTAAAAAGTTAACGTGATTTCTTTTCTTTTTCTTTTTTTGGTCCTAGAAGTCACGTCCTAGAATACCACCCGATAAGACCTTGAGGAAATGGATGGAGTTGAGAAGTTCTGAAATATCCTTGTACGCAGATGTGACGCGAAACGCTTCTTGATCAGCAAATAACGTGTGCCAGATCGCACGTTCATCCAGAATACAAGATTATGCACATCTTGAAATAAACATCTACACTCCAGATATCTTTAGGAGCACGCAGCACGTCGCAGATGCCAAACGTATCCTTGCAGATGCTTTTAAGCTAAGAATATGTGATCTATCCGTGACCATATTTGTATAGGCCAATTTTAGCATTTTTTAAATGATCATACTGTCTAAATTACTAGATACTGGAATAGCATCAGGGATTATTTCCAAAATTAAATAGTAAACTATTTTTTTTAAATACATCGATGAGAAACTGAACAATTTTTAATAATTTGGTTTCGATTTCTGAGGCTTTGCGCTAGGTAGCCCCGCCCACCTCGAAGTGTCATTGGTCAAAAATCCTGCTCTTCATCCCTTAACATTAAACATCAGATTTGTTCTGATTGGCTGTGATTTCATCAAGTGCTGAGTGAAAACAGATCAATTGGAAACTTTGTCGTTGCACATGGTGTTAAGTAACTTCAGAACCTGATTTGATATCTCATATAAAATGATAGATTGGAGCTTTTACAAAACTGTATGAACATATAGTACTAGTCATCCCATAAATTAACTATCACTATAGCAAATTTGGTCACACTTTAGTTTAGGGTCCAATTCTCACTATCAACTAAATATTAACTACGACTTTTGCCTCAGTAAACTCCTAATTACTGCTTATTGATAGTTAGTAAGGTATAGTAGTTAAGTTTAGTTGTATAGGATTAAGGGATGTAGAATATGATCATGCAGAATAAGTTCATATGGATCTTATAAAGCACACAAAGCCAAGATCTCAAATCATATCATACATATAAATTGTGGAAAGGAGCGAAAGATAAGATATAATTTTGATGATGTACATGAATCGAGGATATTTGTGGGTCTTGGAAAATGGCACAAGCGTTACAACACAAGTGTTGGTACATAGACTGCTGCCAATGGTCTGTTCTCCAAACTGAGAACATGTGGTATCATCACAAGAGAAACCAAAGAATATTCCATACATGACGAATCCCATTTATAAAAGACCATTTATGAAATATAATTGAACTTTCCTTTGTGCATGTGTGAGATAAAAATCTGATAACAATAATCATTCAAAAAGGGCCTTGTAACAGTTTAACAGGCTATACTGGCAGCTAAAAAAATGAATTGAAATGAAAGCACATTGACGTGTAAGGCCTTTCATGAAGATTACTTCACGTTTTAAAGGGGAAATCTGCTGCATTTCTTTGCTGCCTGTTAAACTAGTCCTGATAAGGTCAGGTTTAAAGGGATAGTTCGCATGCAAAGTGATCATCACTTTCGGTTACACTTTATTGTAAGGTGTTACAGTGTAATTCTACATTTAAGTACTGAGTAATAATTAACAACCTCCCGGTTTCACGGACAAGGCTTACGTTAGCCCCAGTCCCAGGCTAAAATGCATGATTAGCTGTTTTAACTGAAAGCAACTTGCACTCGCATATCTTAAAATATGTCAGTAACATTGTTTGGTTTTAAGATGCACACCAATAATGTTTTTTTTCTAAGGCATGTTTATAAAATATGTTTATATACTTCAATATCCTAATTGAACTAAATCCTAATCCTGGCTTAATCTAAGCCCTGTCTGTGAAACCAGCACTTACTATAGGGTTAGGGTGTAGTTTAGGGTCAGTTGCATGGAATTATGCATAATTTATTGTTATTACTACAGTACCTACATGTAACATGTGTAACAAGGACACTAAAAACAATGCGTTATCTCTCTTTTCTTTGACAATCTCTTTATGAACACCTTGAAGCGTCAACATTTTGATGCAATTAATGCATCATTTAATTTGTTTGCAGCCAAAGGTATTTTAATATCAGATTTATGGCTGCTTTTGTAACAGCTATGCTAGATCATTATAAAATGTGTTGCCAAATTTAGCGTAAAAGCAAGATGTGCTAAAACAGTCCAAGTTCATCAACCATTACCGTAAACAAACTATTTCTGACGCTGCAAGTGCCAGACAAAGATGCAATTATCTCCATAATGGCCTGAGATTAAAATAATTTGAGTTTACGAGCACTTTAGACAGTGTTCAAATGACTGTCAACAATGTTCCTGATCCTGATAGCAACAGAGCTAGACATAAACATTTCTTAGTAAGTGAAGTAAACAATAGTACAATCTCACCAACAAAGATTTCAAAGGCCGTTATCCCTTCAACTGTACCGTATGCAAATGCTAAAGCTTTCACTCAAACGCTTTACTTTGACAGAGCCGTTATGACTTCTGAAGACGTTTCGACTGCAATAGCACAAAAGCATTATGGTTGTTCGAGTGAAAATCAAGTTCAAGTCAAGCTGAGGGTTGAGTCATTACTTGAGGACTGACGGAGGGAAATCTGTTGTTTAGTGTGACCCTTTGCTTTTGTTTTGGGTAATGAAAGCCCATTGAGAGGCGGACATGCTGGACCGCTGCCCATTTCGCTCTGTTTCAATTACCCAGCATGCCTTCAGCAGGGTAATGAGGTGGGTGTCACCGCGGGGGTAAAGCGACAACCAGTGACCGCTGCGTCGCCACTTGGCCTCTCATTTCCGTGGTGATGAAGTGTCGATTGGCAGGGTCAAGGGGGCGGGAGAGAGAGAGAGAGAGAGAGAGAGAGAGGGAGAGAGAGAGAGAGAGTGAGAGAGAGCGACTGCCGAACGAGGACTGACACGTACTGTCTCTGAAGCCTTCTCATATTCGCGGCACAGACCTCCAGCTACCATATGTTTTTATCAGAGACTGAACCACAAAAGGGGGAATTACGTTTGAAAGGCCGGTAAATAAAGTTGGTATTGATTTGATCTCACGTGTAATCCGTTTTGCTGTCTGACACCAAGTCCAGCAATAAAAGAGAATCATGTAGGACAGCATAATAGATAATACGACCATACATCAATTGGGGTTTGGGAGACGTGAGGGCGATAGATCATCTTCCAGCCAGACTGCTTAGCTATGGAATTTATAAACTAGCTCCAAAAATTGAAGCGGCTTTCCAATTTACAGATGCGCCATGGTACTTCACTGCTTTTCTCCACTACAGCTGATTCTATTTCAAGTTTACCAGAACGATTCGCTGTGAGACAGACAAAGTTTGTCTGACAGAGCAGCTGTCAAACGGCTCTTCCGTCGTACTGATGGAGTCTTTGTCTCTTACTTTATCTGAAACAGTTGCGTTTAAAAGACGCCCTTGAGTACATTTGAATTGTATAAGGAGGAACATTAAAGCATTTGTATTAAATAATATTTATTGATTTTAAAATAAAGTTTATTATTAATTATTCTTTAACAGAATGTATTTGCATAAAATAGCTGTAAACGTAAACTTCTAAAGATAAAGATCCATATTATTATTATTATTATTACTATTAATATTGGAGTAGTTGGATTAAGTATGAGCTTGCTTGATTTTATAGGAAAGCTTTTCTAAAATTGAATTGTGGAGAAGGATATTGGGACAAACCAAAAGATCAAAATGCAAATATTACTTAATATATATAATTACAATCTAATTATGCTGATGCAAATATATATATATATATATATATATATATATATATATATATATATATATATATATAAAATTTTAAAAAAGTAATACGATCAGGAGGGCTGTTAAAAATGTATTCATATAGACTGACTGAATACATACACTACAACTGATTATGAGTTCGTTTAAAAACTAAAAGTAATGATCATTCAAAATTTACATTTTATTTATATATATATATCTTTCTTATATTAGAATTATATATATATATATATATATATATATTAGTGCAGTCAAATCGATCTGAAATAAAAGTTTGTTATATATATATATATATATATATACATATGTGTGTGTGTGTGTGTGTGTGTGTGCCGCCAAGTCCCCTTCCACGTAAGATAATGTACGGTCAATTACATCTTGGCTCCCGATTTGCAGGAGCCAAAAAAGAAGAGGCTGAAAGACGAAATAAAAGGCTTTCTTTATAAGTGTGAGATAAGGCCCACATCCCTGGAACCTAGTGCTGTGCATCGCAAGCTTTGGCACCAACTTTGTCAGAATGGAGTACAAAGTTACGAAGACAGGAGAACTGAACATCGCCTGACTAAAAGACATCAGAGAAAGCAGGCCATACTTGTTCCTGCCCCCTTAAGACAATCAGGAGAAACTTTTATATGCCCTGTCTGTAAAAGACAGTGTGCGTCCCGCATCGGACTATACAGTCATCAAAGAACCCACAAATTATAGGAAAAGTCATCATCGGACGACGATGGACTACCCAGAAGAAGAGAAGAAGAAGAAGTGTGTGTGTGTGTGTGTGTGTGTGTGTGTGTGTGTGTGTGTGTGTGTGTGTGTGTGTGTGTGTGTGTGTGTAGCACTGCAGCATTGATACATTTACATTTATGGACTTTAATTAATAAACAGATCTCTGAAAACCTTTATTAAAATGAACAATATTTATGTAAACAACATAAATGCCGGATGACAAACTGTAAGGCATCAAAAGTGATCACATGAGGTCAGTAAAGTTGTCCATGTGCTTTCGATAAAAGTTTTGTCTCTGTAACATGAATTAATTTCAGCACAGATATGCTTCAGTTATGGAACACTTGCGCCATCTTCTGGAGACATAACATAACAACAACATACCAGTAGGACATGTAGGACACAACAAGCATTCTAGCCTGGCAGAGGACTTGCACTTTAGCCATTAGTAATGGCGATTCTAGGATTTTCCTTTTAGGGGGTCTAAGAGGGTATGATTAAAAAATAAATAAATAAATAAAACCAAGGTAAAAGTTTAATTTAGGGTCTAATGCTCACTTTCATTACCATGCAATTGCAGGGTTTTATAATCACTGTACGGTAGTCCTTAATTCGAGTTGTGTTAGTTAGGGGGGTTCGGGGTTTCCCCGAGAACATTTTTAATTCTCTGAACTATTATGTGCATTTTAAGATGTTTTGAAGGTAATTTTTTTTGGGATAAAACCATTTCAGTTGGCAGCTGATTATGTTTCTCTCCTCATCAGCATCACACTCTTTTTCTCTTTGGGGGTCAACTGGTTGATTTTGCCTATGAATCATTTTCTCAGGCGTGTTCATTTACTGAAAACTACTAGGAAAGGTAACTAAGTTTATAAAATTAATTCACATTAAAGGCTACACATTCATTATTGATCTTATGCCTTATCACATATTTGTATATGTGCACTGGAAGCATCAGCACCAAAACCAATTCCTTGTGTGTGCAAGCACACTTGGGATAAAGCTCTTTCTGATTCTGATGCCTAATGCAGGGCTGTAGACAGGGCTTTATAATCAAAGAGGTCCTGCATTTGAGGTGGAGGTGTGGGGGTTAAATTTTTTAATCTCTGAAATGTGCATTTCAAGATGTTTGAAGACCAAAAAAAGGATAAGAAATAGCGTTAAAACTATGTCAGTAGACTATTTGTCAATACCTGCTCTCTCCTCATCTCCATCTTCCTTTCTTTTTTTTCAGTCTCCTCATCGTGCCCTTTCTCTTCCCCTCCTAAAGCTGAGCTTTTTTTTTTATTTACTAAAGGCTACAATTTGTATTAGGTATATTTTCAATATGTACACAATCATTATTAATCCTGTACCTAACAGGATGAAAACGGCTTTGTTCATGTTTTTTGTCCACTCACAATGACAGTAAACAAATGATTACATTAGGCTGACGTTACATGCCTAATTTCAGTTCAAAAGGGCGAAATTAGACAAAACTATATTAGTTTTCCTGATTATTTTTTGTCATTCGTTTAACTTTAATGACCTCAAAAAACTGTCAAATATATAACGTTATAAGTTAAGCTATACTTACATCTTATCTCGCACTTGCCCGTGCACTGAAGCGTTGAGTTGTGCTGCTAAAATTCGCGCTCGGCGTCTGTGAATGTAAAGCCCGCCTACTTTGATTTGATTGGTCATCTCAAATATTCTGACATTGACGAGCAGTGACAGACCAATGATGAACACACACGCACTTTCCTCTCTTTTTGACGTGAAGCCCCCCTAAAAAGGGCTGAAGCCTTCATGGCTTCATGGCTGAAGCCCCCCTAAAAAGGGCCTAAAACCCCCTGGCCATTACTAATCACTGGTTAAAGGCTAAACCAATGAACACTAACTGACTGGGTGAGTAAAAGCATTAAGGTATGGAGTGAATTTCTCTTACCTCATCAGCACATGGCAGCTGTACTTGAGGTGATCCCCACTCCTTGCTGATCTTCTCTCTGGTCCTCTGAGGGATGATCCAGCACTTGTCAATAACCAGATCTGGGTAAATCAGCTTTAACTCTCCCCTAAAAAGTAAAAATACAGGTATGAATAATTTAACCTGTCTATAACACTCCATCATTATTCAATGAACAGTTTATGGTTTCCCATAGGTCATAAAACCCGAACATAAGCTGTGAATAGCCCATGATGGCAGAGAAAGTTGAACTAGTAAGTTGTTAGCTTTGTAAGGCTTGTTGTGTGGGTTTCGAGAGGGACCGGCTGCTTAACCATCCATGACTCAGAGCTCTGAGGGAGTCCTACACATCCCACACCGGCCTACAAGCCAGACTTCTCAAATCAGTTCATCTAAGGAAATGTGGTTTGGAAATTAACCCTAGTCCAAAACTCCTAGAGGAAAACGTTTGTTAAGGATTCCTATTGGAATTTTAATGAACCAATCCCAGCAGGATAAAAATGCCTATGTAAGACATCAGAAGGAATTTACATGCATATATGTTTTTCTTTTCTTTTTGCTATTTTTTACACAGTATTTTAAGCAAACATTCAGGATGTTTTGATCGTATTACCTAACGGAGTGTCTATTTAAGTGCAAATAATCGGCCTTGTTGGCAGAGGCTATTTACACTAACTCCGCCCACTGATGTCTGATTGGGCCGGAGAAAATTACAGCGGTGGCAGAAAGTTTTGATGCAAATCAACCCGAGTTCAAATCCACCCTTTGCTGAACCAGCTCTTCTCCCTTTTCCCATCACATATCAGATCGGAAAGGCATTTATTCATAAAAATAAAAAAAATAAAATATTCGAAAAGTGGAAAATTAAGTGTCTAACGTGTGTTTAATAATAAAGTGTTTATCGGTTAGGGTTAGGGAGGGCTTTATTGTCTCAATTAAAGGCATCGATTTAATAATTTGAATAAATATAATAATTTACACTATTTTATTATTGCATACCGTGCAATGTACAAAAATACTGAGGTATAAATATTATCTGCCACTATTTATAAGTATAAATAGGATCTAACTATTATTTGCACTTATTGCAAAGAAAATACTGCTATTTTTACAGTGTAAATAGAATATTTTGCTATTTAAACTGTGTAAATACCCGCTATCGCTAAGAAAATATGCTATTTTCACTTGTAGTGTACAGTAAATAGCATCTATCGCTATTTGCACTAGTACAAATAGTTGCTTCCACTGCAATTAACTAATTATTTACTATATTCAGATCCCTATTTTTATATTAAAAAGTTTGTATTAACCCATAGTTTACAGTACATATGAGTCAAAATGTATGTCTTTCATTTTTCCATCTGTTATCTAGTGCATATATAGTGCATATGTCCATAGACCATGTTAAATATAAGTAATGTTAAATATAAACATAATGATTCCTAGATTTATATATACTCAGTAAACAGCAACTGTCTTTACCCAGATGCTTTTATCCATAACAATTTACAAAATAATTATTATAGTAACAGTTCTCTTGGAGCAACAAGGTACACACACATTTACCTAATTTACTAATAAAACTAATAATAAAGCATTTTGTTGCGGTTTTCTCAAACCCAAAGCGCTAGTTAGCTAAATGAGAACATTGTTTTTGACCGATTTATCTAACTTCTGAAGACAAATTTGTCACAAAAGTATAGCTAAGTAAGCCTAATTAATATTATCAGATTATAATTATTATCAGATTAAGTCACTACTATATTTTGGTATTAAAGGGATACAAAAATGAAAATTTAGTCATCATTTACTCACACTCAAGTTGTTGCAAACCTGTATGAGTTTCTTTCTTCTGCTGAACACAAAGGAATATATTTTGAAGAACGATTGGAACCAAACAGTTGTGGGGCACCATTGACTTCCATAGTATTTTTTTTTCTACTATGGAAGTCAATGGTGCCAAAGAACTGTTTCGTTCCAATCGTTCTTCACCATCTCTTCCTTTGTGTTCAGCAGAAGAAAGAAACTCATACAGGTTTGAAACAACACGAGGGTGAGTAAATGACGACAGAATTTTCATTTTTGGGCGGAGTATCCCTTTATAATTATATAATTCTGATAGAATACAACTTGATATAATTGCTGAAAATAAGAATGTTTGAGTAGAAAATCTAGCAAGTTGTTATATAGTGGAACTGACATTCACTTCTGACTAAGCAGACAAAATATTGGACACATTCAAATGATCACAGAATATCTGGACAGAATGACAACATTGTGAAGTCTTACTTGCAGAATTCAGCATCTCCTGAAGTCAAGAGCCCGTCACAGGTGGATGTGATCATGTGACACGCTGAGAGGACGCACAAAACAAGCGACGTGCAAAATAAATGCATTTCCACGACCCTTCAATAGAAACGTGGGTGAGAGTAAATAACTTATTTCACTTTCTTTCATGCATGTACAACAGACTTTAAGTGCAATGTTAAGACATTATGTGAGAGGAAATCTATAGCCTAATATATCATGTTTTTTTTTGTTTTTTTTTGACAAAAAACATTAAGTCTTTGATAACGTTCATAATTTCTGTATCATTTACCTGTAATTCTCGACAAACTTTGAGATGTTCTCCAGCTGAGGTTTAACGTTAGACCTCCAAACAAGTCTAGTCGTCGACTAAAATAGTATGGCAATATTACGTTACAAAGTTAAATTGAGAAACACATTAGAACCGCCCACTCTTCACTACCATTGGTTTCCACTGCTATAAGCGGACACCTTATTGGTCTATAGATGCGTCAGTCATTTTTTTATTTTTTTTATTCGTTGTTGGGGTGGCAGTGCTTACATTTTTTTCAGAGGCAGGTAGGTATTAGTGCAACATGGTTCCTCTAACAACATCTGCCATGTCTCTTTAGTGAAAAATATATAGCCCGCTGAAAGCCGAAAAAATGCTTTTCTTACTGAGTGTTTTTGTCTTGTTTCCAGTCCAAACATCAAAAAATTCTTAAATCAAGATGCATTTACTAGACAAGTAAAATTACATGAGACAGCATATCTTTTTTTCAGGGGAAAAATCTAAATTAAGTGAATTTTAAATTTGTTCTTAACCCACTGACAGATCATTTTGATTGTTTTAAGAAAAAAAAAACCCCACCTAATTTATATACTTTTTTCTGAAAACAAGATAGGCCTACCTAATGCCATTTTACTTATCTAGTAAATGCTTCTTGATCTAAGAATTGTTAGATATTTGGACTGGAAACAAGTAAGAAAAGCATTTTTTATTTTATTTTTTGCAGTGAAATTGTTCACGTATCAGACTGAATCGATCAGAAAGGTTCTCGAGTCAAGCATCTCTTTCGAAAATGTCCGATTCGTAATGAGCCGATGATTGAGCATGTGTGCCTGAATGAAACGTGGAATATGAGGGAGCATGTTGGTGTAAATTAATTAATGATTCATTTATTGTAGGCTGCATTTCATTAACTTTCATTTTATGGACCTTATAGGTTTAGTGGAAGAATTTCCAGACTAATTTACCACGTAGTGAAAATTGAACCAAATTTATGGGGACAAAACAAACAAATAAATAAATACAAAATGCAAACTGCTAGTTTGTGTTTATTAAACACTATTTACACATTTCATGAACACATGCTGCAGGTTTCCTGAAAATACAACCCCCTCCCCCCAATACCAACTCATAGAAATGAGGCCTGTTTCCCATACAAATACTGATAACATTCAAGTTTTTCATTCAATCATTTGATTTCAAGGCTTTCGTGGCTTCTTTGCTGCACTGGCCCTACATTGTTGTAACTGTGCAGCAAAAACAACATCTGGTGTTGCTGACACTCTGGTTTGTGCTTCTTTGCAATGGTGGCACTAGAGCTCATTAAAATAGGATTTAAAGCAATTATTTTTAATGATTTCATCTTAAATTAAGCACAGTAGCCTATTTTTCTGCTTTAACCTATGATAATGTATCTAATTCTGAGATTAAAATAAAAAATACATGCATCAGTGGCAAACGCTGAATGGAAGTGCATGATTACTTTGAGGGCACTATACAGTACACAGTATATTATGCTGCATAGTGCACAGTTGTCCCCAAGAAGAAGAAAAAATGTTGTTGTTTTTTTTTTACTGTTCATATAGCGGACTAAAATGTTAGCCTATTTTGCACAGAGCATGACAAGGTAGTCAAGTTTTAAAAATTTCAAACAAACCGATAATTTTTCATTTTAGCACACACACTGTTTCATTGTATTCATTATTCTTCATCTGTAAATGGAAGCAGTTTGATAACACGTTCACATGTATGATAACACGATAACATAACAAGACAATACAGAGAAATCACAAGGTAATAATGGACTAGTAAAGTAGACGAATAAACCATCTTTACCAAACAAACAACGTGACAGATTTTACACATTATGCACCTATTTGGTGTACAACACATATAATACATAAATGATAGCATTACATTTCAAATACGTCTCTCCTTGTGTACTTTACATTAAGGCATGGGGTATCTTCTCTGCAGCAACAGAACACAATGTCCAGTTTCTTACTTCTTACCTGATGTCCTTACAACCTTATGTTGCTCGCAGAGAGTTTCTACAATCTGAATTGAATGAATCTGGGATGGTTAAAAACCCATAAGTAAGAAAAATCACAAGAAGGATCTCCATTAATATCTCAGTTGATTCTCTTAGACTTGGACAGTAAGATTGAATGCAGGCATTTGCTTAAGGTTCTGGCTTCTCTGATTTTTCCTCTATATTTTCATCTGATATCATTTCTGCTAAGGAATTCTGGGAGAAACATCTGAGATATTTGAGTTGATATTTAAATGCGTCAAGGGCTGGAGAGTTGAAAATCCTTAAAGGAACACTCCGACTTTTTGGGACTTTAGCCTAACTTACTCACCTTATCCCCCAGAGTTAGATAAGTCCATCCATACATACCTTTTTCATCTCCGTGCGTGCTATAAGTCCGTTTGACGCACCCACCGCTAGCCTAGCTTAGCACAAATACTGGATGTAAATGGTTGCAGCTAGCATACTAATCCAAATAAGTGACAAAATAGCGCAAACATTTTACTATTTACATGTTGTGATTTGTATAGTCACAGAGTGTACAAAAAACAAAGTCTCATGAGACACAGACATATTTTAACCGTATAAATACTGGGAACTATATTCTCTGAAGGCGAAGCACTGCTACTTGGGCGGAGTGATAACCGCAGCACCTGAGACGCGCCGTGGTGAGGAGCAGAGAGTTCGTTCAGAGTTTGGGTACGGTACGTCTCAGGTGCTGCGGTTATCACTCCGCCCAAGTAACAGTGCTTCGCCTTCAGAGAATATAGTTCCCAGTATTTATACGGTTAAAATATGTCTGTGTCTCATGTGACTTTGTTTTTTGTACACTCTGTGACTATACAAATCCCAACATGTAAATAGGAAAATGTTTGCGCTATTTTGTCACTTATTTGGATTAGTATGCTAGCTGCAACCATTTACATCCAGTCTTTGTGCTAAGCTAGGCTAGCGGTGGGTGCGTCAAACAGACTTATAGCACGCACGGAGATGAAAAAGGTATGTATGGACTTATCTAACTCTGGGGGATAAGGTGAATAGGCTAAAGTCCCAAAAAGTCGGAGTGTTCCTTTAAGGTTTCTCAACACATTTATTGTTCGTCATTCCCTATTTACCCATAGACTGAAGGGGAAGACGTAACAATGGGGGCTCGTCCGGGATATGAACCCGCGACCTCTCGCACCCAAAGTGAGAATCATACCTCGAGACCACCAAAACTATGGTCATAACTCCATAATGCCTGAAAGAGCAACCTCTGGGCAATAAATTCTGGGAAGATGAAAATGTAGCTTATAGCACATGATACCTGTCATATCTCAGTACATTCAAATCATCACTCCCACTTTGATTTATATAATAGTGTTACATAACTGTATAGGCTCTAGTTATAACTCAAATCAAATAAACTCAGTATCATATGCTAACAACAGGCTGTTGTGATTGTCTGTGAATTGTAGCAATGTACACCGCACTCGCTTGTCTTTTATAGGATGATTAGACTTCAGACCGATGCATGTATAAATTATCCATCCTTAAATTCATCCATTTCCAAAATAACTTTCAAATTCCTTGAATCACTTTCAGATCAAACCTCTTCACTTTATCTTTGTATGTTAATGACAAGAGTCAGCAAATGTTCCTGAGTGCTATTACAAATACTTAGTAAGATGCTGTAAAGTCTCCGCTTGCCCCCACCAGAGGAATTAACAGTTCATCATGTGTATTATAATGGAAGGAACTCAATCATTATCTTTCTGGATCTACATTCAAAGCACAGGATATACATATTTTTGGGTGTCTAAATTAAAACAATTTTCCTCGACATTCCCTTGATGCCAGCTACAACAGCATTGCACGTGCAGGTCAGCTCTTATTAAAGCAGAAAAACATTCTCTAATATTAATTTGTTTACAACAGCAGAAAGTGGATAGCAGATTGCCTTTTACCCTCCTTATAAGAAGTCATCTGGTGCTTTAAAAACTACTGTATTTCCTTATTATAAGTCATTCTATATTTAAGGTGCTTTTCGCTTCTATAACTATGGCATGTGCTAGATCAGAAACATTCAAATCGCAAAGGGTTTAAGTATATATGAACCATGCTTGTGAATTTCCTTCCTCCTATCGGGAGGTAATGCACCATAGTTATGTAAATGTAAATTGTAAAACTGCCTTGCATTGCATTATTCAATTGGAACTTTTCTGTCATTTTTTCCTTAGTATATTATAGTATTAGAATAGTTGTATAAATACATTTTTTCCTAAGTCACTACTAATTATATTAATATTTTAAAGACCCTAAAGTGTCCCCTAATGGGATGCTGAAATATAGCAGATGTAGGAAACACTCTGCAACTACTTAAACGTAACATGCTGTGATGCATCATGGGATGGTCACAGGCCTGCCCGTGAAACTCATCCAAAAGCTATTTGGAAACATTTAAAACTGTGTTTCTGTGTGTGGATTGATATCATCCAGCTTATGAAGCAAATGTGAGCTTACTTTGGTAAAGACAGCAGCTAGTGCCCACACTTTGAATATTAGTGTTGAGGCACTCTTTAGATTCCCTGTAGAGAAGCCCAGCGTGACTGTTCACCTGGGATCCTGTTTTGAAGTGTCTGGTTATATATAATATTACAGGTTGTTGCTGTTTTACAGAATATTGTTATCGAGACAAAAATGCAGCTTTCAGGAGGCAATCTTGATGTAAACCTGAACTTCATCTTGTGATAGCACGAATACATGACATTACGTCAGTAAATGCTGATTTTGTGTAAGCCCATAATCATTTGAATGCCTGTTTCGATTTGCACTTTTGTCAGCTTATAACATGTGAGGTTACAATTATTAAGAGGAAACAGAGAAGAATATGCATCATATATGTAAGGGAAAAACAAATAGTCTTAAAGCATGTGTCTGGTGTGCACCAGTAACATTCAGCCTGAACATTCTTGAAGAGCCGGAGTAAAAGCACATAAAGTGGTAAAATGGGTTCAAAGCATGTTAAGCCTAATCAACAGGTATAATGTTTATAACCACAGAAAATACACAACCATCTGTTCGTTTTTTTATGTTTTTGAAAGTAGTCTCTTATGCTCACCAAGGCTGCACTTATTTGATCAAAAAATACAGTGGAAATTGTGCAGTATCGTTACAATTTTAAAAAACTGTTTTCATATTAATATATTTTGAAATGTAATTTGTTCTTGTGATCAAAGCTGAATTTTCAGCATCATTACTCCAGTCTTTAGTGTCACATGATCCTTCAGAAATCACTCTAATATGCTGATTTGTTGCTTAAGAAAAATGATTTATTATCAATGATGAAAACAGTTGTGCTGCTTAATATTTTTGTGGATAGCATACTTTTTTTAAGAATAAAAAGTTCAAATGAACAGCATTTATTTGAAATAGAAATCTTTTGTAACATTATAAATGTATTTTACTGTCACTTTTGATCAATTTAATGCATCCTTGCCGAATAAAAGTATTAATTTCTTGCAAAATTTTAGTGCACTTAAACCCGCTCCTTTCTTACAACGGCATTCATAAGTTTGCATTCAGATCTGCCTCCATCCAATCAACAAACGATGGATAGAACCAAGTCCCAGCTCTGCATAATAATTTCACTCGGATGTATATCACAATATGGAAAGAAAACATCTCTACTTCCGTTTCATCGCAACCTTAAAGGGATAGTTCACTAAAAAATGAAAATTCTGTCATCATTTGCTCGCCCTCAAGTTGTTCCAAACCTGTATGACTTTCTTTCTTCTTCTGAACACAAAAGAAGATATTTTGAAGAATGTTGGTAACCAAACAGTTGAACGGTAGCCATTGACTTCCATAGTATGGAAACAAAATACTATAGAAGTCAATGGGGCCCATCAACTGTTTGGTTTCCAAAATTATTCAAAATATATATTTGTGTTCAGCAGAACAAAGAAATGTTTGGAACAACTTACTCACATGAAGAGTAAATGATGACACAATTTTAATTTTTTAGGGTGAAGTATCCTTTTAAGTCCTGTGTCTATACATTCTTTATACAGTGAGCATTTTAATGATTATTGCTTTAAGGCATTGGTAAATGCCTTAAAGTATCCATGATTATTTTCAGTGGTAATTGACATTATGCCATAAATAATGTCTGTGGACTTAAGTCCCTCGTGGCCCTCCACTAACCATCCATCTTTAAATGTCACATTAATAATACCTTTAGATGTTAAACAGTGGACACCATTTCAATCTTGAGAACGTCGGTCTGTTGAAGTGGTTTGAAAGTAGATTGCCAAAACACTGAGAAATTCATGTTTTTCATGTTTGCTGGTTGCTCTAAAATGTTCCTGTGTGTTCTTCTCATTTGGAGCAGAAAAGCACTTATTAACATTTCAAGTTGTGATAACGTGCAGTCCTGCCATGTATTTTTCTATACAGATGATTAGCTTTTGTATGTAGCTTTTGATGATTATGTTTGGGAAACCGATGCTGAGTGTAGATTGTCTTCACACAGGTAAGAGCAGCATTCTACCACCGCAGGATATGATGCCACAAGAGGACATCAAAGCTGATTTGCTGAAAATCCAACAAGTAAAGTAGAGATACTTTTAGTCAAAGTCTTGTGTTGCTTTGTCTTCCGTACATTCTACATCCTATTTCATTTTTGCTTGTTCTTCAGCAGCTAAAAAGAGGGCTTGGGCATTTTGCTCAACAGAAAACAGGTAATCTTGTAGAGTTGAAAAAGGCTATCATTCCTTGTTGTGTGTTTATATCCCACATTTAGGACTGTTAGGTGGATTGTGCACCCTGAGAGCCAGTCAGATGACTGCAGAGGAACCAGCAGAAGACGGAGAACTAGAAGAAGTTGAAGACGGAAGATGCCAAAAGAGCCACCTGCGTCTACACTGACGCTTCTGGTACAAGTAATCTTCTTTCTCACGCTCCTTACGAGCCCGCTGATAGTGATCTTCTTCCTTTAGATACCACACGGGAGGCCAGCGATGTTTCTCAAAGTGCTCCTGGTTTTCTGCAAAACAGAATGAGACCCCTACACTTGCTTAATGCAGAACAAATTTTAATACTGAGATAAGGGATGCCTGACACGCTGCAAAAAAAATATGCTTTGCTTTTTAGAAAAAAAAAAAGCCAGACATCTCTAAAACAAGATACATGTAAACTATAAACTACCATTCAATATTTTTTGGTCAGATTTGTTCAATGTTTTTGATCGAAGTCTCTTATGTTTATTAAGGATGCATTTATTTGACGGTAAAAAACAGTAATATAGTGAAATATTCTTACAATTTAAAATAACTGGTTTCTCTTTTAATATACTTTAAAATGTAATTTATTCCTGTGATGGCAAAGCTGAATTTTCAGCATCATTACTTAAGTCTTCAGTGTCACATGATCCTCCAGAAATCATTCTAATATGCTGATTTGCTGCTCAATAAACATTTCTGATTACTAACATGTTAAAAACGTTTCGGTTTCTGTTGTAACCGTGGAGAGAACGAGACACAGTATCGATGAATGACACTAGGGGTCATACTTGGGAGCCCCAATCACCTCTGATAATTTGGGAACAGTCTAATGAAAATTGGCGAGGGGAATTTGCGCCACACGGGTATAAAAGGAGCCCAGCGTACATCTACTTATTCAGGTTTGTGTTGAGGAGCCGAGACAGTGTCCTGCCCATTTCAGTGGGCAGTTCAGCATTGTGGCAGGAGGAACACCACGTCTTGTTCCCTCCATCCGGGAATGGAGTTTACAACAGTAACCTCCGTTCCCTATCTCTGAATCACTGCAAAATGGTGCCAATAACTGACATTAGGAGTCCCCCGGGGATGCAGATGCAGATGTCGGTAAGCCACCGCGTGCCGTAAGAAGCACACTCGCAACATCGTAACCTACCCAACACCCCACGTAAGCCGTGTAGTCCTTCATACCACACAGGGACAGAGAGGAAATGGGTAGCTTCAGCTGGGAATGGGTCGCAGCGGGTCTTTTGACCTGTTCTATTTTTTTCTTTTCTTTTTTTTTTGAAAATTCACAGGTGTGCGGACTCTGGGGCAGAAGAGATGTTAACATGTGGAGAATACATCACATGGACTTACCCACTGGGAAGTACCACACATGGAATGAAGTCTCTGCGGTAGGTCCTACCTGAAGAGGGAGTAACTTCTACTAGCACAGTGACTGGCTGCAAAGACAGACCTCTGCCTTGGGGAAGACACAGGTTTACCGTCAGGGAAACTGTATCATGGAGGATACCTCATATGGGATTACCATCAGGGAATTATTACATAAGGAACACTTAGCTCCAGTACACGGGCTGACCCGAAGGGGCATGCATCACGAGTACTGTACTTGGCAATTGAACTCCGCCGAATTTGACTGCCGCAGGTTGCTGAAAAGTATGATACATCCAGGGTTTGTAGGTTTGGGGAACTTACGTGGACAAAGAAGGGCATGTTACCACCTCAGGGAGGGGAAAGGCGCTATTATATATAACTTACCTGATCGTCCCCAATAGCACACAGGACCAAACTGTCACAACCCGGATATTGTAAAATCTTGTGGAAGTATTGGGTGTAGCCCAGCTTGCTGCTCTACAGATGTCTGTCAGAGAGACCCCGTTTGCTAGAGCCCAGGAGGATACAACATATATCTTACAGTGTATACACACTCCTAAAGGGCACGGCATGCATTGGCCCTGGTATTCCAAGGCAATGGCATCCACAATCCAGTGGGCCATCCTCTGTTTTGGAGACAGCCTTCCCCTTCTGCTGTCCCCCAAAACAGACAAAGAGCTGCCCAGAGCTGAGAAAGAGGAAACTGCTCTTTCTTTGAAAATGTGAGTATTGCTGCCACTTGGACAACCTGCGGAACAAAAAGAAATCAAAACAAAGTATTCTCCACCCGGCCCTCCACCGTGGGAAGGAGCGATGCGTTCACTACCTCCTGGGACAGAGCAGTTCCCTTCATCTCTGGGTCGCCTGTCTCAGGGATGCTTTAAATCCTTCTTTGGTTTCTTGGTGCTCGCCTGTTAAATGGGCTGTGTCGCCTTCCTGCAGGCAGCTTGACGCTGTGGCAGGGCTGTAGGCTCGTTCTGCAGTGGAGCAGGTGCCATCCAGCCAGAGATGGCACTCGTGGACCACCATAATGGACATAGTCTGGCCGAGAGCCCGTGCTGTGACCTTTGCCGCTTGTAGAGCAAAGAACGGTTGCCAAACGCAGGTCCTGCATCAATCTCAGCCCAGAACTACCCTCGTAGAGATCTATTTAGTGTCTTGGCCTGATGGCCATGGAATGCAAGGCTGAAGCAGCCTGTCCAGTGGTACTGTAAGCCTTCTCCGTTAGAGACAATGTAAATGTACAGGCCCTGGACGGAGTATAGGACAATTCTGCCAGGTGGCGGCATGCTCCAATTGTTGCCCTCCGATCACCCTGAGTGCTACCCGGCAGAGCCTTGTGCATTGCAGAACGACTGGGACGATGAGCAGCTGGGGTGACTCCTTTTACTAGAAAAGAGTGCCGTGATCGCAGCATTGCCATTGTCATGTTCTCGTAGTGACGACATGAACCATCCACGAACGCTTTCTCAGCGTGGGTGCGACCCAAACATGTGAGAAAAAGATAAAAAAGATTGTTGCCGTCCGAGGACGAGAGATTGACCAAACCTATTTAAAAAAAAGATGCTCTCCATCTGTGCTTGCTCTTTTAGAGGAGGCTTGCTCTTTTAGATCCCTGAAACGCCCAGGGGAAGCTCTCTCTGCACTTATCTGTATGAGGCTTGGAGAGAGGCTGGTGCCGTAACACCAGCAATCCTTCTCAAACAAGGTGAATGGAATGAGGTATAGATATGCACTTCGCTTGGCTCAGAAGAACAAATATGAATTAGTGGATGCTCTCAAAAAGGCACTGTCCTTCGCTGACTACCTTTCACAATTGTCTTGATAACGTTGGGTATTTAAAAAAATTATGAATTTAGTTTGGATTTTAGTTTGGTCTTTCTGAATCTGAATCTTTCTGAATTTCTTTCTGTCATCTACCAGGTCACCTCAAGGATGTGTCCTCTCTCCTTTATTATTTATTTTGTATACGAATGATTGTAAGAGTAATTTTGGAAATCGTCTCGGTTACGTATGTAACCCTCGTTCCCTGAAGGAGGGAACGGAGACGTAGTCGACGTGTCGACTGATTGGGATCACGCTTAGGGAGCCTGTCATCTTCGAGGATTATTAAAACGAGCCAATGCGCATTGGCGTGCGAGATCTGCATCTCACACTCCGCCCTGCGCCGCGGGTATAAATACGGAAGTGGATCCACGCACTAGTTGTTTTTCGCTGAGGAGCCGAGCGGAGCCCGGAGTCAGCGGTGGTCCAGCAATAGTGGCGACGGGACTACGTCTCCGTTCCCTCCTTCAGGGAACGAGGGTTACATACGTGTAGAGTATGCTGTTCGTTTTTGGGGAATATGTATTCAATAATTCATAATTCATAATTAATAATTATTCATACGGGTTTGAACCAGATACTTATACATGTTAAATTGCCCAACGAGGGGGATAATCTGTTACCTGCATCTGTATTCAGAGATGTACACAGACAATTAACCACAAAGGATTATCAATAACTGTATGTACACATATTTTACAGACAGGTTAAAATTAGCTCAATTGTATATTAGTACTCAATCAAAACGGGTTATGATTAAAATATGAACATATCAATTGTCTAGTATAAATAACTTCTAATGGAATTAATCAACTACCAAATAATCTGTTCGCCAGCAAACTGACCGTACGGTATTCTATCAATCCTCATGAAAGTTATCCTTGTAGAAGGACAAGAAAGGCAATTTCTCAGGCCTCGGGAAACAAACTCACTTTTCCATAAACAAGATACTGTTTAAGGTATCTTTAATTTGTAAAGCTCGTAGCTTTTGATCGAGACATTAAAGGGACTTGGAAATGAGCAAACACGACAGAATCAATGAATGAATATAGTGAATTTAATAAGGAAAACTACGTATACGGTTGCTAAGCGTTACTAGGAATACATGTATTTACAAACACAATACAACATCGACCAAGGAGAATGCATGGAGAGAAGGGAGAGAGAGAAATGAGAGAGATCAAGGAGAGAGAGATGGGAGAGAGAAGATCTGGAGAGATCATGGCAAAAGTCACAAACATCACCTTGAGAGACACAAAGATCAAATCCCCTGAATGGGGTAAACAGATCTTAAAGCATTTAGATCGATAGGAATTACGATACTTGCATGATTCTTTCTCATGTGGCTGAGAACGAAAGCGTGTGTGTGTGTGTCTCTGTCCTCGCGTCACGTGTTCACGTGGTCTCCCAGAGCGGGCGAAGCGCATTAGTTTGAATGTCCTTTGAGGTGCAGTTGCCGGTGGAGTTCAGCTGTGTTCATTTTCCTCGCAAGAAGAAATGAAACAGAGACCTCGAAAAGATAAAAGAAAACTTGAAGAAAACAAACAAAGAAAAGATGGATCATCACATGAACACGAGGTCCCGACGGACGAAGAGGATCACATGATGAAGCGTCGAAGGGAGGTAAGAGGTAGGAGAGTAAGAGCGAGAGAGATTGGAGGTTCAGTTCTCTTAAAGGAACTGAAATCCACGCCTCTCTTTATATGAGGTGTTTAATGAAAGTTTCATGTGTGTGTGTGGGTGTGTGTGTGTTGGAATGTCTTCAGGGGTGAATCTGCATGCGTGGGGCGCGCAAAGGGGGCTCGAAATCCTTTTGAAGCTCGACCCCTGGCTGTGTGTGTTGTTGTCTGTTAAACCTCTGTGGGCCACAAAGTTGTCAGTGGGGCAATTAGTACTCAGACTCTGCGGTGCCAGGCCGTAGTTATGGACCAGAGTCAGAGAGGTTAGGAGCATTTTGACAACAATAATTTAATGGGTCATCCGGACAACGCAGATACCTTACAATACGTAACCGTTCCCTTTCGACGTAGTCGACGTGTCGACTGATTGGAATCCCAATAAAAACGGCACCTAGTGCTGCCACCTTCCAGTGCCTAGACAAAAGCCTTCTGATCCCCCCGCATTATTGAGGTGGAGAAGGGATAGGGCTTAGGCCAGGGAAGTCACTGCTGTTCCGCAAGACCCACTCAGTAAAGACTTGGAACACTAGGAAAGCGTGCCCTAACGAAGGAAGGAGGGACGCTACGGAAGCCACATCCTGTCCGAAGGGAGGTGACGTGGAATACACATATGAACTGAGCGGAGACCGGGCAGTACAACATATGGAATGTCACTGGGATGGCTCCAGCCTAAAACAGGGGGGAGACTCAGCCGACAGTGACGGCAGAAGAACTCTGCCAAGGGAAAGACACGGGCTCGCCGCAGGGAGCCGTACCGTGGAAGAACACACATATGAGATCGCCGTAGGGATCACAACATATGGACCCAGCCTAGCACAAGTTCCACCAGTGCATACAAGTGGTAGGCCTAGCATCGGACGCTTCGCCACGTCCAATGCCGCAGGGGTGTGGAGGAACTCAACAGGGTTCGGTAAGGGGAACTCAATTGGAGCAAGAATGGCGCACGTATCCAGTCCATAGGAGGGGAGTGGCGCAGCAAGCCGACACTTCGAGCAGGGATTAAAGTGTTGACTGGTTTCTATGTGAAGAGAGCACACGGGAAGCAACTGGCTCGACACGTAGGCTATAGAATCTAGCAAACGTGTTAGGTGTCGCCCATCCCGCAGCTCTACAAACATCTGTCAGCGAGGCACCCTGCGCCAACGCCCAGGAAGCGGCTACACTCCGAGTGGAGTGAGCTCGCAGTCCGGGGGGACAAGGTTCACCTTGGGAATCATACGCCAAGATGATGCCATATACTATCCAGTGGGACAACCTCTGCTTGGCTACAGCCTTTCCTTTCTGCCTGGCCTCCGTAACAGATGAAGAGCTGGTCTGAGGTCCTGAGGCTTTGCGTTCTGTCCACGTATAACCGCAAGGAGCGGACAGGACAGAGAAAAGCCAGGGCTGGGTCTGCCTCCTCCGGGGGCAGCGCTTGCAGGTTCACTACCTGGTCCCGGAAGAGAGTGGTAGGAACCTTGGGCACATATCCAGGCCGGGGTCTCAGAACAACGTGAGAGTTAGCCGGCCCGAATTCCAGGCACGATTCGTCAACCGAAAATGCGTGCAGGTCCCCTACCCTCTTGATGGAAGCCAACGCAAGCAGGAGAACTGTTTTTAAAGACAGGATTTTTAACTCAACTGCCTGCAGAGGCTCAAAGGGACGTCTCTGCAGTGCGGTCAGCACCAGAGAAAGGTCCCAAGAGGGTATAGTGGGGGGCGAGGCGGATTCAGTCTCCTCGCTCCCCTCAGGATCGTGCTTTCCCACGGATCTCCCATCCACTGCATCGTGATGTGCGGCAATAGAGGCAACAAACACTTTGAGGGTGGAGGGAGACAGCCCTCTCTCCAACCCAACTTGCAGGAAAGAAAGCACGGGACCGATCGAACACCTTCAGGGGTCTTCTCGGTGAGAAGAACACCACTCAACGAACAGGTTCCACTTCAGAGCGTAAGCATGCCTCGTAGAGGGTGCTCTCACATAAGCGATGGTGTCTACGACAGATTGAGGTAGACCACCTAGAACCTCCGCGTCCCATCCAGGGACCAGACATGGAGTTTCCAGAGGTCTGGACGCGGGTGCCTTACGGTGCCCCATCCCTGAGAGAGAAGGTCCTCCCTCAGAGGGCCAGGGAGGGGCTGTCGAGAGGAGCACAAGTTTGGAGAACCAGGTCCGGTTGGGCCAATAAGGGGCAACTACTAGCAAGACCTGCTCCTCTTTCTCCCTGACTTTGCACAGTAGCTGTGCAATAAGGCTCACTGGGGGAAACGCATACTTGCAGAGGCCCCAGGGCCAGCTGTGTGCCAGTGTATCCGAGCCGAGGGTGCCCTCGGTCAGGGAGTAAAACAACTTGCAATGGGACGAGTCCGGAGAGGCAAACAGATCTATCTGTGTGGCCCCGAAGTAGTCCCAGATCAGCTGGACTGCCTGGGGATGGAGTCTCCACTCTCCCTTGGCCACAGGCTGTCGTGAGAGCACGTCTGCGGCACGATTGAGCAGGCCGGGAATATAAGTGGCGCGAAGCGACCTCAGATGCTTCTGACTCCATAGGAGGAGGTGGCGGGCGAGTTTCGACATACGACGGGAGCGTAGACCACCTTACCTTGATGGTTGATGTACGCAACGGTCACAGTGTTGTCCGAACGGACCAGTACATGCTTGCCGAGCAGCGGCATTTTGAGGCGTTTCAAAGCAAGGTGTACTGCAAACAACTCGAGGCAATTGATATGCCAATGCAGCTGGGGGCCCGTCCAGATCCCCGCTACAGTATGCCCGTTGTACGTGGCCCCCCAGCCGGTGTTGGAGGCATCTGTGGAGACCACAGCATGCCTGGACACTTGTTCTAGGGGCACTCTGGCCCGGAGAAACAAAGGGTCTGACCACGGGCTGAGGGTTTGGCGGCAGGCTGGGGTGACTGTCACACGGAGCATGCCGCTCTGCCACGCCCACCTCGGGACTCGGCCCTGAAGCCAGTGCTGAAGTGGTCTCATATGAAGCAAGCCGAGCGGTGTTACTGCGGCTGTGGCTGCCATATGCCCCAGGAGCCTCTGAAAAAGTTTCAGTGGGACCACTGTTCTGCTCTTGACAGTATTCAGGCAGTTCTGCACCGACCGGACACGTTCCTTTGTGAGGCGTGCCGTGAGTTGGACCGAATCCAGCTCTATACCGAGAAAAGAGATCCTCTGCACGGGGGTGAGTTTGCTCTTTTCCCAGTTGACCTGAAGACCCAACTGGCTGATAAGTTGGAGCAACAAATCCCTGTGTTCGCACAACTGTTCTTGAGAGTGAGCTAGTATCAGCCAGTCGTCGAGGTAGTTGAGGATACGAACACCCTGCTCTCTCATGGGAGCAATGGCAGGCTCCGCGACTTTCGTAAAGACGCGGGGTGACAGGGCCAGCCCGAAGGGTAGGATTTTGTACTGATATGCTCGACCCTCGAACGCGAAGCGCAGGAATGGCCTGTGTCGCGGCAGGATGGAGACATGAAAGTACGCGTCCTTCAGGTCGATCGCTGCTAACCAATCTCAGGGACGAATGCATTCAAAAATGCATCTCTGCGTTAGCATTTTGAACGGAAGCTTGTGAAGCTTCCGCGCACATGACAGGGGCACGTTCGTCCAACACTGAAGTGTAACGAACTCCGCTGAACCTGGGCGGACGCCGGACGAACTGAATCGTGTAGCCGAGTCTGATGGTACGGAGGAGCCAGCTGGACTGGTTGGGAAGCACTTTCCAGGCTTCCACGAACCGGGCCAGGGGGAACAGGGGCACCACAAACATACCCGGGGTGGGGCAGCGAGGTGGAAGACAGGGACCCGGCTCGGAAGGCCCGGGGGCGGCCCGATGCGAGGTCTGAGTGAGCGGAGCAACACTTACCTGTCTCCACAAGGCAACAGGGGATGTGTGAGAAGGCGGATGACCGGGTCCTCGAACGCATCGTGCTGCCAGGTGGCGAACAAGAGGGGGCTGAGGGGTGCAAGGCTGATCCACAGGGTTGCACACCGCCAGCCTCACTCTCTTGGGACCCAGGAACTGAGGAATTTGCTCTTCTGACAATTTGGGTACCATTGGACTCCGGGAAGCCAGAGGCGGAACGGTAACCATCTGAAGAGCTCGTCCCCCCATCCCGGGGTGGCCTGTCTCAGGGACGCTTCGTCTTACGCTTGCCATCTGGTTCGGCAGCGCCTGAGACAGGCTGGGCGGCCTGCCTGCGGCTTGCTCCACGCTGAGGCCTGGGTGAAGGCTGCTTGGTGGTGAAGACCTCAGCAGGAGCAGAAGCGGCGGCCGGGGGACGCCCTCGGCGACGAGCAGGCGGAGGAGCTGCCACCGGTGGCGGGGTGAAGGCAGCAGCTGGCCACCGGGGTGAAGGCAGCAGCTGGCCGCCGGGGCAGGATGTGCCGGATGGCCTCCCTCTGCGCTTGAGCAGCAGATAATTGTTGGGCGCAGTTCTCCACCGCGTCGCCGAAAAGCCCAACCTGGGAAATTGGGGAGTCCTGGAACTGAACCTTGTCCGCATCCACCATATCAACACAGGTGCGTTGCGACAGACCGCTCCACAGGAGGGATCACCTCGTACCCCTTCACCACTCCTCCATCAAGGGTAGTGAGGGGGGAGGTGCTCTTAGGCAGTTTTCGGCAGTGAAAGGTGCCGTCCACGACCTAGTAAGCTCTCCATGCATTTCGGGAAAGAAAGGAACTGGGGCGGCGGGCTGAGAACCAGCGCGGCCCGGCCCGAGAAACCAATCATCCAACCGAGACTGAGGGGGACACGGTGGAGGGTTCCACTCGAGCCAGACAGCCTCAGCGGCCCGTTTCAGCATAGCTGACAGCTGTGGATCTGGCTCGGGCAACGTTACACTTCCCGAAGGGAATAACGCAGCCGAGTCATCATCTCCATAGATCAGCTCACCCTCCAATGCTGCAATCGACATCCTGTCCTCTGGAGAAACCCTGGATGAAACGTCTGGTCGATCCATTACAGATGGACCAGCGTGCACAACAGAGCACTCCACTGGCTGCGGTGTAATGGAGGAGTAAGGAGCCCACAGGGAAAGGTTTCTGGGCGAGACCTCCATCACTATCATCCGATCACCCATCCCACACGGCACCCGGAATTGGGGCATGGTAATGAGGACTCGCGCTTCGCGGACGAAGGCGAGTCTCGATCTCAACACCTAGACAGCCATATTCTCGCAATGGGAACATGAGCCATCCACAAAAGCTGCTTCAGCGTGCTGTAAGCCCAAACACATGATGCAACAATTGTGACCGTCAGAGGGGGACAGGGAGCGACCGCATCCAGAAACGCACGGGTGGAATGGCATCTTGAAAAAGAAGCAAACGCACCCGTGTTGCTCTTTCAGGATTTGAAAACTCTCACCAGTGCCGGAGGACACAGGGGAATGTGATGCTGTTAAAACAGCAGTTGAGAGCTCAGAGAGCTCGCAACCACCGCTGCACTTGCGCTGTAAACCACCAGCACAGGGAGAGCCTTCCTGAAGAAGCGCCGACACACTCGCTCGTTGTAATAAACAACACTCTTCAGAGACATCGACATGAAGACCGATCGGCTCCGAAGCGAAAGACAACTGGTGCGTGCATCCACTTCCGTATTTAGATGCAGATCTCGCACACCAATGTGCATTGGCTCGTTTTAATAATACTCGAAGATGACAGGCTCCCTAAGCGTGATCCCAATCAGTCGATACGTCGACTACGACGAACGTGAGCGACTGAAAGGGAAAGACATATTATCTATCTATCTATCTATCTATCTATCTATCTAATCAGTATAAACAAACAACTATCAATGGTATAGGTGTTGAGAGGGTTGAGCAGTATTTGGGCAACATTTTAGATAAGTTGTCTTTTTCTTTAAATACTGAAGCTTGAGGAAACTAAGGTATTTTAATGTGAATAAAACATTGAAGTGTATGTTTTACAGATCCTATATTGAGCCGTTCTTATCTTTTTTTTATTGCTGTGCTGGTTTAATTCCATAAACATGAAAAATAAAAATAGGGAAGTAAAATGATTGGGAATAACCAGATGAGTATGGCCCAGTTGTATAAACGGCAGGTGTTGGGAAAAGCACAGAGTATATTGTTGGATGAGTGGTGGGAATCATTCAACAATACACTCTGTGCTTTTCCTTCACCGTCCTTTGATAAACTGTGCCATTCTCATCTGCTTCTTCCCAATTATTTTACTTCCCTATTTTTTTTTTTTTCATGTTTATGGAATTAAACCAGCACCAGGAGTTTCACCTCCTCCCCTCTGGTATTCGTTTTAGAACTCCTATTGGTAAAACAAATCAGTTTAGACATTCATTTATCCCCTCAGCTGTTAAGTTTTTAAATGTTAGGTAATCTTTTGTTTGAAGATTTTATGTGTTTGTTTTGTTTGTATGGTGATTGTCTTATGCTTGTATGCTGCAATCAAGTTGCCCTCGGGAAATGAATTAAGATGAACTGAAACTTTGACTTTTTAAAAGTCACATGAATTCTGTTATGACTGTTCAGACTGCGGTTGCATTGCAAAACATCTGATCTCTGTCTGATTTAGTACCACATATGGAAGTGGCACAAATCGAAATTAAAAAAAGATTCCATGTGGTTTGTGCTGTTCACACTGTCGTGAGAAAAACAGATCTGAATCACATATGAGCAAAAAAAAAAAAAACGTAGGCTAAGTCATCAACACCACGTCGACGTGACTGACAGATAGTTGTGCTTTTTAATATTTTTTGGAAACCGTGATACATTTTTTCAGGATTCTCTGATGAATGGAAAGTTCAAAAGAACAGCATACACAATATAGACAAATCTAACAATTTAACAATGTAAAAATCTTTACTGTCAATTTTGATCAATTTAATGCATCCTATTTTAATAAAAGAATGAATTTCTTTCCAAACTATTTTTAACTGACCCCTTAGAGTATACAATATAAATTAATTTATTTTGTACAATATTAAGAATATATTCCAAGATTATACCTTGAAATAAACAGTAATCATTATTTACAAAAATCAATTATTACATTACTTATTTCATGTCGTCTTAATATTCATTTTGAAGTTAAAATAAATTTAATATTTAAAGATGTGTCAGTTAACGATTTGAAGGCAGTTGAATTACCTGTAGATTTGGCCTTCATGTCACGAGGGAATTTGCGACAGACTCTGTTGTAGTTGGTGCAGATGTGGTGGAGGCACCAACCAGTCATCTGATGAGAACAGTGGAACTAATGGGAACAATCACATAGATGAAAACACTAGAGAGAAAATCATAGATTTTGAAATGGTTCCTAACCACTCCTAAAACATAGATTCTTTATATGTCAATTAAAAATGATCAAATATCATATTTTTATACAATCTCTCTGGAATACTTGATTCTAATTGTAAGCAGTATTTCATGTTTATTTATTGGTAAAAAGCAATATAATAAAGCCAGTAAGCCGAGATATACTCTATCCAGCTGCAGACCTGCATCAAGCATGACAAGCATGATGGGGAATAATATGAGTTGTCTATAATATTTCTGTCATGATGTAGACTAATTTATATATTAAGTGTTTAGCTGCTAATAAATATAAAATAATACTGTGCACATCTTTCGCTTTTTATTATCGAAGCTTGAATTTGTTGTCATATTTTATTGTATACAATATTTTTTCTGTGGTCAGTTTGATTACTTTTCAGATTGGGAGGTGTAAATATCCTTTGCAGTAAAATCACTGTAGGTTTTGTATTTATTATATATGTCAGGGTTTTGTGCAGGCAGAAGATGACAAGGCAGAAGGCTTAAAATACAAACTATTTTAATTATAATTACTCACAAGAACATAGACTGGCAGGTAGCACAACAACATAACATAGGTATAGACGACGACCGACAAAGACAAACTGAACTGAAGCAAACTAAATACAGAGACTGATGAACAATAACGAGGTGAAGACAGGTGAAACAGATGATGATTAACAAGACACAGGTGACAACGATGATGACGGGCAGGTGTGCAAACATGAGGGATGCTGGGAAGTGTAGTGCAGAGACAAAGACAGACGATGACTTTGACATAACTCCCCCCTCCCCCTAGGCGCGCCGTACCAGACAGAACACGGGGGGGGGGGGGGGGTATCCTAGAGTCCGTGATGGGAAGGCGGACAGGGTGCAGCTAGATGGACTCCAGGATGTTCCAGGCGGCCATGGCGGAGCAGGACGTGGGCAGGGCGGAGCAGGACGTGGGCGTGGCCAGGGCGGAGCTGTTGGACCCTCGGGCGTCCAGGGCAGAGCAGGCTGTGGGCGTGGCCATGGCGGAGCAGTCGGACCTTCGGGCGACCACAGCGAAGAGGACCCTTCGGGCGGCCACGGCTGTGAAGACCCTTCGGTCGGTGAAGACCCTTCAGGCGGCCACGGCGGTGAGGACCCTTCGGGCGGCCGTGGCCCTTTGGACGGCCGGGGCGAAGACATATGCCCCCCCCCCCAAAAAAAATACTTGGGGTGAGTAACCGGATTATGGACAACCTCTGGGACTACAACAGGCTGGGCAGACGTGACGCGAACAGTCTCTGGCTGGGCAGACGTGACGTGAACAGTCTCTGCGTGCCTGACGTACACCAGCGGTGAAGAGGGCTTGGTGCTGGACGTAACCAGCGGCGAAGAGGGCTTGGTGTTGGACGGAACCAGCGGGGAAGAGGGATTAGAACACGGTCTCGGGCTGGACGGTCTCGGGCTGGACGGTCTCGGGCTGGACGGTCTCGGGCTGGACGGTCTCGGGCTGGACGGTCTCGGGCTGGACGGTCTCGGGCTGGACGGTCTCGGGCTGGACGGTCTCGGGCTGGACGGTCTCGGGCTGGACGGTCTCGGGCTGGACGGTCTCGGGCTGGACGGTCTCGGGCTGGACGGTCTCGGGCTGGACGGTCTCGGGCTGGACGGTCTCGGGCTGGACGGTCTCGGGCTGGACGGTCTCGGGCTGGACGGTCTCGGGCTGGACGGTCTCGGGCTGGACGGTCTCGGGCTGGACGGTCTCGGGCTGGACGGTCTCGGGCTGGACGGTCTCGGGCTGGACGGTCTCGGGCTGGACGGTCTCGGGCTGGACGGTCTCGGGCTGGACGGTCTCGGGCTGGACGGTCTCGGGCTGGACGGTCTCGGGGCTGGGCGGTCTCGGGGCTGGGCGGTCTCGGGGCTGGGCGGTCTCGGGGCTGGGCGGTCTCGGGGCTGGGCGGTCTCGGGGCTGGGCGGTCTCGGGGCTGGGCGGTCTCGGGGCTGGGCGGTCTCGGGGCTGGGCGGTCTCGGGGCTGGGCGGTCTCGGGGCTGGGCGGTCTCGGGGCTGGGCGGTCTCGGGGCTGGGCGGTCTCGGGGCTGGGCGGTCTCGGGGCTGGACGAGAACCTGGCTGGGCGGGCTTCTTGGCGGTTGGACTGGTGGACCTGCCTAATGGTGGATCTGCCTGACTGGACACCAGCCCTTGACGTCCATAGACAGACCTGGTGGCTGGGTTGATGGTTGCCGTGACGTGATGTGCAGGCTTGGGAAGACTGACGCGGAATGCAGGCACGGGAACCACCGGAACTGGGACCACTGGAACTGGGACCAGGGGCGAAGGCTCAGCTGGGCTGGACGGACCCAGCGGTGAAGGCTCTGGGCTGGGATCATGGAGTGCTGGGAACCGGGGTGACATAACGGTACTGACCATGTATGGTGAGCCACACCATCTCAACACGGAGTCCAGATACCGTTCAAGGTTCATGTTGGGATTTCCCGGTGGCATCCATCAGGTGAAGTGTGGGTCTAATCCACTCCAAAATAAGTCCATCAGCTGCTGATCAGTTAATGTCGTGAGATGACTGTACTTCACAAACTCCTCGAGGTAGGATTCAATCTTACGGCCATTCTGATAAACAGAACACAAGATCTGACCTGCTTCGTCCATTTTCCTTTTGGTCGGTCGTTCTGTCAGGGTTTTGTGCAGGCAGAAGATGACGAGAAGGCAGAAAGTTCAAAATACAAACTATTTTAATTATAATTACTCACAAGAACATAGACTGGCAGGTAGCACAACAACATAACATAAGTATAGACGACAACCGACAAAGACAAACTGAACTGAAGCAAACTAAATACAGAGACTGATGAACAATAACGAGGTGAAGACAGGTAAAACAGCTGATGATTAACAAGACACAGGTGATGATGATGGGCAGGTGTGTAAACATGAGGGATGCTGGGAAGTGTAGTGCAGAGACAAAGACAGACGATGACTGTGACAATATGAATATAAATTATTTTTGCATTTTTCACAGTAGAGATATTATTCATGTGAATCCTATTAATTTTGTTTTCAGGGATAACATGGAGGTATTTCCGCAGGAATGCCATGATAAAATGTTCTTAAAAGTCAACCATTTTTGTGATACGTTTTAAGTTTATTATTTGTTGTATAGAGTTTGTGGGGATTTTTTTTTTTTTTCAATTATAAGCTGTTCATACGTTTCGTTTTGTTTTAAATCAAAAAAAAATATTTTAGCAATAATTATTTTAATGTCTTGGTTTTCATATAGAGAAATACGTTTCACTTGTTTAAGGCTTTGTATTAAATGTTTGTTTTGAATTTCATATGATTAAATACAGTATATTTAAGTCTTGAACAGCTATTTGTAACAACAGGAAGGAAAGTAAGGATTAAGGAAATAATAGCACATAGTAAAATGGGAAACACTTTACCTATTAGATATTATTTTCACACATGTTAGACATTTATTCTGTAACATTTTATTTTGATGGTCCCTTTTAAACATTCTGTTGAATATAAGTGACTTTGTAACTACATGTCAACTAACTCTCATTATGCATAAAAATACATTATGCGTATATGTGGCACAAGTCTATTAAGTTATTCTAGTATGTAGTTCAGACACTTGCAGGGAGCAGGAGTCAAGATCCAAGGAAAGTATATTTTAATACGCCAACCAAAATACAGGTATGCGTATGAGAAAGCACTACACAACAACTTAATACGACTAATACCGGAACAAAGACTTACTTAAACTGAGGGCATATATACACAGCAGACAAAGGGAGAAACTAACAAGACACACCTGAACTGAGGTACTTAATCAATATGTAACCATAGAAACAAACAGAGAGAGAACGGATGAGAACTGAACTAGAAGATTAACGATTAAAGAATTTCAAACATGAACAGAGCAGAAGAAACCGATCAAAAAACAAAACTCAAAAGGTCGTAGGCCGTATCCAGATCTGACGAAGGAGATCCTCCTGGACCCGATGACAATGCAGTGCTGAAGTGTCAACTATCCTCTCCCTATGGAGGATCCCTTTCCCACTCTACAGATAAAGCGTTGTGAATTTCGGTTCGCGTACCCCGAAGTGATAAAATAAAACAAAATTCTGTATCAAAATTTATAGGCAAGACAAGTAGTTTGTTTAGGCATGGGTTGTATGGAATTACAAACCTGCGCACATATTTTCAAAAGCACATAACTATAGAACCAATTCTGAATGAGCATGTGAACGCCATCAGCGTTAATCACAGGTTCGCGTTTAAAGTCTGATCATTTCGACGGAGGTGAATCAATCAAAATTAACTTTAGCTGGAAATAACATTATTCAAGAACCGCTATAAAGCCAAAACAATCTCTGTTAGCTTAAATTATGTTTATCTCTGTAAAGCTGCTTTGAAACAATCCATTGTTAAAAGTGCTATATAAATGAAGATGACTTGACTTGACTTGAAGGTGACAGTACATCCCCCTCCCGGAAGGCATGTCCTCCCGCCGTAAAAAATCCAATGGGAGGGAGGGTGCCCAGGAGACTGACGAAGGGCTGGAAAAGGGGTAGGTGGTACCCCTCCTACATGGTGCCGGCAATACAGGAAGCCAGGGAGGTGCAGGCAGCTCTGGGACGGCCTCCTTGGCCATGTCTGGGAGAGTGGGTAGCTCTAGAATGGCCTGTGAGTGGATGTGTGTGGCCGAAACAAACATATCAGCAGCAATATAAATGTTAAGGACCATCTCTTCGTTCCCACCAGGGCAAACAGGAAGGGCAGGCTCTGGAATTTCACTCACTGGAGTGGACTGAGGAATTTCACTCGCTGGAGCGGACTGGGGAATTTTACTCACTGGAGCGGACCGGGGAATTTCTCTCACTGGAGTGGACTCTGGAATTTCTCTCACTGGAGCGGACTCGGGAATTTCTCTCACTGGAGTGGACTCGGGGGTTTCAATCTCTGCAGGGGATTCGGGGGTTTCACTCTCTGGAGCGGATTTAGGGATTTCACTCTCTGGAGCGGGTTCGGGGGTTTCACTCTCTGGAGCGGATTCGGGGATGTCACTCTATGGAGCAGATTCAGGGATTTCACTCTTTGGAGCAAACTCCAAAACATTACTCACTGAAGCGTACTGAGGAATTTCTCTCACTGGAGCGGAGTCATGATTTTCTCTCACTGGAGCGGACTTGGGGGTTTCGAACTCGGGGGTTTCGGATGCGGGGGTTTCAATCTCTGGAGCAGATTTGGGGGTTTCACTCTCTGGAGCGGGATTCGGGGATTTCACTCCCTGGAGCAGATTTGGGGATTTCACTCTCTGAAGCAGATTCAGGGATTTCACTCTCTGGAGCAGACTTTGGAACATTACTCACTGGAACGGACTCTGGAATTCCACTCTCAGGAACGGACCTTAGAGATATCACTCACTGGAACGGACTTTGGAGTGGACTCTGGAGTGGACTTAATGACTGGTGCGGACTCTGGAGCAGATAAGATGGTCTCGATGGGAGGGGATGTTAAGGGTTTGGTAACAAGCTCGGGGTTAGCTGGAGCGCCCAAATGTTTTATGGATGGGACTGGATGAGGGTTTGTAAAATCAGAACAATATAGCCAGAGGACGTAATTAATGAAATTGACTAAGGGTAAATTATAATGACCAGGAGACAGGAACTGATATAACTCATCATCCACTCCCATCCGAAAGTAGGCCTTGAGCATAGAATCGCTCCAGCTCACCATGTGGGAATAGTTCAAAAATTCCTCCACAAACCGCTCCAGGGGGCATCCATTCTGTCGGAGGGAGAGGAGATGTTCCTCAGACATTTCATGATTGAGTCACGGTTAAGGTTCTGGTATTCTACCACGGTGTGTAGTTCAGACACAAGCAGGAAGCAGGAGTCAGGATCCAAAGAAAGTTTATTTTAATACGCCAACCAAAATACAGGAATACGTAGAAAAAAGCACTACACAACACGACTAAACACGACTAATACCGGAACAAAGATGAACTCAAACCGAGGTCTTATATACAGTACAGAGCAGACAAAGGGAGAAACCAACTAGAACTGAACTGAAGAACCTAATCAATATGTTACCATAGAAACAAACAAGGACAGAACGGAGAAGAACTGAACTAATTAACAGACTAGAAGATTAACAAAGAAACTCAAACATGAACAGAACAGAAGAAACAGATCAAAAAACAAAACTCAAAACGTGATACCCAGCAGCAGATGGTCAAATTACAAATGTGTTTTTTGTGTGTGCATGTGTGTGTGTGTGTTTTCAGTTAGCTTATGCTAAGCAAGCTAGTTAACTATTTAGCCTAACATGCAAGTTGCACAGAATCATAGCTATCCGTACAGTTTTGTGCTCTCGGTGTTTGTGTAATGGTGTAGCAGTGTTCAGTTTCTTAGAATATAGGTTTAATGCTAAATTCAAATATCCAGATTAATTCTTAAATATATTTCAAATAAATAAATGCTTGTATCAGACTTTACAATCAGCCATCCCTAGAGGTGCAAATGGGATAGAATTTCACTTGACAGCGATCGATTTTCATTCTCTCGGTCAGATGTACACTTACTTGGGCCATATCCAGGTAGAGCAGGACATCTCCATCTATATCAGCTCCCATCATAGCAGCCTCTGTCAGTACCGTCACAGTGTACAGCTCTATGACAGACACACAACACTCATAAAAACAACAGAATATGTCAAAATTATTTTTTGGTTTGTATTTTTTATTTCCTCAGTTAATAAAAAAAGTTAATGTTCCATTTGCTAACATTAGTTAATTACATTAGCTAACATTAACTAAAAATGAAAAATAAACGGGACATATCATGGTATACTCGGGTCCCCGGTGCATCTACCAACCCAGAAAACGTAAAAAAATTAACAACCCAGTTCGTGTAAAGGATCAGCCCTGTTCTGAACGGGGGCGGGGAGCAGCAGCTCGTTTGCATTTAAAGGGACACACACAAAAATGGCGCGTTTTTGCTCACATCCAAAAAGGGGCAAATTTGACAAGCTATAAATCATCTCAGGGGTATTTTGAGCTGAAATTACACAGACACATTCTGGGTACACCATAGATTTTTATTACATCTCGTGAAAGCGGGTCATAATATGTCACCTTTAAAGCATTCTCAGTTAATGTTAATTTCAGCATTTACCATCACATTTTAAAATCAAAAGTTGTATAATATCGGTAACAGCATCCTTGTTACACGTTACATGTACTTACTATAGAATAATAATTACATGCAACTAATCCTAAACCAATCCCTTATCCTAACCTTAACCCATTAATAAGTGCTGTACATGTTGTTAATTAATATGGTTACACTTTATTTTGATGATCCACTTACTTATTATGCTAACTATAGCCACCGAAATTACCTGGAACAATTTGAACCAAGAACTTTTTCCCCAAGACCTGTTGGTTTCTGCCTTTACACCGCGGTTTAAAGTACCGTGAAGATTAGGAAAATTAGTCTGGTGACATAGGACTGCACGCACCGCAACAAGCACACAATTTTTAAAAATGGTGGTTGAAATAAAATGCTGCGTGGAGTCAACCAATCAAAATGCAGCATGAACTCAAGCAATTAGCATGTTCAGCGCCCAAGTCCCACCCCTGAAAGTTCCTGAACTTTGAAAAAGTACTACCTCGCAAGCAGGAACTTTCTGAGGGGGGAATTTTTACCTGGAACTTCATTTAGATCCTGCGGTCGAAACACACCGAGTACCACCCCAAAGTTCCTAGTTCCTGGGGAAAGTTCATGTGGTGGAAAAGCGGCTTATAAGTAACTTGCAACTACATTTGAACTAAATTCCAATAAAGTAGCCCATAGGTAGACTGTAGCAGACTTTTAGTAGCCTGTTAGGTTAGGGTTAGTAAATTAAGTTGACATGTAGTTGAAAAGTTATTTATAGTCAGTAGAATGTCTGTTGCGGAGCATCAAAATAAAGTGTTAGCAGATATTAAGCAGACAGTCTACTAATAGTCTAATGAGAGTTAGTTGACATATAGTTGCAACATTACTTGTAGTTAGTAGAATTTCTAAGTGGACCATCAAAATAAAGTGTTACCATTACTAATACTCAGCACTTAAATATATAATTACTCTGTAACAAGGACACCTTAAAATAAAGTCTAACCACATTATTTAATGGGCCAGAGCTGACATAAACAACCACTGAACAATGTATTTTTATTAACTACTGTTAATAAAGATTTAAAAAAATACCTTTAATAAATGGTGCATTGTCACCAAAAACAGTTTGTATGTAGCTTTACTTATGTACCTGTCAGCGCAACCAGGTGAGGCAGACAGAGACGGTTCGCAAGTACAATGAGTTCCATGGCATCCAGATCTGGGCGAGAGCAGAAGCGGCCTGTATAGAGATACTCCAGCACAGCACGCATGCAGCTCCGTGTAGTATTAGGAAACAGCACCTGGCAAAACATAGCAACAATCTCAAAGTTGGGGGGGTGGGTGGGGGGGTGAGGGGGGGTTAAAACCTCAGTTGTAAAGTAACATGCAAGAGCAATTTGATGGGATCGAATGATGTTTGGAATAAGATGCACACCAGCTTCGCGTCGTGACTGCATTATCACCTCGGGTGTGTATTACTTTTTATAATCCTTTAATGGCCTGTCGTCAATTATTCCTAACAATCTACTTACATAAAATAAAATAAAAATAAAGGTATACACTATATCTCCAAATAATATGTATTATACTTAAATGCTTAGTTTTTCAAATCTCTGTAGTTTTTATTGTGGGGTGCAATGATGTTTGAGAGATGAACGTCTCAGTTACGAAGGAGGGAACGGAGACGTTACGCCAGAACTGAACTTTCAGAACAATCATCAAAACAGTCACCTTTGAGTGTAAGCTAAACGAGCCAATGGACATTGGCGTGCGAGATTTGCATCGTGCACCCAGCCCCACAAAGTGGGTATGAATTTGCAGCGCACATTCAAGTTTTCCGCTAAGGAGCTGAGACGGTGTGTCCTGACCGATCAGCAGTGGAACAGCAATTGTGGCGACGGGACATAACGTCTCCGTTCTCTCCTTCAGGGAATGAGGGTTAAATACGTAACCGAGATGTTCCCTTTCAGTCAGTCACGTTACGTCAGAACTGAACTGACGAATTGGGATCCCTACCAAAGCTATTGCTGCCCCTTCCAGCGCTTTGTGTAAGTGTAAGCCACCTGGATCGCCCTGCACCTACTGGAGCAGAAGATAGGACAGGGTTTTACACAGAGAAGGTCAATCACTGCTGTTCCTTCTGACTCATACAGTGAGACTATTGAATAATAACACTGGAAAAGCGTGCCTTTTCCAAGCGGAAAGGAACGATACGGAGGCCACATCCTACCAGTAGGGAGGTATCATGTGGAGATTACACATATGGACTGCCCGATAGGGTAGTGCAACATATGGTAGGTCTCTGGGGTAGCTACGGCCTAGTTAGGGGGGAGTCATTACCGGCAGAGACGGCAGGGTGGGCTCTGCCAAGGGAAAGACAGACTCGCCGACAGGGAAGCATACCATGGGAAAATACACATAAGGGATTGCTGTAGGAATCACAACATATGGTCACTTAGGCTAGCACAGGGTTCGACTCCTCTTGGGTCTGGTACGTCAAGACGATGGCATCCACTATCCAGTGGGCCAACCTCTGCTTAGAGACAGCCTTTCCCTTCTGCTGGCCTCCATAAAAGACAAAGAGCTGGTCTGAGGACCTGAAGCTCTGCGTAGGTCCACGTACAGGCACAAAGTGTGAACGGGACAGAGCAAAGCAAGGGCCTGGTCTGCCTCCTCCAGGGGCAGCGCTTGCAGGTTCACTACCTGGTCCCTGAAAGGAGTGGTGGGAACCTTGGGCACGCATCCGGGCCAGGGTCTCAAAATAACGGTAGAATGGACCGGTCTGAATCCCAGGCATGATTCGTCGGCCAAAAATGCCTGCTGGTCCCCATCAGGTCCTCCCTGATTTTGCACAGTGTCTGTGCGAGTAGGCTCACTGGGGGAAACGCATACTTGTGTAGGCCCCAGGACCAGCTGTGTGCCAGCACATCCGTGCCGAAGGTTCCCTCAGTCAGGGAATAAAGCGCAAGCTGTACTGCTAGCAACTCAACTCAGTTTATGTGCCAATGCAGTTGGGGTCTCATCCAAACGCCTGAGACTGCATGCCTGGACACTTGTTCTAGGGGAACTCCTGCCCGTATAAACGCAAGGTCTGACCACGGGCTGAAGGTTTGGCAACAGGATGGGTTGATTGTCACCCGGTGCTTGCCACATTGCCACGCCCATCTCAGAACTCGGCCTGGAAGCCAGTGCTTAAGCGGCCTCATATGAAGCAATCCAAGCGGTGTTACTGTGGCTGCGGATCCCATATACCCCAGGAGCCTCTGTAAAAGTTTTAGTGGAGCCGCTGTCCTGCCCTTGAGCGAGTTCAGGCAGTTCAGCACCGACTGAGCACATTCCTGCATGAGGCGTGCTGTCAGGTTGACCGACTCCAACTCCATACCGAGAAAAGATATCCTCTGCACGAGTTTGCTCTTTTCCCAGTTGACCCAAAGCCCCAGATGGCTGAGGTGCCTGAGCACCATATCCCTTTGTTTGCATAACTGCTCTCGTGAGTGGGCCAGTATGAGCCAGTCGTCAAGGAAGTTGAGAATGCGAACGCCTTGCTCCCTTAAAGATTAAAGATACTAGTGCCGCCTCCACGACCTTCGTGACAATGTGAGGGGGCAGGGACAGCCCAAAGGAGAGGACTTTGTATTGATATGCCGACCCTCGAACGTAAAGTGTAGGAATGGTCTGTGTCGAGGGATAATCAAAACATGAATATACGCATCCTTCAGGTCGATAGCTGCAAGCCAATCTCGGGGACAGATGAATTCGAAAATGTGATTCTGCATTAGTGTTTTGAACGGGAGCTTGTGAAGGACGCGATTCAAAACTCGCAGATCCAAAATTGGCCATAACCCACAGCCTTACTTGGGTACAATGAAGTAGGGGCTGTTGAACCCTGACTTAATATTGGCAGGAGGGACCGGCTCCATTGCGATTTCTGCCCGTAAGAGCACGGAAGTGAACTGAATGCGAAAGCAGCACGGACTCAGGTGCGCACTTGTTCAGGAAGTAAAGTGACCTGCGCATGTGTTTTAACTTATTGTGATGTATTCGGTTAAATAAAACACTTATAATGGATGATAGTGTTGATGATTTAGCTTGGATACGAGCGAGAGTGAGCCTGCAGTGTATTCGTGCATTGCGCGTGAAATCAGGGCAAGTACACATCTGGAAATCCTCTGTCTCCTCAAAACAGTCCGTTTGCAAGCAGCAGAAGGCCACCTTATGTGACACACACACAGTAAACCTGTATTGTTCACTCAACTGCGCATAATAGCAGTGAATTAATAAAAAACACAATAATGACCCGCGTTCTGTTTTCTATCATGCGCCGTGCACGTTTGCGATGACGCAATATGCACGTAAACGCACCAGGGTTCGATAGAATCAAGTTGAGTGTGAAACCAGACCAACGCTGCGGGGGGCGCCGGGAACAAATGCGCTCGGGCTCGGACCGCAACAAACGAGCCCAGTGTAAAAGCCCCGCAAATCTGATTCAGCATGAGCAGACCATTACAATGGGAAGCTCCGCATCATCTTCATTTCCAGACCAGACCAATTTATAAACACAATATAAATCTTGCACGCCAAGTCCATTGGCTCGTTTAGTTTACTCTAAGGTGATTGGGCTCTCAGGCGAGATCCCAATTCGTCAGTTCAGTTCTGATGTAACGTCGAACGTGACTGACTAAAAGGGAACAAATAAATGTTCCTCAAAAGCCATTTTGTATCATATTTGATACATTTTAACATGATTTTTCTAAAAAAAGAATATATGGATTTTCAAGTAAACTTAAGTTGATTCAGTCCAGTAAGTATTCATCTTAACATATTACTAACAAAATAAGTTATTCGTAAGTTTACTTTATACAAATCATTGGAGATCTCACAGCAAAAAGACACGTGAACCACAAGTTTATTATACTAGTATTATACTAAAAGGCCTTACTTGATAAAAAAAGTCAATCAATCGGACAATGACAATGTAGTAAACGGTGTACAACAGATTTTTCAGCAATATTTTGATAATGTTGATCACTTAGAGGCCTTGGAGATTTTTTTTATCAAATATGATTCAGTAGGCTTCATAGGGTTAAAACTAGATCCAAATGTTGAGAAATAATCTGTTTGTCCATCAAAAAAAATTATTCAAAAGTATATCCATCTGATCTTTCCGATTTAAATGCATAAAAATTCCAGATGTTTATCAGATTCCTATCAAAAACTACACTGGGTCATGTTAGACAAATTATGAAGTTTTACATTATGTGTCCATTAAAATACAGACCACAAACAGTAGTTCAGTTTTACCACTGGTACTGGATATATGCGAATGCACATTACCTCTTTTGTACAACTCTCCACAAATGGTCCACCAAACATGGCTGACATCCAATCACAGCTTGAGATGAGCAGTGGTTTATGGGCCATAATGGTGCCATCATCCAACCTGAACACCACATCTGTAGCACAGGACAGAAGACCTTCTGTAGCTTTTCAAATCACCATTATAATGGCATATCATTTCTATATCATATAAAGATGCTTCAATCTCAAATTCGACCCATAGGATTTTGGACCATATCATCTTGATAACTTAACAGTGGCTCAATATTACATTCCACTAAAGCTCAATCATAGTGCTAGAGTCAAGTATAAATAAATAGAAGTGTTTCTCAGTGTTTATGATAAAAGTTTTGTCAGCATTACAAGACAGCTTGATGTCCTCCAAACCCTGAGAGTGCTGAAAAACACAATATGTCCACACCGGTTCTCACTACCAGAAGAGCACTGATTATAAAAACCGAAAGCCAGCTGACAAAATATGGGGTCTTGTTTTTCTCGATGGGGGTGAAAAATTAAGCTGAAGTAGAGGGGAAAATAGCTTGAAGGGATATTCTGCTTGAGCCCATCTGACAAATTTGCTTTGGTTATATGAAAAAATGCTGTTCGACCTTCCGCTAGGATGGGCACTGTCCACCCAATGTGTGCAGATACCAAAAACGCAGAAGTTTGCGTTTTTTAATATACAGCTGACAGTTTTATTCTACATGACACAGGAAGGTCGGGATGACAAATAAGGACTTTGCATGAAACAGGAGAAGGAATAGCAAAACTAAACTAATTCTATGCACAGTTAGTGTAACTGACAAATATAAGAATGCTAATCGCAATCTTCACAAACAAAAAGACACAAACAGATTTTTAGGACTGGGTGATATATTGAATATTCATTATATAATTGTGATCATTTAGCTGGTGATATAAAAATCAAGCACTTATTTGTGAATCAGTTCAAACTATCTATTTAATACCTTAATTTAAAACCCTGAGGCCCCGTTTACACGAAGGGAAAACGCAGATATTTCCCTGCGGTTTGGCCTCTCATTTACACGAAAACCCTGTTTTTATTACAGAAAACGATTATTTCTAAAAACTCCGGCCAAAGTGGAGATTTCTGAAAACGGCGGTTATGTGTTTGCCTTGTCAACTGAGAGAAACGGGGTTTTAGGTTCTCTCTTGTCAATTCTGAGGGGGAATATTCGTTTCTCTAAATACCTGGCTATGTGTAAACTTAGCCTGAATCAACTGTTTGATTGTGTTACTCAAAATCTCTCAAGGAAATTTGTGAATTCATATGGCATTTTTCATATACAGAAGGTTTTAGGGAAAATATATGTACAGTTGGTAAATATAGCAGTTTATTGTCATATTGGCACATATAAAGGATAATTATTAAATTCCATTTTTTTATATTATTAAAAAACACTATCAAGAAAAACACTGAAAATTGTAGAGCAATAACAATTGTAATTGTGTAACTGCCTTGAAATGTACTTTTAATTTCATTTTAAAAAAAAAGAAAAGAAAAAAAGAATGGCAAACTAAATAAGCGCCCTAGTCCATCTTATTAAAAAAAATTTAGCTTTTTGGATGACTTGACAATTTTGCTGGCCCATCCCTAATAACTGCCAAGCATACATACAGTTCACATGCCTCTCACCAGAGAAGGTCCCTTTGGCCAGACATTCTTTCACTCGATTTGTGCGTCTCACGTGAAAGGCCTTGGTGATCTCCTGATTCATGAAGGCCTCATCGTTCAGGATGTTTGCCACCATCATACGCAGGTCAAACACTTCCAGCAGCTCCGCGATGTGAGCCACCTGCATTAGCTCTTTCTCCCGTTCATCTAGTTTACCTGTGTACAGGTATCGCAACACGGATCGGAAGGGACCGGGTTGCATTGAAGGGTCCATGTGCACAACAGTCATTTTTCTAGGGTTGAAGGTGACAGGGTCATCAACCAATTCTTCTTGGATACTAATGAAAGCACGACTCAAGGCAGGGAACAGACGACCACGGCGATCTCCGTCGCCTTTTAGAGTTCCATCACTGGTGCAAGAACGCAAGTTTGCTCTATCTCCGTCGTCGCTACTTTCACAAACGTCAAAACTAGCTGCGCGCATCAGCAAATCGCGGCCAGAAAGTGGTGGTCCTCTGGGTCGTTCTCTCTCCCGTTCGGTCCCCTCAGAACCACGTGGTTCGGTCAAGAAGAGATCGTAGAACTTGGACGAGGATGTAGCAAGGTAAATGCGATGGGCGAAGATCCTCTGCCGTTCCTGGAGGACTAAGATGACGTCAGCGCACAGCGGGTCCTCTAGAAGGCGGCTAGGGTGCTCTTCTATGTTACTGGGAGGGGCGGGAACGGTGATAATGGGTGGGGGAGGTTTAGGGGGAAGGAAGGGAGCTTGGAGGAGTGGCCTTTGAACGTTTCGTAAATGAGACTTCCAGAACTGCAGATGACGGCGGGAAATGAGGGCTGCACGGATGGCGTTGTCGAAAACGTCCTTAACCCCGAACTGAGCAACTATGCTGGTCTCATAATACGGGACACCTAGTTCTTTAGCCACCTCACGGCCTTTCTCTGGCGCCAATATCTCATTGGATTTAATGGGTCTGAAACAAAAAAAAGCAATGTGTCATCCTACTAAAGGACACTCTCCAAAATGAAAATTCTGTCACCATTTACCACCCTCATGTCATTACAAACCTGTGAGAAAACCAAAAGACTTACTCTTTACTGTACAATGAAAGTGAATGGGCATAGGTCAAGGGTGTTCATGAAATGCTCCTGGAGGGTCAACGTAGTGCAGATTTTAGCTCCAACACACCTGTATGAAAGTTTCTAATAGCTCTGTCCAAAAGCTCAAAAATGCTGCCTCTGCAGGCAGCATACATAGGTAAGAAGGCAACTAGGCACATCAGAATGCAATGATTGTGTCACATCCTGTTTACAGCCATATCACCCTGTAGCCAAAGACTGGTTGCCCACTGAAGCTAAGCAGGGGTTGAGTCTGGTCAGTAGTCAAGTCAAGTCATCTTCATTTATATAGCGCTTTTAACAATGGATTGTTCCAAAGCAGCTTTACAGAGATAAACATTTAATTTAAGGTAAAAGAGATTGTTTTGGCTTTATAGCGGTTCTTGAATAATGTTATTTCCAGCTAAAGTTAGTTTTGATTGATTCAACTCCATTGAAATGATCATTTGTTATTAAATTAGGGGCCACTAAGACGACGCCGTTCTCTCTAAACAGACTTTAAACGCGAACCTGTGATTGACGCTGACGGCGTTCACATGCGTTCACATGCGCATTAAGAATTGATTCTATAGTTATGTACTTTTGAAAATATGTGCGCAGGTTTGTAATTCCATACAACCCATGCCTAAACAAACTACTTGTCTTGCCTATAAATTTTGATACAGAATTTTGTTTTATTTTATCACTTCGAGGTACGTGAGCCGGATTTTCAACAACGCTTTATCTGTAGAGTGGGAAAGGGATCTTCCATAGGGAAGTACCCCAGGTCCACAGTGCCCCAGGTTGCTGCTGGAAGAGGTGTTAGTGAGGCCAGTAGGGGATGCTCTCCCAGTGGTCTGTGTGGGTCCTAACGCCCCAGTATAGTGAGGGGACACTATACTTTAACAAGCACCTGAGACTTTAAACCGGTCCTGACTATCTGTGGTCATTAAAAATCAGTTCCTGAGGTACCTTCATGCACCAATACCGCTGCCTGCAAAGTCATTGCCAGATAGGGCAGTGAGGGTATACGTCATCTCCCATAAGCTTTTAGACGTAGCCAGCTTAGACAGCTGACTTGTTTTCTCACTGCCCTATCAGGCAATGACTTTGCAGGCAGCGGCATTGGCGTATCTCAAGAAACTGATTTCAGACAGACTTCTGAGGCAGCATAATAGTTTAATGATCTACAGCAGATAGAGAGAAATAGAGAGAACTTTAGTGATAACTAAGCAAATAATTACTACAATACAACATTTCTTGCTAGAAATTACATAAAAATTGGTAAAAGTTGGTGAAAAAAGAACGTTTACTCAGAAACTGACCACAAACTGCAACTTTTAGACGTCATATTTATTTGTTGCACAACTGTCACTGAATAGAACACACAGGATTGTGGGATATCAAAGGCAGTAAATGATACATCAATGCTGCCTTCGAAAATCAATCAGGTGAAGGTACAGGATGTGGCGTGATCACTGGATTCGGACGTGCCTGGTTGCCTTCCTAACTTTGTATCCTGCCCACGGAGGCAGCATTTTTCAGCTTTCGGACACAGCCAGTGAGTCTGAAGATCTTGATTAGCTGGTTCAGGTGTGTTTAATAAGAGTTGGAGCTGAACTCTGCAGGAAAGTGGCCCCTTCAGGAGCAGTATTGGACACCCCTGGCAGCCGAGCTTCAAATATTACAAGGTTGCACCATTAAAGTACCTTCAAATTATTCCATACATCTCATACACAATATTATGAAGTTATTCAATAGTGTTGCATTAGGAACATATTGCAATTTAAGTAATTATTCACTGAAAACTTCCCCTTAACCACTGCTCTCAAATTTTCACGTTCATTTGAATATACAGCAATGAGTCAAGACGCATCGACACAAGTTCAGAACAAAATGAGAGTGCGTATACGATGACAGAATTGTACTGTTTGTAGTGACCAACTTATTTAAAATATTGTTAAAGAAATGGTAGAATTGATAGGGACATAGGTTTACAACTGGGGTGCAGTCCTGCTCCTGGAAGGCCACAGTCCAACAGAGTTTGCTCCGGGCCTAATTAAACACACCCAAAGTCCCTTTCAAGGAAAGTCTGTTAACTCGGCGGCCATATTTGCAACACCTCTGGGCAGCTATTTCGGGCATGCATCCAAGATCTATCTATTGGAATGGGGGAATCCTGAAATCTCAAAAACTGCTTGCCGAACTCAAAATTAAATAACATATTTCAAATCAGCAACAAAATCATACCTGAATGTTGTTTCTAATGCTCAAATAGCACTAAAAAAAGCTTATTTTTCAGACTACACGAGCCAATGTGCATGTGCAGTCCTAAGCGCAAGTCCCAGGTTTCTATGGGAATCTGAGCTTCTAACGGCAGCTGCAGTGATGCAATGACTTTACCAATTGGCGATTGGCTCATTTATTTAGAAGTTTGGGACATATTCCGCCATATTGCGTGTTGCAGCTTCTCCCATTCATAAGTAATAAGAGTGAACCGTCTTTGTATATCTATAGATTTTGACACACCTGAGCCAGCTAATCAAGGTTTTCAGGATCACAAGAAACTTTCAGGCAGGTGTGTTGGAGCTAAACTCTGCGCAGGTGCAGCATTGACGGCTACCAATAGTTACCTGGCCAGTGGGCGGCGAGCTCTGTTCACTGCCTCCAAGTCAGCGTACCGCAGGTCTAGCTGGCAGCCCACTAGGATAACAGGAGCTCTGGGACAGAAATGCTTGATCTCAGGGTACCACATTGTCCTCACATGGTGGAGGGAGTTTGGGTTTGCAATGGAGAAACACAACACCACCACATCAGACCTGTTAGCAAATCAGAGACAACTCATTAACTTACAGCTTCAATTTGTTTAGGTAGCTGGGTAACCTTTTTCGGGTCACCTTTGACCTCAGCACAGTATACTATAAGCTTTTCAGTGAGAGCAAAGTTTAATCGGATACATGTCTGTAGAATGTGACAAATTCACATGTTTGTGGTAAAACACTGATGTAAGAGCTTGAAAACAGCTTTTATAATTTTCTTTTTTATATTCCACATAGTCTGTTTGTCCAGTATTCTTGCAAAATATGTATAACACCAAAATAATGACAACGATAAAATATCCCTAATGATTTATAAATGAGTATGCTTCATTTAGTATGAAGTAGAGAGATAATGATCCAAGTTCACCTGCCATACGCAAATCTGCGGTCCTTGTGATGGTCACCAAAAGTGTCCCAGAGACGCAAGGACACGCTGACATCATCCACCACATCCCTGGACCTTTCTAGAACCTGGCCGGGAAGACACATCTATCACATGCATGGAGATTTACCCGAGAAACTGCATACAGTACATTTAAAAAACAAATATTAGATAATTTATAGATTACAGTGGCATCCATCACATGTTTTTCCATCAAAGTTCCTTTTATATACTTTTCTTTGAATGAATGAGAATATGAACTTAGGGCATTCCTCACCTCCTGGCAGACTCTGTACTGATCAATTGCCCAGACGGTGGGCACATGAGTGGCAAGTAGCTGGTACTGTGTAAGCGTCGCATTGCAGGCCCGGGCACAGATTAGCCGGGTCTTTCCAACTGCGTTGTCCCCAACCACCACACACTTGATAGTCTCGACATTTGGTCTCTCATAGTCCATGTCAGAATCCATAAAATGGTGCCTTTCACATACAAAAAAATATAATGTAATATGACTTACAACTAACTGTTAAATATTTATTTTTGTGCAAAAAAAGTTGCCAAATTCCCATGATATTTCTTGCCAAGAAATTACCAGAGATGAACAAACAGATGTGAATATTGGTTGATCATTGTATTACTGTTAAATGGGTCAATGATGTGATGTCATGTTTTTGTCCTAATACGTTTAATGTAACATTAAAACAAATTATCTTAATTCATGACATTTAAAAAAAAAAATTTGACAAAAAAAAATACATTTAAAAACTTTTTTGAAATAATACTCAAATACACATACACTTGTGTGTATTGTAGATGCAAGGACAATATTTTATTACTTTTTACTTGATAAACCACATGAAATTACTAGTGTAAATAAATGTAAACTTTCCTTGAAAAAGGCATGAATTTTTTCCAAAACCAACCAAAACAGGAATAAAAAGATTACATTTCTAAGAACTTAGTATGCATTTTAGGGTATGTTTACACAACAATGGTGTACTCAAAACGTTTTCGTGTACAGATGACAAAGTTGTCAAAATGATCCCCGTCCACACTCCACACAGATCCAAGAAAATTACTAAAAACGCTGTATTATTCTGCCAGGCCAGTAGTTGGCGATGTCATTTTGTAAAGAAACACTACATGCTATAGACTGAACATGTAATACGTATGCGCAAGACATCACCGGTTTCACAAATTCACGTTTTTGTAGTTGTTTTCACAGAGACAATAACAGAATCATTTTCAAAAATTTGCTTTTTCATGCCCCCAAAACACCCTAGTCGTGTAAATGAATTGAATGGCCAAAATGCATAAAACGTTTCTGTTTTTAGTTTAAAACAGTGTCGTGTAAACCGCCCCTTAGTTTGTACAATCACAAGAACCAATTTCTCAAAACTCTTCACAGAGTGAGCACAACAGCAGTCTGGGCTTAACTGTGGATCATTTATCATTGCTTTGGCACAAAATGCATTCAATAACTATATCTTTAAATTATTTTCACACAAACATCACCGCCAAAACTCTAAATACCTACAGGTCAATCTGCATGTTTACATACTCTTTTCAAACTGTTAAACTTAAGTTTTAAACAATAACATAATACAAAACGGCACAAGACTCCACTGCTACACTTTTACAGTAATACCATATAGAAAAACATTCTGAATCTAAAAATGACACAGTATCAAAACAGTTAGATGTAGCTGAACACATGCACACGTGTAAGTCTTTCAATTTCCTTACTACTACACCATACAAATTAATTAAATAAATGCATTTATTTCCATTCAACAAGATGGAAACTGATAGAAAAACAATAGGCTTAAAAGATTCCTTTTCCAACTCTGCTATTAGTTTCAGTGATCGGGATCTCCTCGGGATCGTCAAATATAAATCCACAATCCACAAATATCCTACACAACACAGGTCAAAATAAACGGTTAGAAGTGTTGTGGAAAATAATACTATGTAAATAATGGAAAAACAGTGCATTTGTTTCTGAGTTAAGCAACACTGGTTGTGCGGTGTGTATTTGATTCACCAAAAATAACTGGTTCATAAGAGTCATATAACTGAGAAGACAGGAAGTGAAGCTAACACTGGATTAGGACACACCGTGATGCCTTCCTCGAATGCATCCTCCGAAAGGGAGGATTTTTAGGCTTTCGGACAAAGCCAAGATCTTCAGGATGAATAGAAAGCTACAGACAGATGAGTTTGATCAGGGTTGGAGCTAAACTCTGCAGGAAAGTGGAACTCGAGGGCCAGAGTTGAGCAGCCCTGGCCTACACGGTCTTCATAATCCTCTTCTGTACCGATGCCAATGTTATCTAATTTGGCTTCAGAGTATCTTAAAGCAGGGGTATTGAGAGCTCCTGGTAGGGGTACAGTAGCCGTGTTTCGCTAAAAGCGAGCATACATAGTGCGTGCCAGGGTCAGTCGCATTCCCACTGTCACTTCCAGGGGCTTGATCGTGGTTCGTCGGGGCTTCATCATAGTCCAAAGTGGGCCAAGAGGTGCTTGAGGAGTGGTCATGAACAGAGGCGAAGTTTGAGAGTCAACACCAATGTTAGTTGTTTAAAATGTTTTCATATCAGGCTAACAGCTAACCTCAACATTAAAGACATTTTAAACAATTTTCAGCTTAAAACTCACTTTCAGACACCAGCAAGTGTGTGAAATAACTTCCGATTGCGATCCGAAGGGGGTTTCTGATAACAGTATGAGGCAAAATATATTTATGCAGTGCTAAAAAGCTTATCCATTGTATAAAAATACATATATGATTATAGAAAATACCTGAGACTGTTTGAAGAATTTAGACAAAGCATATAATATTTAAAGTCTGCGGCAACTGGCCCCGTCTGGCGCGCTGTTAACCCTGGCTCGCACTGGCCCGACAGTGGAAAGCTTTATTTCAGTCCCTAACCCTAACTCCCATGCAAATGAATTAAACACCCTGCACCAACACAAATAAGTATACCTGTAGGTGTTAAAAAACATTAATTCCACAAAAAAATATCACATGACATGAGTTTGGGGGTTAAGGGTGTGTAACATTAAAAGAGACTGAAATTTAATTAAAAAGCACCAGACCTTATTCGTTTTCATTATATTTTTCAAAAATTTACATTTTGTTTTCCACGGAATAAAAAAAGTCATACAGGTTTGTAAATAATGACAGGAGATTCACTTTTGAGTGGACTATTCAGTCAGTGGGCGGAGTTAGTGTAAATAGCCTCTGCCAACAAAGTGGACTATTTCTAAGTCGCAGTGAGTGAAATGATATTTAATTAAGCTCAAAGCTGTTACCAAGGCTAGATATAAACTAGAGGTAAAAAAACAGATACTAATGATAAAATGCAGCTGGAGTGAGATGTTGCCTTTCTTTCTTCTGTCAAACATAAAATATGATAGTTTGAGAAGGTTTTATATATATATATATATATATATATATATATATATATATATATATATAAACACACTGGAACTCAATGGTAACCAAAACTCTAAAACTCTTTGGTTATCAACATGTGCAGTGCTGGGGGATTTAAAACCACTTTCTTCCACTGTTTAATTCTGATTAAACAAAAATAAATGACACATTGCATAATATTAATAATAAAAGTTATTTAGATTAAGATTAAAGATAGAAAACATTTTAATATAGCCTATCTTATATCGGATTGTCTATTTACACTAAGGCGGCTTTGTTGGCAGAGGCTATTTACACCAACTCCGCCCACTGACGTCTGATTGGACCAGACACAATTACGGAAGACACTGGATTGTCAACAGTAGCAATATGCTGGTCCCAATTCACCTACTTATACGCCTGAAAAGTATGTACTCTATTTGTGAAGAAATAGTAGAAACTTTTGAGTGTGTAGCAAAAGAGTAGACAAGCTTTGGGACATACTATCACGTCATACAATTGCATCTTTAACGGTTGCTCTCTGTCGCTTCCTGTCACAGTAAACTAGCCTGTCAATCATCTTGTCACAGTTAAATTCCTCCACATTTCATTTAAATTCCCACCGTATCGTAGAGAAATGCAGAAGCACGTTGATCAGCAGTCGCGGGTCTTTCATGCGGAGACTCTCCTCAGATTAATGCATGATAATGATGCATTTAAAAGTTAATGGCCAAACGGATCTTTATAAAGGTCCACATTGTTATTGCAGATATAATATAACATGGATAACATTAAATAAATAAATAAATTAATTGATTAGTCACTCAAACCTTTATCTAAACCCATCACCGTCGGTCGCGCATATTGTCGTGGTTTCAGTCTTTTTGGGAAATGACTTCTCAGAGATCTTTGATGCCAGAAATATTAGACTTTATTCACAAACAAAGCCGAGCAACTTCTGCAGAAAAGTCGCTCCGGTTCAGTGGCTAGCTTCTCAATATATACCTTCATCCCTTCCAAAAATGGTATTACATTCTATAGATATTTTGAGAAATACTTTGTACCATGTGACATACTGAAATAGCACTCTCTGTTGTATCAGCATTCTGGTCTTTCAAGCTTCCAAAGTCAAACCCAAAGTCACACACACATAGAGGAAATAATACTGTCCTAATATATAGCTAAATTACTTATTTTCTAAATATTAAATCTTCAACAATATCCACCATGTTTTGTAGGGTTTTTTTTTTTTACTTTTTGTAGTTCCTCCTCCAAAGCCCAATGGGTTGTGGGCAATATTAGCTGTAGTGAGCACTGATCCACACTTCTACTCGCTTTTCTCATCACATATCAGATTGGAAAGGCATTATTTTCAATAAAAATTAAGAAAACATTCGCAAAGTGGAAATAAAGTGTCTAACGTTTGGTTATGGTTAGGGAGGGCTTTGTTGTCAGCATCCATTTAATAATTCTAATAAATATAATCAATCATTTACCTACATTATTATAACACTGATGTACAAATAGTCACTATTTATAAGTATAAATACGAATTACACTTATTGCAAAGAAAATACTGTTACTGTAAAAAAAAAAAATCATGATTTATCACACCTTTTTATCTTTTGTCAAATCAACTTAGAAAATGAATGTGGTTCAGATAACATATTATTTTGAGTTTCTATTTATTAAACCAATCTCCTTCATTGTATTAAATAAACATTTTAATTTCAATGAACTCAACATTTTAAGGCTACCAGGTAACTTACTTTTTAAAGTTAAACTACCAATATGTTATTTTACAGTGATTAGTGCAAAGATCGCCATATCTATATCAGTACACTGAAAAGTGTAGAAAACGTAACACACATTAAATTAAACACGAAAGTAGGCCTACTCCATTACGTAGGCTATACTCAATATCTGATCCAGTAATAATCAGATCCAATAATACACATAACCTGTTAATGATCATCTTGGGAGCTATAGCATAATCAATATGGATATATTAGTATATATCATGTCATTACAGTTAAGCATTCCATAACTCGGTGTTAACTGATGTCAATAGTTATCAAGTTACAATGATAGCCTACATAATCATGGCTGAAATATTGATTAGATCACAAGCGCATCAAAAACCATATTCTTCTACACCATCGCAATAACCGTACAATGTAGCCTTAAGCAGGCACAAACATTCTCAGCTCTACGTCGCTCGGAAATAAAGCTTATAGGCTACATTCAAGTAGAAGTATTCCACTGAATATAAATAATAAGTTATATAAGATTATTACCTCGTGTCTTGAAAATGGAGGTGGCTGGTATAGCAGCACAGTCTTTGGTTTCCAGGGAAACGGAATTAAGCCTAGTCCTCCTCCTCTATTACTGTACCACGAGCCACTCTTACTTAATGCAATTTTATTATAATCTAATGAACAAAGAATAGTTTAATAGTTAACGGCTATCTAAAAAACTATATGCATCCTCGACAGCAGATCGTATAGGCTAATATTGCATAAAAAAACGTAAAGTAGCTTGCAAACCGCATGAGCGAGTAACGCGACTCCTGCTATAGACATCTGCTACAACCTACACCAATGATCTGCTATAAACACAACCTACACCAATGAAAGAGCCTCTCAACGCCGTCCAATAGCCCGATCAAAACTATCCATCTCATTCAGAACTATAGACCATAGGCTACATCTGAAGCGTTACGCCTTTAAAGACAGTGTATGCTTTAAGAAGATACAGTAAACAAATAATTGTAAGCTTAACCTCATTCATTCATTCATTCATTTAAGCTTTTTATTATAGGCCTATTATTATTATTATCATTATTATTATAAGGCAATAAATATGAAATCTTATTAAAATAACCTAGGCCTACTTAAAAAATAAAATAAAAATGTGTAGGCTAAGTCATAATAATATTTTTTTTTACAAATTATAATAGTATATATTTTACTTAATAGCTCAATTCCTTTTAAAGAGCATTTGAACTTGACAAATCCTGACAATAAATGGACATTTTTTGTACACTCGAATGATAGGCCATACTGAAGGATGATATTGTCTATCCCGTTTGCATTCTTGCATTATTTCTGATAACTCGTTCTCACAACAATGATTTCGAGATGCATCGATTGGATATTATCCGCCGCATTTTCTGAAAGAATAGTCTGTTCATTCACCGTCCCTTACTACAGGCTATTATGTAGCCTATTACAGCAGATTTCTTCTTGACAAATTAAACTTTAAGTCTCGTTTTATTAAATAACAGCGACTTAATATCTTCATGCACCAGTAAGGCTAACCAGACTGACACACACACACACACACACACACACACTGCGGCTGCTCTTACCGCATCACAGGGAAGTGTTGCATCGGCTCGGCCGATATAGGGAACCGACAGAAGAACAAATGCATCGGATGAGGATGGAAAGCTGGAACTAAACTTCATTTTCGGATCTAGAATATACGGCTTAAAATCGCTGCCGCAAATCAAAACGCGTTCGAGAGAATTTGCTCTGCTTCTCCTCCTCAAACGCCATCAGATGAAACGTAGACTTTTAGCTCAGGCTCGGCGGCGGGCAGCAGCGCTGGACAGACTCTTATGTTTCCTCAGTTACCGTACGAACTGTACAACACAGGCACAACACAACGGTACTGCACATTCACTCTAACACACACCTTACACCGACTCCCTGTTCACTTGCTTTAGCAAGGGCTAAATTCAGTCTCTCTATCCTTTAGCAATCTGACCCCTGGATAAAGAGGTAATGTTTGTGTTTCCTCTTGATTTTTTTCAAGATCAGAGTCCAAGGGCCTAGTCTGGGTTTAAGACTACCTTTAAACAATCCAGATTTGATATGTGTGGAGATTTTGAGCAAAATATAGGCCCTATCACTATATAGCAGACATTATTAATGTTGGTTGTTTAATTGATAAACAATAACTCAAAACTAATAAAACATTAAATCCTGATAATATCTGAGATTAGAGGCTGGCTGTGTCAATGCATATTTATAACATGACAAAAAGTCCCGATTTAAAGGGTTATTCAAGGTTAAACCTAAATTTAGTTCAATGTGGCTTTGTAACTTTTTCTTCAGAATGAAACTGATTTCAACGGAAATTTACTTACGTTACGCATTTATACAGTTCCACAGAAAATTGTGCTCTATATACATTTTTAGTCAATTTGAGGACATGTCATGCTGCCACATAATATGAGTTTTGGTTCTTTGGGTTTAGTTTCTTTACCTGTGTTTAGTCCCTGTGTTCTTGGCTATGGTTTATTGATTTATTAGTCCCACTAACACAAGTTTGGGGTCAGATTGATTAAAAAATTTTTTTTAAATAAATTACTACTTTTATTCAACAAGGATACATTAAATTGCTCAAAAGTAATAGTAAAAACATCTATAATGTTACAAAAAACAATCTATTTCAAATAAATGATGTTCTTCAATAAAAACTATTCATTAAAAATAAGTACTATTCATCAAAGAATCCAGAAAAAAAATGTATCACTGATTCCTTGGGGGTGTAACAATACTCTCATGTCACAATTCGATACATATCATCATGTAACATATCATGTATGATTAAAATGCTACTTTTATTACGGTGTGGGTGTAAATGAATAGACTTGGACTTGGTACTTATAACATAATGCACAGGACAATGGTGACACCAGAATAAAAATATTCATGATTCTGAAGCTGAACATCCGACATTTGGAATTATCAGGACACACAAAAATGTCCTCATTGCACTATTATACAGTACATTATATTCAACATTATATAGTAGTTTAATGTAGTACTGACACTAAAATTCTGTAAACTTGATTTTTTTCCTCACACATTTTTTTATTTTGGGTGAATTATACACAATACATATTGTCACTATCCACGATACATACTGATGCATTTTTGTATTGCGATATATTGTGACACGAGATATTGCTACACCCCTATCCACAACAATATGTATCAGTTTTCAACATTGATAATAATAAGAAATAGTTCTTGAAAAACAAATTAGGACATTAGAATGATTTCTGGAGGAAATTCTTCATGTGACACTGAAGACTGGAGTAATGACTCAAAGACCACAAACATGAGTTTTTAGACCTGGCTCACATTGTGTTCTACCCTGATGAGACCCTGTGCTTGTGCTATTATGTGGGACTCAATGGTCAGATGAAAGCCCACCTGTCAGGGGGTGGTCCTCGAGGGACCTTGTATGTGGAGTGGATGCTCCTATTATGTGGATCCCTCTTCACAGTGAGTGAGGAGGAGGAGGAGTCCAACCCTGAGCCAGTGCCCAGGCAGCCCCTTAGCCAGAGGTATGGTTCATCGCGTCCAAGTCCCAGTCCGTCCACGAGTATAGACTTTGGCTCTGTCTTGGCCTGGCTCCACCACAGACTTCCGTGCCTTTTGCAGCGCTTGGGTTGGGGGGGAATGGGGGTCGGGGCTGGAGAGTCCCTGACCATGACCCGTGGTCATCTCGTCCGCTGGCCTGGCCAGGGTCTTCTCCTCCTCCAGGTCCTCCGTGGTGGTCTACTGCTACTTCAAAGCCCCCAACTTGGACTTTTGTTTATGTTTTCCATGTGGTGCCTACTGGGGTGCTTACTTTATAATAACACTTTCATGCAAAGAGGTCACTACAGTGGACAGCTATTCAAAAAGCATTTTCTTGCGTATGCATGGGTTTTGATGGCATAGTTGCACATTAACCTCTACACTGGACACTAGTGCATCATCCTATACAGTGCCACCAAGTGGCAAGCCGTTGTATTTGTTTTTTCCCTCTAAACCAAGATGGCCGACGGATAGTCAGAAATGCCAAGTTGCTCCGGAATATGACTCTATCCCTTCTATCCTAGGAGACTCTTGCAAAAAATCTAAGGAGACATATCATTGTTAAATTTTCCAAGTATTGGAAAGATCATGCATCACTAGCTAAATATCAGCTACAATTCATATTACTGTGACTGTCATTGTTGAAAATACTTCATCTGCAGTAACTGCAGTAACAATGTAATTTGCAGCTACATCAAAAAAGGAATGTGATTATGTTATGCATGTTACTTGTAATAATTTACTTGTTACATCAGAAAAGTAATCTAATTACATAATGCATGTTACTTGTAATGCTTTACTCGATACATCAAAAAAGTAATCTGATTACGTAGCGCCTGTACCTTTAATGCGTTACTTCACTCACTACATCAAAAAGTAATTGTGGCGAGGAGCGGTGAGTAAGTAGGTCAAGTGCAAAATGACAAACACCGGTGTCTTGTTGCAGTAATTGGTGTGGAGGGACTGATAAAAGCCACCGGGAAACGGGGAGTTGCAGAGAGAGACTGGTTTGAGGACTTGTGTGTATTGAGACTGATCGCCCGCTGTGAACGGAAATACTGATTGCTTTGATCTAAAATGAACGTTTGTGGAAGTGCACGGCACAAGTCTGTTTTTGTTTTGTTGATTGAAAAGAATAATAACAGCACAAGTCCCAGTCAGAATACCCTGTCTTCTTCATTCCTTATTCTGAACATTGCTACATTTCGCCGTGGGTGTTAAATGTAATTTGGCACGGGTACACACTTCAGTTCAAACGCAGATCATCCCGCTTCCGCGGCGTAATTCAGTCATTAACTTTGCCCCAAAACGCTCATGTGCTGAGGCAGGAAGTGTGCAGCTTGCTCGAGAAGAATGTGATAGAGCCGGTTCCCCCAAGCGAGTGGGAGAGCGGGTTCTACAGCCGCTACTTCGTAGTGCCGAAGAAGGGAGGGGGTCTCCGCCCCATACTGGATCTGAGACCCGTCAACAGAGCGCTTCACAAGCGCGCCTTCAGGATGACTACTCTGAAGCAAATCCTGGCGCAAATTCGCCCCGGGGATTGGTTCGCTTCGGTGGATTTAAAGGACGCTTACTTTCATATTCAGATAGTAAAGCGTCACAGACGATTCCTGAGATTCGCGTTTGAGAATAGACCTTGGCAACGTGACGTCAGCCACGGAGCGCCGCGGTGGCTGATGGGTAGTGCCGCCATATTGCGATGCCATCGCCGGTACGCTCTTAATCTGTCAATCTGGTAGACGCAAATCCGGACCGCTAATATATAAAGTAAACATTGATATTTCGGTTAATTTCAGGTGAGTGGCAAAGTATTAGTATTAAAGTATTCATTTTTTGAATAAAATACATTTTTAAAAGCGTTTTACATTGCCAGGCCCTGTCAAATAGTATTTTCTTATTGATTACATCCCCGATTGTATCTAACATGGTATTGTAATTTCTATTAGAAATATAAGCAATGTTTAGGTCAAATGTAGTGAATGGAAAGTCCAGAATAACTGCCAGGCCCTTATATAGTTGTAAAAAAACTACTTTAACATAGCAGATTTTACAAACACATAATGGTGGGTATATACCACCACCTTCATCTACACAGTTAAAAAATTAATTATCAATATTATCTCAAATATGACATTTTTATAGCATAATATTTAATGTGATAGGACTGACTGTGGTGGCATGAAAGGGCTGACGTGATGGGTACTGACATTTAGGACAAGATTTGTTTGTGTTCTTTAGTTAAGTATTGGTAAACATTCCTATTTTAAATTTCTTATTATGATTTTAATGTTAAATAATGTGTGATTTCTTTAATATGTATCTTATAATGTTTTTTCTATGTTGTTTAAAAATAAGTTGTTACACTGTAGTAATTTTTTTTTTTTTGTTCTGTATTGATTTATTGATGTCTTCTTAAAGGTAAACCAGCATATGAAATGGATGAGTCCAATCCTGACTGGGCTCCAACACTGCACCTGGGACACTCTGAAGTGGGTGCTATCGAGTCAGACCGGTATTCTCGTCGATTGCAACGACAACAAATTAGCAGTAGCAGGAGACGACGGCGAAAAGGAAGGTGATGACCAGGCAGAGGCAGAAGTGGCAGCAGATGCGGGAGGTGGTGACCAGGCAGAGGTGGGAGCTGTAGAAGATGAATGTGGAGAATGGGCGGATGTGGAAGCCGCAGAGGATGAGGAAGGTGGAAACCAGGCAGAAGATGAACAAACAGTTAAGAGACAAAGAACAGAATGTCAGTTCTGTGAGCGCAACAGTACAGAAATCAACCGTCTGTTGCAGGAGAACAGGGAGCTTAGGTGTGAGCTGAACAAGAGAATGATGGATGAGGACTTTTTAAAGGGTAACGCAAATATGGTCAGGTACTACACAGGAATTCCATGCTTTGCCATTTTATTGTCATTGTTCACCAATGTTAAGGCTTTCCTGCCAGTTACCAAAAAGTTGTCATCCTTTCAAATGCTTTTGTTGACACTCATACGTCTGAGGCTTGATCTTCCTGTACAGCACCTTGCCCATCTCTTTAATGTGTCACGTAAAACTCTTTCCTCTGCCTTTACTGACACCATAGATGTTTTGAATGCACGGCTTAATCCATTGGTGTGCTGGCCAGAGAGGCATTGCTTACAAGTTACAATGCCACATCAATTTTTGGAAGCTTTTGGGAAACGTGTTGCTATTGTAGTCGACTGCTTTGAAATACGCACAGAAAGGCCATCAAATCTAAAGGCATGTGCACAGGCCTTTTCTCATTACAAAGGTACACACACCATGAAATACCTCATTGGTATTACACCACAAGGTGCCATATCATTTATAGGGATGGGGTGGGTGTGCCTCTGACAAGCACATAACTGAGAACTGTGGCCTTCTTAACAAATTGTTACCTGGTGACATAGTGCTAGCTGATCGAGGCTTCGATGTCAAGGATAGTGTGGGGATGATGTGTGCAGAGGTCAAAGTTCCTGCGTTCACTAAAGGAAGATGCCTCAATGCTAAGGATGTGTCAACTCGATGCTAAGGATGTGGAAAACACACGAGCGATAGCACACCTGAGGATTCATGTTGAAAGGGTGATTGGCAGTCTGCGCAACAAGTACACAATGTTACATAAGAGAATACCAATTAGTTTGTTACTGCCATGTGAGGGGGAGGAGACGACACTTCTTGACAAGATAGTAAATGTTTGCTGTATACTTCTAAACATGTGTCCCAGTGTGGTTGTAAAACCAGATGAAAATGAAAAATGTGCATGTTAAAGCTGTTTCATTTTAATGTTGTAAATATGTATATTACTCTTGTAGACATATTAGTTTTGATGACATGTTTGTATACTTAAATACTTCTATTGAAAACAGACGACAGAGTATGAATTTGTAAAAACTGGTTTAATAAAAATGAAATTTGCAAGTACAAAAACAAGTTTTTTGGGGGTGGAAATTTAGTTGACTTTTTCCAGCGATAAATGTAAACATGTCCGTGTAAACCTCTTCAGAAACTGCAACAAAAAAGCTTACAACTTATTGCAATGTATCAACCACATCTATTTATAATATAACAATAATTATATACAGTGCAATCATGTTGAGAACAAACTTCATATAACGTATTATATAAAGTGCAATCATGTTGAGAACAAACTTAATATATATCTATACAGTGCAATCATGTTGAGAACAAACTTTATATATATATATATATATATATATATATATTACAGTGCAATCATGTTGCAAACAAACTTAATGTATATCTATTATATACAGTGCAATCATGTTGAGAACAAACTTAATTCATATAGGCTATACAGTGCAATCATGTTGAGAACAAACTACATGGCTGTACAAGTGAGCTTATAGTACCTGTGTTTTCACAGTTGACAGACTTAAACATTTCCAGGTCATGTACCCAACCATTGGTAAACTGAACGTGGGCTTCCAGAGACTTATAATTACGAAACTGCTCAGCGGTATAGGCACTAACACCACAAACAAAATAGGTAAAAATATCAGGAAATGTGACGGGAGGTAAGGCGTCAGGGTCGCGGATCCACTGATCTTTTGGGGCTTCATAAGGATCGACATTTCCAATAAAGTTAATTTTTTCAAGATAGCGTTTCTTGGCGTCCGGTAGGAGTTTGTGTCTGTACAATCCACCTGGTTTTAAACTAGTTTTAAGCATGCTCAAATAAATAATCCATACAGTCTAACTTACGACATAAACAGTGTGTGTTGCTTGGTTACCGGCTTGTGTGGCCTCACAATATGGCGGATACTCCCCACAATACATTGCGCGATGACGTCGCAGTGACGTCAGTTGCCATTCTCTATTCGGTGTCCCAATATACGGTACTTCCGTTTGGGCTAGCCCTCGCTCCCCGAACATTTTCGAAATGCGTAGACGCGGCACTCTCACCCCTCAGATCGAGCGGGATGCGCGTCTTGAACTATCTGGACGACTGGCTGGTTCTCGCGCAGTCGAAAGAAACGCTGGTCAGCCATGTGGAAGCCCTCCTTCGACACTTGGAGATGCTCGGTTTGAGGGTGAACGCCCAGAAAAGTGTGCTCACACCGAGTCAGTATGGTTGGATTCGGTGAGAATGAGAGCGCGCCTCTCCCCCGAGCGAGCGGAGGCTCTGAGTTCTTCTCTCGGTCTCTTCAGACCTGGTAGGCTCGTCATACTGAAGGAATTTCAGAGGCTATTGGGACGGATGGCAGCGGCTTCTTCAGTGTGTCATCTGGGGCTGCTGCATATGAGACCGCTTCAACTCTGGCTGAAAGCGCACGTCCCCCCGAATGCGTGGTATTCCGGCCACATGCGCATTATGGTCACCCGCGGATGCACCCGCACTGGCTCCGCGGAGGAACCCAGATCTCTTCAGCTCAGGCGTCCCTTTGGGTATAGTGGCGCGGCGCGTGGAGGTCCTGACGGACGCTTCGTCCATCGGATGGGGAGCGGTCTGGCTTGGGCAAGCCCGCCTTGGGTCAGTGGTCAGAGAAGCAGATGGAGTGGCACATAAATCGCTTGGAACTGAAAGCGGTCTCTCTAGCCCTCAAAGCCTTCTGGTCTCGGCTGGAGCAGAAACATGTGTTGATTCGGACCGACAGCGGTTCAGTGGTCTCGTACATAAATCGTCAAGGCGGTGTACATTCCAGAGCTCTATTCAAGCAGGCGGAATCCCATCTGCTGTGGGCGGACCGGTTTTTCCTGTCGGTGAGAGAGGCTCACATCCCCGGTGTTCTAAATTGCGGGGCGGATATGCTCTCGAGGAGCGGGATTCCTCAAGGGGAATGGAGGCTTCACCCCGGGACGGTTCAGCTGATATGGAATCGTTTCGGCAGGGCGGAGGTCGACCTCTTTGCGACGAGCGAGAACACGCATTGTCGGATGTTCTTCTCGCTGTCCCGTTCCCCCCGGGAGGTGGACACGCTATCTGCGCGATGGCCGAAAGCCCGTCTCTATGCTTTTCCTCCGGTGAAGATTTTGCCCATGGTGTTGTGCAAAATCAGGGAGAAGAGGGCGGCGGTGACTCTAGTAGCCCTGAACTGGCCGAATCAGCCTTGGTTCGCGGATTTGGTGGAGTTACTGGCAGGGCAGCCATGGGAGATTCCGCTCATGAAGGACTTGCTATCTCAGGCGAGCGGAACGATCTGGCATCACAGCCCCGGACTGTGGAGCCTCCATGTGTGGCCGCTGCAGGGTCGCTGAGCGGACGGGATGCGCTACTCTCGCGTGCTTTGTATACCGTCGCGGAAGCACGAGCCCCGTCCACCAGGCGCCTGTATGCTCTGAAGTGGGGTGTTTTCTCTAAATGGTGCCAGGATGGCAGTATAGACCCAGCAAACTGCTCTGTGTCGGTTATTCTACGCTTCCTGCAGCACAGGATGGATGAAGGGAGCCTGCCATCCACTCTGAAGGTATATGTGGCTGCTATTGCTGCGTTTCACCCCCCTGTTGACGGACAGTCTACCGGTAGACATGCGTCGGTGACACGGTTCCTCAAGGGAGCTAGGAGATTATGCCCTGCACGACCGCCTTCGGTGCCGCCGTGGGATTTAGCTTTGGCCTTGGAAGCTCTGTCACGACCGCCTTTTGAGCCATTAGCTTCTATTGCCATTAAGGAGCTTTCGGTTAAAACGGCACTGCTTCTCGCTCTCGCTTCGGCGAAGCGGGTTGGGGATTTACAGGCTTTCTCTGTAAGTGATGACTGTATTCGCTTTGGACCGGGAAACTGTAATGTAACTCTCAGACCGAGGCCGGGCTATGTCCCTAAGTCGCTCAATACCCCGTTCAGAGCGCAGATAGTTTCTCTGCCGGCACTGTCTGCTGAGCCATCAACCTCTCGGGGTCCCCAGTCAGAGCACTTCGGGAATACATTTCTCGCTCGGCCGCTTTTCGACAATCGGACCAGCTGTTTGTGTGCTTTGGTGGGTGCAACAAGGGGCGGGGGGTCTCTAAGCCGAGGCTTGCTCACTGGATTGTGGACGCTATTGTTTTGGCTTATGATTGCTTGGGGCAGGAATGCCCCCTTAACGTCAAGGCTCATTCGACAAGGGCGGTAGCCTCCTCATGGGCCTGGACTAAGGGTATGTCTATTCAGGATTTATGTCTTGTGGCTGGCTGGTCTTCTCAGAACACGTTTGTCAGGATTTATAAGTTGGATTTGCCCTCTGTAGCGTCTCGTGTGCTTTCGGTGAGTTGATTATATGCACAGAATTGAGAGAGCTCCTCTGCGCTGTGCTCATGAGTTGCTCTGTGTGTTTTTGTGTGTTTTTACTGTTGTCACCGCTATGCGTTGGCCTTCTCTACTGTTGTTGTTGCCCTGTTGATCGTCAGTGCAGACTTTCCCCGGTTATACTGCTCGGGATATGCAAATTCTGGCAGTGTTTTGTAAGCTTGTGATAGTTCCCTTTGGGCCTATCAGAGGTTAGAGGTTCACTATTGGCCAATCGGAGGCTTGCATACTGGGGAGGGGGGGGGGGGGGGGGCGGTCTTGGTGTTGGGTCTGTTGTCAGTGGTTTGTGTTTGCTGCCACGGCGAGATCCTACACAGTTCCCATATACGACATCCGTAATGTCGAAGTTCCGTAGCCTTGATAGGGAACGTCTCCGGTTACTTACGTAACCTCGGTTCCCTGAAAAGCAAGGAACGAGACATTACGCTCGCCGCCGTGTTCGCTATTGATTTTACCGTTTTCGTTCGATTCTAAAGGGAATTGACGCTGCACTTGCATTTATACTGCTACAGGGTTTCAGTATTTGCAAATTTGCGTCAATTGGTCAGCTCTGCTGGCGTTAGCCTATAAGATTTCAGCGGAATTGAAGGAGGAGAGGAGTTGCCATATACGTCATCCGTAATGTCTCGTTCCTTGCCTTTCAGGGAACCGAGGTTACGTAAGAAACCGGAGACGATTTCCTGCAGGGGTTCAAGCTGCAAGACTGCCGAATGACTAAAGAAACATTGTCAGCAAGATGGTAGAAAACTGTACATTTCTTGTCTATTCCACCCACTGCTACTTATACTAATGACGGAAATAAGTGCAGTTGCAATAGCTTAATATGTGGGAGAGCGTTGCTATAGAGAGTGATAATATTGTATTGCAATAGGTAGCACTTGAACGTCAATACCAAATCAAAACTAGTTAGCACATTATTTGTAATTGAAAAGGTTTAATGACAAAATATGGTTACTTCAGGCGTTTTCTGTATCCGATCGTGAAAAGACCAGGTGTAAATGCCCTCCGAAACGCATTCGAGACGGATTTGAATCTGATCGCTCAAACCACTTCAGGAGGTGGTCTGGGCCGCATTCCAGACGAAACTGGACAAGTCTAAATGCATCTGGTTGTTGAAACCACATATGTAAATTTTACTCCTCCTAAAAATGCTAAAAAATAAACGTGTGAGATCGTGTTATAGGCTATATGTCATGTTATAGTCAGATATGACGGCGCTACTGCGACACGCATCACCTCAGATGAGCATAGGCTATTCATCAAGCCAACGCGCAAACTATCGCAAATCAAAGTGAAAGTAAGTCGCAGACGCTTAACACACAATCATCTTCATTAAAAGTAAAGAAACAAAATGATCTTACCAGTTCTGCGGTGGGCCCAAATCCATTACATTTTTAAAACAGTAATATCCTATACTAAACCTAAACTAATCTTGACAAACTATATATCATTTGAAAGCTTACAATCTCTAGTTTCCATATTTGGTGATTGATTTTCAAAATGAATTACAGAGGAGCCATAATTTATCAATTTGCAACAAGAATATTTTCATAGGCGTGTTTAGACCTTTATTTTGAAATAGTGATGAACATGAAAAATCATGAAAGAAGGGTAGAAACCTCAGTTTGTGTTCATGCCAAGAGTTCAAAAGATAGCATCCATTCAATTATTTTAGAAAAAAAGGTCTGAATTTTTTTTTAAATATAAAGAAAAAAATTATAGATTCACCATTTGTGATGTGGCAGGAAGCTATAACGCACATACTTGTTCTTTTTGTGTTTCTTAGAGGTTGAATTCATATAAAAATCTGCCAAACTTCTCATACTACTTCTGAATAGGATGTCTACTTCATAAATTGTATGAAAATTGTGGAAATAATGGTTCATATCACTCAAAACACATATGGAAATGGAGGCGCCCTTATATGGGCAGTAATGGAGTCTGGTTATCATCTAGTGAGAAAGTTTGGTACTGCGCCCAAAAAAAATCTTACTGAAAGCTCATTTTTTGAGATATCTGTCATGATTCTGCCCTCATGTCCTTGATTTTCACTGGTCTTGAGGCAGGATCATGACAGAATCATGTTTTGTGTGCAAGCACATGGTCTTGTGTTTTGGCCATGTGCTTGTGTTGTCTCGTTCCCTTGCCCCGCCCCCCTTGTTATCCTCGTTCTGTCCTTATCACCTTATCTGTATCACCTGTTGATCATTAGTGTTCCCTTTATAATCTCCTTGTGTTTGCTGTCCTATGCCGGTTCATTGCCTTACGTGCCATGTCAATACCCAGTGAGTACCTTGTCGAGTGTTTTGTCTAAGAGTTGCGATCTTGTAAAAGCCTGTCTTGTTCCTGTATAGTTTATTGTCTAAGTCTTAGTCTGGTGTGGTTAGTCGTTTACTTTATCTTGTACTGTTTTGCCCCCTCGTGGGTTTTGCTTTCCCCTGTTTTTCTGTTATAATAAACGTTGTGTGTTTGCATACTGTCTGCGCTTGGGTTCATCTGCTATCCACATAACAATATCAACCTAAAATTTGAAACACAACTTGTTCAGATTTTTGACTTTAATTGTTTTGCAGTTTTAGAGTCGCCCAGGTTTTGAAAATATAAAATATGAATAATTACATGTTTTACATCGTACATTTTCATAAACTCAAACTACTATAACTTTTTTTCTGTTTCATTTTCTTAATTTATTTCACTTCTACAAAAATCTGCCAAATGTCTTCTTTAAAACGAGACCAATCTTACGTCTATATTCCGAAGCATTCTTGAATTACAACCATTTAAGTTTGATATGTGCATTTTCATGTATATTCAAAAAAAGGGGGGTGACACTTAAAGTTAACGCTCTCTCTTATTGCTGTCTTTGATTTTGAAATCAGCTGATGATCAATGAAATGCAGCTCATATCTGTTGCTCTCGGTGAAGTGCACTCCATTAAATCTGCATAGTGCGGGAATTGAAGAATGGATTTATATCTGTTTTTCAAAAACACATTTATGTGACCAGGTGTAAATGGAATCGTTTTGATAAATCAGATCAGATCTATCCGATCTGAGAAAACGCATGAAGTGGCCAGGTGTAAACAGCCCCTAAAACTCAAATGTGAGACATTCAAAATGACCAATCAGATAAATACAACTGATAATCCCCCATGGTCCTAAAGGTGTGACAATAGACCCCCAGAGTACACACATCTTGGCCTACAGGCCTTGATCACTATCAGCCCCTCTGTGCCTTTGGGAGCTCCAAATCGTCCTTGTGGTAGAAAGAGGAGGTGGAAAACAGTAAAGCAAATGTCTTGGCAATCAAATGTTCAGTTCAAATATCTTGGATTATTTTCAATCCTACAACATCACATTGATTATCATTTAAGTGACGCATCAAGATCGGTTAGGAATAATTACATGGCACAATCACTCAAAAGTGATATGGGAAGATTTGCACTTTTTTGGGCTTCAAATTTTCTCCATCCATTCACTCCCATTAACAAGCTTGGAAGAGCCAGGACATTTTTTTTTATATAACTCTGATTATATTCGTCAGAAAGAAGAATGCCATATACACCTAGGATGGCTTCAGGGTGAGTAAATCAATTTTCATTTTTGGGTGAACTAACCCTAAGTGTACCTACTCATAACAAACTTGTCACGGAATAGTCAGAACTGAGACGAGGATTCTACCAACTCAAAAATCACTGTGAGCAAGCGGGAAGGAAACACAAGGAACAGGTAACTTGGACAAACGAACCAGCACAGGACTACAAACACAGGGAGGCTAAATAGGGGAACAAACAAAGGAGGGTAACGAGAAGGACAGGTGGGACAAATTAACCAATAATCAGATAACAAGATGGGAGGGGCTAGACAATAGACAGGAGAGCACATGGCACAAAGGAAACACATGACAAGCCATGTGCTCACAATAAACAGAACTAACACAAGCACATGACAAACCAGACACTGTGACGAAACTCTCAACCTATAACTTTCTAAATTACATTTTTGTTTTTACTTGAAATGGCACAATGCAATTACAGAATTACCCTTGTATTACAGGTTATGATAACTGACGTTAAATAGCGCTTTACTGGTTTTGAACACATGCATTATCATATGGTTTCTGAAAAGGGAAGTGGGGAAAGTTCATTGTTAACGGAGAGAGAGAGAGAGAGAGAGAGAGAGAGAGAGAGAGAGAGAGAGAGAGAGAGAGAGAGAGAGAGAGAGAGAGAGAGAGAGAGAGAGAGAGAGAGAGAGAGAGAGAGAGAGAGAGAGAGAGAGAGAGAGAGAGAGAGAGAGAGAGAGAGAGAGAGAGAGAGAGAGAGAGAGAGAGTAAGAACAGTAAGTGGCATATGCCTGACACTTGCTAAAGAGAGAGTCAATCACTATTGTAATAAACATTATGGGCACTGAAGTGAAAAATACAGAGACACTACTGTCTTTGAGAAAGTTTCACATCTCTGAGGATTGTGGGTTTATTCTCCCTGATCCACTGGTAGGTCTTTACACTTTTTATTAGCTGTAACTAATCCTTTTTGTTTGTTTGTTTTTTGTTTTTGGATATCGTAACATGTAGTAAGAATGTACTTTATTGGTGTGTTTTATGCTGTGTACTATTTAGGGAAATGAACTGGCTAAAAATATGTACATTTATGACAAGGAAACAATTGATTGTTCTCAGGTACAAAGTCACAGTTTGTTTCATTACTTGATATATTCCAAGTATTGGGATTGTTTTTAACAAACTATTAATTTGCATTCATATTAAGATACAGTAAGGCTGATTACTTGCATATAAAAGCCTTAGACTTCGACACTGTTTGCTTTTGGAGTGACCTTTATCTATTTGCTTTAATTGTAAATAGGTAAATATAAAACTTTGCACATTTCAAAGACAGTGCTCTTACAGAAAACTAAGTAGATCAAATTAGTAAGCCGACTTCAATATTTTATTTCAAATGCAGATCATTTTTTAGCTGTACAGTATCTTTGAATCGTTAACTTTGACACGTTTAGTATCTGGGATTATATATCTCTTTCAATGATTGGTGTAAAACATAAAAATCACCTCAAGGTACACCTTTGGACTGCAATCAGCCATATTCAACTCTTTTTGGCTGAGAAAAAGCATAAATGTATGGTATATTTTACGGATATATGCAAGTCATAATAATATGATTTGAAGTATGAAATATAAGTGGGATTGCTATATATCAAAACACATTTGCATTAACGTACAGTGAATGTAATGAAAATGAATCATGAACATATACTGTATTATGTTACATACTGTGTTATGGACATAATCTATACACATCTACACTGTGTTTCAGACAGACCTGTCGGTGTTCTACAAGCCCTGGATGGACATTGCCAGAAATGTGCCAGAACTCATCTCTTCTCATTCTTTGCGCCATAGAATTCATGATGTATGATCTTTCATACTAAGTACAACAATAGTGAAAGTGTCTTAACTAAAAAAATTAAAAAACATAAAAATGTCATCAATTTAACATTTTGCTTTTCAAGTCACTATTTTGTGCTTCAGAGACCATATATTAAGTATATAATAGATTGTTTCATTAAACGGTTTCCTTTTACTTCCATTTTCCTTTCTGCCTTTCTTTCCTTTTATTTTATATAGAGGAACTGTCACAGTGTCTGGTTATGTTTCCTGGTTTCCACTAGAGGTCCTCTTATTCACGGTGTCATTCACATTAGACTACATTTCCCAACATTCTGTTCTGCCACTCATCTGATCATTGCACACAGCTGTTTTCCGTCACCTTGTTAGTTCTGTGTGTATATATACCCTGTTAGTTTCAGTGTTTGTTATGGAGTCCTTGTATGATGTCCCCACACTTCTGGTATTTGTATCCGTCTGGTTCTTGTCTGTATTTCATGTTTTGGATTGCCTTATTGGACTTTTACCCTTGCCTGGACTGGTGTGTGAGTATGGATTACCCATTAAATATACTGCTTTTGGATCTTACGTTTCCTGTGTGTGTGTATCGTGACAGAAGGACTCCGTCACAAAAGAAGATCCAGCAGTATGTTTTGCAACATCTCTTCCCCAGCCACCGAGTGGGAGGGAAGGGAGTTGTTTAAGGGGACCCGGTTGGTAAAGTTCCGCGGGACCCGTGGAGGTCGTCGTAGAGGAGGAGATAGAGAGATGTTTCACATCCCGTCTGCCCAGCCAGAGACTGTTCACGTCCCGTCTGCCCAGCCAGAGACTGTTCACGTCCCGTCTGCCCAGCGAGAGACTGTTCATGTCCCGTCTGCCCAGCCAGAGTCTGTTCACGTCCCGTCTGCCCAGCCAGAGACTGTTCACGTCCCGTCTGCCCAGCCAGAGACTGTTCACTGTCCCGTCTGCCCAGCCAGAGTCTGTTCATGTCCCGTCTGCCCAGCGAGAGACTGTTCACGTCCCGTCTGCCCAGCCAGAGACTGTTCACGTCCCGTCTGCCCAGCCAGAGTCTGTTCATGTCCCGTCTGCCCAGCCAGAGACTGTTCACGTCCCGTCTGCCCAGCCAGAGTCTGTTCATGTCCCGTCTGCCCAGCCAGAGACTGTTCACGTCCCGTCTGCCCAGCCAGAGACTGTTCACGTCCCGTCTGCCCAGCCAGAGACTGTTCACGTCCCGTCTGCCCAGCGAGAGACTGTTCAGGTCACGTCTGCCCAGCGAGAGACAGTACACGCTCGGTCTGCCCAGTCAGAGACTGTTCAGGTCACGTCTGCCCAGCAAGAGACAGTACACGCTCGGTCTGCCCAGTCAGAGACTGAGCGCGTCCAGTCTGCCCAGTCTGAGACAGATCCGGAAATGTCCATTTGTGTGGCCACCAAGGCACTTACAGACTATTTGGAACATTTGGCGCGGATCCTGGATATGTCGGTGCCTGCTGTTCCTGGGCCGGAGCCGGTGCCTGCTGTTCCTGGGCCGGAGCCGGTGCCTGCTGTTCCTGGGCCGGAGGCGGTGCCTGCTGTTCCTGGGCCGGAGCCGGTGCCTGCTGCTCCTGGGCCGGAGCCGGTGCCTGCTGCTCCTGGGCCGGAGCCGGTGCCAGTTTCTGCTCCTGGGCCGGAGCCGGTGCCAGTGTCTGCTCCTGGGCCGGAGCCGGTGCCAGTGTCTGCTCCTGGGCCGGAGCCGGTGCCAGTGTCTGCTCCTGGGCCGGAGCCGGTGCCAGTGTCTGCTCCTGGGCCGGAGCCGGTGCCAGTGTCTGCTCCTGGGCCGGAGCCGGTGCCAGTGTCTGCTCCTGGGCCGGAGCCGGTGCCAGTGTCTGCTCCTGGGCCGGAGCCGGTGCCAGTGTCTGCTCCTGGGCCGGAGCCGGTGCCAGTGTCTGCTCCTGGGCCGGAGCCGGTGCCAGTGTCTGCTCCTGGGCCGGAGCCGGTGCCAGTGTCTGCTCCTGGGCCGGAGCCGGTGCCAGTGTCTGCTCCTGGGCCGGAGCCGGTGCCAGTGTCTGCTCCTGGGCCGGAGCCGGTGCCAGTGTCTGCTCCTGGGCCGGAGCCGGTGCCAGTGTCTGCTCCTGGGCCGGAGCCGGTGCCAGTGTCTGCTCCTGGGCCGGAGCCGGTGCCAGTGTCTGCTCCTGGGCCGGAGCCGGTGCCAGTGTCTGCTCCTGGGCCGGAGCCGGTGCCAGTGTCTGCTCCTGGGCCGGAGCCGGTGCCAGTGTCTGCTCCTGGGCCGGAGCCGGTGCCAGTGTCTGCTCCTGGGCCGGAGCCGGTGCCAGTGTCTGCTCCTGGGCCGGAGCCGGTGCCAGTGTCTGCTCCTGGGCCGGAGCCGGTGCCAGTGTCTGCTCCTGGGCCGGAGCCGGTGCCAGTGTCTGCTCCTGGGCCGGAGCCGGTGCCAGTGTCTGCTCCTGGGCCGGAGCCGGTGCCAGTGTCTGCTCCTGGGCCGGAGCCGGTGCCAGTGTCTGCTCCTGGGCCGGAGCCGGTGCCAGTGTCTGCTCCTGGGCCGGAGCCGGTGCCAGTGTCTGCTCCTGGGCCGGAGCCGGTGCCAGTGTCTGCTCCTGGGCCGGAGCCGGTGCCAGTGTCTGCTCCTGGGCCGGAGCCGGTGCCAGTGTCTGCTCCTGGGCCGGAGCCGGTGCCAGTGTCTGCCCCTCACCGGCCGCCCGAGGGGTCGTCTCCGCCCTGGCCGCCCGAGGGAAGGTCTCCGCCCTGGCCGCCCGAGGGAAGGTCTCCGCCCTGGCCGCCCGAGGGAAAGGCTGAGCCATCACCCCCTGTTCTTGTTCCCCTTCATGGACCTGGCCCCCCATCCGTCCCGTTGATCCTCCACCGCTCCACCTCCCGCCTAGACTCTTGTTTGTTTGTTTGTATGGTCTTGGAGCGTCTGGTAGCCGCTCCGTAGAGGGGAGGTTATGTCACAGTGTCTGGTTATGTTTCCTGGTTTCCACTAGAGGTCCTCTTATTCACGGTGTCATTCACATTAGACTACATTTCCCAACATTCTGTTCTGCCACTCATCTGATCATTGCACACAGCTGTTTCCCGTCACCTTGTTAGTTCTGTGTGTATATATACCCTGTTAGTTTCAGTGTTTGTTACGGAGTCCTTGTATGATGTCCCCACACTTCTGGTATTTGTATCCGTCTGGTTCTTGTCTGTATTTCATGTTTTGGATTGCCTTATTGGACTTTTGACCCTTGCCTGGACTGGTTTGTGAGTACGGATTACCCATTAAATATACTGCTTTTGGATCTTACGTTTCCTGTGTGTGTGTATCGTGACAGGAACTTCATTGGCTATATGGGGATTTCAGTGTTTATCCCTTTCAGGCCCAAATTATGTTTCAGTTCCACAAAAATAAGCCTTTTTATGATATCCTTTTTTTATTATAAATGATTGGCCTAATTGTTCACAATTAAAATTCTAAGCAAATTATATTATATTTACAATCATTTATTTGTTATTTTAACTAATATTATTTCTAATTGTTTCTGAACTGCTGCACCATCCAGATAAGTAATCATAGTAATATTCCACAAAGTTGGTATACATTTTCGTTAATGAAGCAGGTAAAGCTCTGTGGTTATAACTGTAACAAGTTAAACTGTGTAAGACTAATGTAGCCTATTACTACTGCTACCTTTCAGCTTCATTTTAAAACAAACTAGTATTTTTTAAACATAAATCACTCTAATAGCTAGAATTCTGTCATATTTTTGTGCCGTGTGTCACTGACAGTGACAGTCACATGCCGCCATGCGTCATTTAAACAACAACAACAACAACAGTGTGGTATTTTGCAACCAATCTAATAATCTTTTGTGGTTTAGGTATCAAGTGAGAGAAAAAAATAATAATGGTGATGTTGAGAATGCATGCAGGGTCTGAAAGGCCTAATAATCCAATAATGATTGTTCTGTGATTGTTTTGTATGTATTATTTCATCTCAGATGCCTCTGTTGGAGACTCATATGTTGCAGAGCTATCGTGAGCTGCGTTTGGCCCATCTTGCTTTGAGCACGATGGCTATGGGTTACGTATGGCAGGAAGGAGAGAGAGAAACAGTAAAAGTACAACATTGATTTTATATGCACTTCAGACCACTAATAGGACTGTACCACAGAACGGACCTGTCTATTTACTGAATGTCATGAACTTCCAGGTGCTTCCACAGAATCTGTCGGTGCCGTTCTGTGAGGTGTCTCGAAGACTGGGTCTGCCCCCAATTCTCATCCATGCGGACACAGTCCTTACCAACTGGAAGAAAACTGACCCAGAAGGGTAAACTCACTGATCCATATGTAAAATGCTGTTAACCTGCACTGTTTTATATTTAGTTTGCAGTTTATGTAACCAATAACATTAGAGCGACAGCACTATGAACACCCACAAGCGACTCGCAGTACAGAGACTAGAGACATACAGCGACAAAGTCGCTGGCGGTGTGAACGGGGCTTTTAGCGTGGTGTTGCGACGCCTCCCCTCATTTGTACGTTGATGGGTGTTCCTCATGTTTACCGCTATGGGTGTGGTTTTTGTAGTAGAACCAGGGCTGGACTGGGACAGAAAATCGGCCCTGGCATTTTGGTCCAGACTGGCCCACTACATATGATAATAAACACCACCCATCTTTGCACGCCCTTGAATATGTTTTTGTTCAACTCCTATTCATTAAAACCACTAATGCCATGTAATGAGTGAGTAACGAGAGTTAACAGATGAAATAAGTACAAAATTGTACTTTATTAATACAATTGAACTATACTCCACAGTGATGCATCCAAAAAACAAGCTATAATCTGCATTGGCATAGAAATACAAGTGTTTCTCACAGGAATTTTGGTAAAACTGTGGTGGGCGGACCTCTGTCCTTCTCGGGGGGTTCGGGGGCATGCTCCCCCTAAGAAAATTTTGTGCATTTTAATGTTAAATTCATCAATCTGGTGCAGTTTGAGGGTTCAAAATTAAAAGCTCCAACCCATATTCTGTGTGCAAATATAACAAAGAAAAAATTAAACCTATTTTAGTAACAGTGTCTGTCTATATTACACTACTACATAATAATAGTTATAACATTAATCTCATGACAGTAGCCTAATAGCCAAATATTGTAAAACAAATGCACTGAAAATAAAGAAAACTTTCATAATTAGTTTTGTACTAATTTCTAAACTTGAAAGAGATAAGCACATGATCTTTTATTTTGACGGAAACTGCATCAAGCTTTTATTATGGCGGAAAACATGGATAAAAACGCGTCTCATTAAACTTCTAGTAAATTTCTGTAATCGTCAACTATGCAGATGTGGAAATAATGCGTAACTGGGTTATGGGTTCCTACACTCATAGCCAAAGTGTTTTGAAAGTAGTTCTGCTTACCGCGGACTCTACACTTTCTCATCTCTCTCCTGATCCTCCTTACTATCCTCCTCATCAGCCACTGGATGTTTTCTGCAGCTGGTCCTGTCCTTGCGTTTCTTCTCCATCTCTCAGACTATTTTGACAGATACACACTTGACACTGCACACTCACTCATAGCCCAAAGTGGGAGGTGTTTAAAGATGTGATTGGGCCAGCCCCGTGTCAATCAAGAAAACAACCAATGGGCCGCTGATCTACGTTTCATGGGCCGGTCTGTCAGTGGGGGAAAAAAACTGACGCTTACTTTTTTTTGACCAATGCATTACACCGGCACTAACCCAGCGCCGTCAATTAAACAAAACAAAACCAGTGGGCCGCCGATGTACGAGTTTTATGGGCCGCTAAAAAAAAAGTATGAGATGTATCGGCCCAAAAAGCACGTCGGCCCACCGGGCATTTGCCCGGTATGCCAGATTACCAGTCCAGCCCTGAGTAGAACGTTTATAATAAATGGGACCCGTGAGAGACTTCCCACTGTCTCCATGTGCTCTACTTCTATTGGATAGTCCCGTTACATTCAAAGGATTCATTTGCATAAAGATGGGCATCGGCCAGCTTTTTGACGCACAATATTTTTTTAAATGCAGAGCCGCCTTACCGGGATGCTTGACGGGCGCGTTAAAGTCGCTTGATGTCACCCATAGGAATAAAGTGGAGTGCGGCGTGACAGAATTGCAGAAGAGCAACCCAACTCAGGGGGCTTTCACACTGGCAGTTTAGTTCGGAACGGAGCACGGTTCACATGAAAAATCGCTAATGTGAACGCTGTCATGGGACCCTGGTGCGCACTGGGGGTACCGAACCCAAGACTACCTGGAGGAGGTGGTCTGAGTTCGGTTGCTCCCGAACCGTGCCGGGGTTCGCGTGAATGTGAAAGCAGCATAGACTCGGGTGCGCACTTGTTCAGGAAGTAAAGTGACCTGCGCATGGGTTTTAGCTTCTTGTGATGTATTCAGTTAAATAAAACACTTGTAAGGGATGATAGTGTGGATGATTTAGCTTGGATAAGAGCAAGAGTGAGCCTGCAGTGTATTCATGCATTGCGCGTGAAATCAGGGCACCAAATTTGGAAATCTCCTCAATCTCCTGAAAATTTGAGTCTCCTCAAAACAGTCCGTTTGCAAGCAGCAGAAGGCCACCTTATGTGACACACGCACAGTAAACCTGTATTGTTCACTCAACTGCGCATAATAGCAGCGAATTAAAAAAAAAACGCAATATTGACCCGCGTTCTGTTTTCTATCATGTGCCGTGCACGTTTGCGATGACGTAATATGCATGCAAACGCACCAGGGTTCGATAGAATCAAGTTGAGTGTGAAACCAGACCAACGCTGCGGGGGGCGCCGGGAACAAACGCGCTCGGGCTCGGACCGCAGCAAACGAGCCCCCAGTGTAAAAGCCCCCTTAATCACCTCCTCCAGGTAGTTTTGGGTTCGGTACCCCATGCGCACCCGGGTCTGCATGACAGCGTTCACATTAACATTTTTCATGTGAACCGTGCTCCGTTCCGAACTAAATTGCCAGTGTGAAAGCCCCCTCAACAAACCCCTAGCCAGTTCAGATATTTCATGTGTTGAGTTGAGTTAACTTTATTGTCCCCGAGGGGAAGTTTTGCTAGGGCACAGTGCAGAGTTGTTTCATAAAACAAACATCATACAAAACATCACAAATTACAAAACACATCAACAAAAACAGAAGCAAATATAGACACAGAAGAAAAAGGGACATAATTGACAGCACAATTCCATGGATTAAAGTGCAAGTGCTTAAGTGCTAGTATGGTTGTTGCAAATTTCTCCATTGTATTGAAGTTTATGTAAAGTGCATTATGCTAAGGTGCTAGTTTATATATTGCACATTGCCCCATTGCACTGAGATCACAAGTAAAGTGCTGAAGTGCTCACACAGTTTTATTTCACGTTTGCGATGACGTAATATGCACGCAAACGCACCAGGGTTCGATAGAATCAAGTTGAGTGTGAAACCAGACCAACGCTGCGGGGGGCGCCGGGAACAAACGCGCTCGGGCTCGGACTGCAGCAAACGAGCCCAGTGTAAAAGCCCTCTCAAATACTGTTAACCTGCACTGTTTTAACAAATATTTAGTTTTCAGTAACCAATAACATTAGAGCGACAGCGCTACGAACACCCACAAGCGACTCGCAGAACAGAGACTAGAGACATACAGCGACAAAGTCGCTGGCGGTGTAAGTGGGGCTTGAAGCGTGGTGTTGCGACGCCTCCCCTCATTTGTACGTTGATGGGCGTTCCTCAAGTTTACCGCTATGGGTGTGGTTTTTGTAGTAGGACGTTTATAACAAATGGGACCAGCGAGAGACTTCCCCCAGTCTCCATGTGCTCTACTTCTATTGGATAGTCGCGTTGGGTTCAAAGGATTCATTTGCATCGGAGAAAGATGGGCATCGGCCAGCTTTTTGACGCGCAAAATTTTTTCAAATCCAGAGCCGCCTTCCCGGGATGCTTTATGGGTGCGTTAAAGTCGCTTGACGTCACCCATAGTAATAAAGAGGAGTGCGGCATGACAGAATTGCAGAAGAGCAACCCAACTCAATCACCTCCTCCAGGTAGTCTTGGGTTCGGTACCCCAGTGCGCACCCGGGTCCGCATGACACCGTTCACAATAGCGATTTTTCATGTGAACCGTGCTCCGTTCCGAACTAAACTGCCACTGTGAAAGCCCCCTCAACAAACCCCTAGCCAGTTCAGATATTTCATGTGTTCTTGCTCAAGCACACCTGGTGAAACTAATGAAGCCCTTGATTAGTTGCATCAGGTGTGCTTGAGACAACACCTGTTTTGCAGATTTGTGCTGTTGTGAGGGATTCTATTCAGGGGGGTTAATCATTTTGAGACTGCAGAAGACATTAAAAGTTGCATTTTCAGTTGAATTTGGGGAAACCACTTGAAACATTTGTTTTGTTGAGCTATTTCAAAAATGTTTGTTTGATTTGTTCATTGCAAACAGCTGAAAGTCTGTAAAGTTTTCCAATATATGCAACTGTACACTTTTAGGGAAATTTATCATTTTACTTTTTCTATGTGTACTGTGCACAGTGTGGACATTTTCAGTATACATTGAATGACCAATTGTACTACCAAGGGCTCAGTGTTTGGTTTGTTTGCATGAATACTACTGTAAGCTCCTGTTGATGTCATAGCTACAACAATTGGGCTAAAATAGTCTTTATTTTTGCCCCACTTTTCCACTGACAAAAGTAGCATTCTTTTCTGACAGAATACAATAAAGTTGTAATCAATTTCAGTATAATAGATATAATATTAATGTTTCACCATTTAAAGTTAAAACTTTCGTTCATGAATCTGATATTGTTATTACTGTGATGTGATTTGGGTTCACTTCTGAGTCAACTTGAAATTAAATTGCAATATCTGAGTGAATGTAAGAAACCTGTTAAATGCTCTTTTTGTAGTAAAAGCAAAAGAAAGAAAAAAAGATTTACATACAGTGTATATTTAGACAAATCAGCTATGTTTCAGATGTGGCATATGCATTATAAATTCTACATTTCTTTTTCATGCACAACTGGACACTGATTGTTCCCAGACCTTTTTCCATGGAGTAAGTATTTTGTTGAATTAACAGAAATGTGTGTTAAATGTTACTGATGTTTAGAACCAGCAGAGGGAGCCATCTTATTATGTACAGTGTGGAATATGTAAATGTGCTCTGTGTATTCAGATCCTCTTTGTAGCATTTCCCTTACAATACATTTACGTCGAGAATAGACACCACCATAACATGTAAAAAAGAAAGACAATACTTAGATGTAGTTTATGGCTAGTGCTGTTCTGAAGTGACTGTTCTTGTGTCCTGTTACTGTAGGAACCTGGAGTTGTTGTTGACTTTGCCTGGAGGGGAAAGTGTAAGAGGGTTTTTTCTGGTCACACTTCTGGTGGAGCTGGCGGCTGTTCCTGGCCTGAAGGTCTGACACTCTTTCAAATGCGCCAGAGCACTGAGATACAGAAGCCATGATAGTAAATCATTCATGTTGATACACTATGGTAGTATTTGTTGAATAGGCCTAACCTTGGAGTGCAAATACCATGGTACGTGATTATGAACTTTGGAAACAATTTTCACTCAGAAATTGCTATTGCTAGAAAAGTATTCTCTTGTAAAACTTACTCCAATAATCCTTGTTTAATTTACGAATTTGAAAAATCATGGCACTCATTACTGTACCATTGTAATGCTGCTTCTTTTTTTACAGTCTATCCTTGATGTCATCAACGGTGTCCATTATAATGATGTTGCTATGGTCACCAAAGCTCTGGATGTTGTCAGTCAGGCCATAGACAGCATGAAACATGCTCTTAAACTAATGCATGGTAATACTTTTGAAGGTGATAAATGACCTCTATGCATTCATTCAAGTGGTTGTAATACTTATTGTGACCATTTCAGAATATGTAGATCCCTCCATATTCTACGGAATTATGAGGATCTTTCTGTCTGGGTAAGTCACACTGTTGGTTTCACAGGTTTTTATTTTTTTTTCTGAATCTACAAAACTTAACTCTCCTTAATGTGGGTTTTAGATGGAAAGATAACCCATCAATGCCAGAAGGTCTCGTGTACGAGGGAGTTCATGAGAAGCCAATGGAGTTTTCGGGAGGCAGTGCAGCACAGAGTAGTATCTTACACTGCTTTGATGAGCTGCTGGGAGTCCAACATGAAGGCAGCAGTGGTAAGAGAATCATCAGTTATTCCACTCACGGTTAATAATAATAATATTAATATTGTATTCAATTATTCAAAGGTGAAAGTAAAGACTCCTGAATTTTTTTTAGCACGGTTTCCACAAAAATATTAAGCAACACAAAATTTTTCATCATTGATGATAATAATAAATGTTTCTCGAGCAGCAAATCAGCATATTGCAATGATTTCTGACATTGAAGACTGGAGTAATGATGCTGAAAATGTAAAGTATATTAAAATAGGAAAAAAAAACATATTTTAATTAAAAATAACATTTCACAATTTGACTGTGTTTTTGGTCAATTAAACAATTAATGTCAAATAAATTCAACAATCTTACGACCCAAACATTTTGAACGCTTGTATAAATAGCCCTATATAAAATGCAAAGATAATTTATTAATACATTTCAGATGAAAATAAAGACAAATGCAATTTATAGAACACTTTTTGCATGTGTATTGAAAATGTAGTTTTGTTCTGTCTATACTGTTCAAACAGGGGCCTTCCTGAGAAGAATGAGGGACTACATGCCGCCCTCCCATAAGCGTTTCATTGAAGACATATCTAGTCGCCCGTCCCTGCGCGACTTTGTGCTCCAGCAAGCTGATGAGCGCCTAACGCACACATTTGAACAATGTGTGGCCCGGTTGGTTGACTTTAGGAATTGCCACATCAACATTGTCACCCGTTACATCACTATACCGGCGTCCCGTGCCAGACAGCTCCGTGAAAACAAGCAGGGTTTGGTCGAGGAGCTCGACGCAATCAGGAAAGCGCCAATAGCGCTGGAGGAAAGAGGGACTGGAGGTTCAGGGATTATGGTCTTTCTGAAGACTGTGCGTGATGAAACTAAAGACATCCACATCTCAAAGTCTACTAATGGGAACCAAGTCTTGCCAAATGCACCGATGACAGCGATACAGAAGGCTGCATCTGAGCTCAAAATAGAATGAAAATAGCAACAAAGTATCTTTGAATAGTGATTTGACAACCAGGCTCATTGGAATAAATCACGCCTGTGCAAAATAATATTACAATGCTTTTTCCATGTTTCATGACACTTTAAAAATGTGAAATGTCCAGTGAGTGGCACAAAAACATGATGAGCTCTATTAGCAACAGATGAACACGAATCTTGCCATGTTTTATTACACTGATTTATGTACGTATGGTGGCAGTTCGGAAATGAAATGTCCGGTTAGTGACGCTAAAAACACGTTAAGTTTTATCCGCAACAGATGAACATGAATCTGGCAGTGCTTTATTAAAGGTGCAGTAAGCAATTTCTAAGAAACACTGTTGAAAGTAGATCAGCCCGGTCATATATTATTTTATAACTGTTTGTTAATTTTTTTGTTCTTCCTTGTAATTATTTTGTCATCTTTGCTTTATTTTTCATGAAGCATTAATTTGAGTCGCTCTATGATAAATTGACGTCCACTCTTGCATTATGTGTTCATGCATTTTGGGGGCGTAGATATGAGGGGAGGGGTGTGTTTGTTTGGGTTCATCTCAAATATCAACAGTGTTTCTCAGAAATCGCTTACTGCACCTTTAAATTAGGTGTTGTACACATGGCTGCAGTTCAGAAATGAAATGTCTGGAGAGTGGTGCTAAAAGGTTGACGCTTTGCCACGTTAGAAAACAACGTACAGTGCCACTTACACTATACCCTACTCTAACCTAACCGATAGTGTTAGAAAAGCTAACATTACATGAAAAGATCAGCTGTGTCCGAAATCGCCCCCTATACCCTTAAATGGGGTACTATTTGAGGCGACATTCATTTGTAGTGGTGTTCAATCCATAGTGGATGTTATCAAGTACACTCATTCAGTCCCACAATGCACCTCAATAACGAGTGTACGACCGCTGTATGCTCAACGGCTGGAGAATATCCATAATCCACTCTGAAGGTGTGCCCAATGAATTCCCAAGTCTGACCAGAAAATGGTGCCGCAGCTGAATCATCCATCCAACTATTTTCCATACTTCTGGTCCAATATGGCTAAAGTGTAATATCTTACAGTTATAATTTAATTTCCTTTTTACTTGACTATTAAAGGGGTCCTACTATTATAAAGTCTGGGATATTATATCCAGGACATTTTTTTAAAGGGGTCCTATTATGCCCTTTGAAGAAGTCTTAATTTTGTTTTTGGGGTGTGCTAGAATATGTTTTCACGCTTGATTGTTTAAAAAACACATTATTTTTTCACATTTTACATTATTACAGCTCCTCTCTCCCCAGTCTGGTTGAATGTGACGTTTCGAAAATACGATATGTATTGTGATTGGTTAGCTGGCCCAAGTGTGTTGTGATTGGCAGCGCATAGCGCGTGTTCGGGTGATGTCACGCGCCCCTTCATATGCTCTACTCAGATGTAAATATTAACTATGTCGTCAATTTCAAACCATTTCGAGCCCGATTCAGACCCTGACAATGTTGACGAACAAGAGGATCGTGCAGAACGGATTTCAAGCAGGGACTTTGCAAGCACGGGTTTCACAGGACGTTTCAGACTTTTTATGTTATTTTATCTTATAGATATGATATTATCCACCATTTAATTATATTTGTTGAAAAACTATAGTAATACAAACAGTAATCGATCACAAAATCATGGATAAGTTTCATATAGGGGTGGTGAACAGTCTTACAAAAGCACAAGCTTACAAAAGCCACAGTAAACACTACACCCATACTGTAATGTTAGTTAGCAGGCTAGCGGAGGCAAAGCTTTGCCCTTCCTTTACATCATACCTATAATAGCAACTACATAAAGCTTACAGTATTGGAACTGTTAATAGAAAACACAATTACAAATAATAAGACATACTTGCAAGTTGTGACCCATAAACACCCATTATCCAGACAAAATGGGAACGGCTAGGGTGAATTCAGTTTGATTAGGACACTTTTTCCAAATAATATCAATGGTAAAAAGTGTCCCAATCACCCTGAATTCACCCTGCGTCTTTCAGGAGAAGCTTTTATGCATATAGCCTGCATACTCCCTTCTGGAAGCTGTTCTCCGTAAAATGTCAAGACAAACGTTGAGGTTATAATGTTTAAGAACAGTGTTAAAATACATTTTAACCTCTCTAAGTTTGTCAGCCTTAAGACAAACTTTTTCCGGGGTAGTAAAACAGCAACAACAATCTTCATCTTCTCATCATCTCACATTATGATTACATAAATTCCGGAAAAGGTGCGTTGTAGTCCAAACGAGCCATACGTTGTAGTTCTTGGAAAGTGGATTCTGTTAAATAAAATATCTCTCTTTGGAGTGGACTTGAACTTTGTAACTTTCCAGATCGTTTGTATGCTCAAACAGCAACACAAACAATTTAAAGGGGTCCTATTATGCTTTTTCACTTTTTCCAACTTTAGTTAAATTAAGGTGTGGCGAGCAGGACGAGGCCGAGGGGCGTTCTCTCACGGCCCTTGGCCTCGTCCTGCTTGCCACATAAGGTTTATACATGCTAGTTCTGTTCAAGATCTATCTTTTCATCTTACAACTGGAGGTTCCCGTTTGCGAAGTTTCAAATGATTTTTGGTCATTGTAGCAGCCCTTCTGGGACACTCAGTGTCCGAATAAACTCACTCGTTTTCATTCACTTCTTTAAGTGGACTATTTTAGTGGACAAATGTAGGGAATAGTGAATGAGGGTATAGGGGGGCAATTTCGAACACATCCATCAACAAATTATATCATTTGCTGTTTCATGGTTTTATGGGACTAAAAGTCTCTGAGGGCTCTCAGGGCTTGATGCTTATTTTTTCCCAAGGAGCCCATGTGCTTAGAAGCACATTGCAAACTTTATGGCCGCAATGAAAATGTGTCAAATAATGTGTTTTTTTCCTTAATAAAGGCATATAGGAAGACATTTGTAAACAAAATGACTTAATTTATTAGAATACAAAATGTACACTAGGTTTTAAAATATTTCTTCTTCAAACTGTAATATGAAGTTAAATGTTCTTTCCTTCCACTGATACGGCAGGCCAGACAACATCTACAAGAGTTATTTTGAAACAACTAATTTTGTACTAAGTATATTTTAGTTAAAATTAAATTGTAGTATAGCATAACTTTGTGTATTTAGTGTACTTTTGTGTACTAAATTGGACCAACTTCAAGTATACTTAGGAGAGAGAGAGAGAGAGAGAGAGAGAGAGAGAGAGAGAGAGAGAGAGAGAGAGAGAGAGAGAGAGAGAGAGAGAGAGAGAGAGAGAGAGAGAGAGAGAGAGAGAGAGAGAGAGAGAGAGAGAGAAAGAGGAGGGACTCAAACTTATGTATACTAAAAAGTATAGGCTCATTAATACCTTTGGCTAATTCCATATACTACAAATTGTATACTTTGTCTTCAATAACAAATGTACATTATTCGACAAGTAAAACTTAGCTTTAGTTTGTAAAAAATACTAGTGTATATACTGTATTTTGAAAGTATATTTCCAATGCAGTGTTACAATGATCATTTCCAGCACACAGTTAAAATATACATCAAATATATTTTTAATAAAGTGCAAATAAATACACTTTTAAAAATAAACTGAATTTACACTTCATTTTTTAGAAAATATACTAAAGTACAATTATTTTAAAGTATGTTAAAAGTTGTATTGTGAAAATATTTAAAAAGCATGATGCTAATATACTTAATATAATTAAAGATAGTACAATTTTTGTAAGTATATTTGCAAAGTACTATTGAAAAGGGGAATATATTTCAAATACAATAAAGTGTACTTTTTTTTCACTAGGGATGCTCCCGAAATACACCGGGACTCTTATTTTGAAATGCATATGCTTTATTATTTCTGGCTGCTCATTCAAAAAGATGAGGGAGATAAAATATGCAATCCTACAACCATCCACAACATATTACAAGACAAACAACATAAAGAAAACATATTGTCTAAATTCATCAACAGTAAATCATAAGCAATCTATTGGCATAAATCGGCAGTATTCATTGATTGTGAGCAGTGTTGCTACTTTAAAACATGCCGTCATATTTATTTAATTAAATCATAGACCTTTGAAATTTAATAATCACATCATTAGGCTGTTTCTCCATTCCAAATGATTTAGTTTGTAAGATACTTAAGACGTTTTATGACCTTACATAACACTGAGGACCCACCGGGGCTTTTTAAAAAAAAAAAAAATTATTCGCACACATGCTCCTAAACACATAAAGTTTGCACACATCTCTTTTTAGTCAAACATGTTAGTGAAATGCTTGCACTGTCGAGCCCTGGCTCGCAAGCACACCACTGTACCAGCTGAGCTACTGAGCAAGTTTACTGTCAGAAAAGACATATATATGAAGCTAGTTATATGATACCGAAGTCAAAATGTATTAATTTTCAAATCTGACACTATTGTAAAAGTGTTTTGAGGTCATAACATAACAATAAGTGTTGATTATTCAGTACTCTGCCTCTAATTATAGTTTGTGTGCAAAGGAATAGGCTACATGTTGACGGCGTTGTACTGCCACTAGTGGTCATTTCAGCTTGAAACTGCAGTGGATTGTATGTATAAATTTTGCAAGAATGTCGGTAGAGGCACATTCTTCCAATGAGACTATGTTGCAACTTGACCTGCTACTTAGACATAATACTCTCAAACATTACGGTCGAAAAACTACTATTAATTAGTTTTAAAAAAGAGCTAAAGGCAACATTCCATTATATACAGTGGGGTTCAAGGGTCTGAGACTTTTGGACCTCACTGTATGTCTTTGAAGATGTTAAATTATCCATAATTGTAGAACAATATATAAATTCCCATTAGAAATGTTGTAATTGTGGCCTTATTAACTCCTTATTTCTCTTTATTAACTCATCAGTGGTTTCTTACAGTGACTATAAATGTATTAGAGCCTTTTCTGTTCCTGACTCACTAACTTTTGTCTAGGAAAACTGGAAAATGGACTTTCCTTTGTCATTTACTTTGATTTGAATCTATAATCCATTCAAAGCCTATATTAAAGCCTTTTAGTTGAGCCACGCACATTCTGTAGCCTCCCTTCAATGAAAATTAGTGTTATGGACATTGTGTGGCAAAGAATGCCACGATTTCAAGCCAAACCATAATTTGAACCATCAACTTTAGTTTCCATTAAATGCAACCATCTTTCCATTTCATTTAAATCAGAATGCAAAATATGTCCCCTGTCTCACTCTGTGTAGTTTGATTCAAACCATGAGCCTCGATTCCTAAATGACAATTGACTGCAATGAGACTGCTCTCATGCTAGAAAGCTTTCTATAACGCATGGTTATTTTTAGTAAATAACGAGGAGAATTTCAATAGGCAGCTCTTGCCTTTGCATTTTTGGATGAATAAAGATCCTATTACTTCCATCACCATGGAAATAATCGGTTTGGTCAGACATAGCACAATTTTGTGGCCTTTTATCATGACAGTTGTATTCATTCATTAAAAAAAATCATGTAGTTGTTTTTGGAGCCAGAGAAAAATTAATTAAAATTTTTTATAATTAAAATGATAAATTTAAATATCTATATTTTTTTTTATTAAATATAATCATATTATGTACAAGTATATAATAATATTAAATAAACTGTTCCCTTAAAGCGATAGTTCACCCAAAAATTTCATTCTGTCATTCTGGCCTCCATTGACTTCCATAGTATTGTGTACCCCCATTGAAAGTCAATGGGGCCCATCAACTGTTTGGTTACCCATATTCTTCAAAATATCACATTTTGTGTTCAACAGAAAAAATAAATGTATATAGGTTTGGAACAACTTAAGGGCGAGTAAATGATGACAGAATTTTCATTTTGGGGTGAACTATCCCTTTAAATGCCAATGCAGCTTTTATCTAGTGCCCTGACTGTGGTGCATGTGGTGCATGTGCATCTTGGCCGGTTTCAGTTCAAGTGGTTTTGCTGTTGTGACATTCAGCCTACAAATGCTGCAGCAACAGCAGGTAATGGTGTAGTTCTGTTAGCCCAACATAGGAGAAACTACAGCTCACCTAATAGCACAGCAGAGATAACAGGCAGAAAAGGTCACTATCATCATTCTAGTGCGTAACTAGAGAGGTTTCACTCTGAATCACGGCTTTGGGTGTGTTGTTCCTTTGGGCATTCATGCACTGATTCAAGAATCAGCTTTCTTACGGGATGATGTTTTCTGTTTTAGGGTGGTGAGGCGTGTCTAGGCCAGCGACGTCCAGGCCTCGTCTTAAATATGGTCTTGACGCGACCCACGCTTATGATGCTCGTGGTTTATGGTTCATATCTAAGTAATTCACAGATCATTTGAAAAGTCATGTCTTAACGTGTAATGTTATATTGATAAACGTGAAACTAAGGGTGTTGGTTTCAATCAAGCACGACTAAGAATTTCCCACAGCTCATTGCCTAAAGGATGAATAATGACACGGAGGGCGGAGCATGTTACGCCCTTTATGAGATTTCATTGTTTCCGAAAACGTCACGTGAATACCAGAAAGATACAAAACAGCACGTAAATCCAGTGGCTTATTTGAAAGTCTATACAACATCAACCTCAAGATCCGAAGTTAGTTCTATTTCTCTAAATGTATACACTTGTGAAAAAACTAGTGTACATAATTGTATTGAATGTGCACTTGAGAGGTTACTGTACTTCAAATCTGAAAAGTATATTGGGTAACACTTTATTTTAGTGTCCTTGTTACACATGTTACATGTAGTTACTGTAGTAATAACTATAAATTATGCATAATTACATGCAACTAACCCTAAATCAAACCCCAATCCTAACCCTATAGTAATAGTTAATTAATATTACTCAGTACTTAAATGTATACTTACACTCTAACGCGGACACCTTAAAATAAAGTGTAACCATATATTTTTTAAATTGTCTAAAAAAGATAATATATTGCTGAAATTAAAGGTCAAACTTGTACTGACTTTCATAACTATGCTTCTTAAATGTGCACTTTGTCATAACATGAAATTAAAAGTTTGGTTAAACTTTATTTTAAGGTGTCATTGTTAGTGTAATTGCATATTTAAGTGCTGAGTAATATTAATTAACAACATACTACTATAGTGTTTACTGAAAGCACTATAGTGTTAGGGTAGGATTAACACCTAGGGTAGGGTAAGATATTTACTATAGTGTTAGGGTAGGATTAGGGCTTGGTTGAGGGTTAGTTGCATAAAATTATGCATAATTTACTGTTATTACAAGTACATGTAACATATGTAACAAGGACACTAAAATAAAGTGTTAACGCAGTTTTACCTTAAAGGGATTGTTCGGCCAAGAATGATATTAACCCATGCATTACTCACCCTCAAGCCGTTCGAGATGCATATGTCAATCTTGTTTCAGACGAACACATTTTCAGTTATTTTAGAAAATGTCTTAGACCCTTCAGTGGATATAATGTGAAGCAATGGGGTCCACCTCCTTCAAGTCCCAAAATGTGCATACATCCTTCACAAAAGTAATACATCCGGCTCCAGGGGGATAAACGAAGGCCTTCTGAGGGTAATCCGTGCGGGTTTGTCGTAAAAATATACATATTTAAAACTTTATAACTGAAAATATCTGACTTCCGGCAACGATCGACGCGCGTGCGTTCACGCGCTTTCGTGTTTTGTTTTGCTCTGCTCTCTGGCTGCGCTGGCGCGTTCGTTCTACGTCACGACTGTTCCTACGCTACGTCTTACCTCGTACGCCGACTTCCATCACCCGTGAACGCGCGTCGATCGTTGCCGGAAGTCAGATATTTTCATTTATAAAGTTTTAAATATGTATATTTTTAGGACAAAACCGCACGGATTACCCTCAGAAGGCCTTCGTTTATCCCCCTGGAGCCGGATGGATTACTTTTGTGAAGGATGTATGCACATTTTGGGACTTGAAGGAGGTGGACCCCATTGCTTCACATTATATCCACTGAAGGGTCTAAGACATTTTCTAAAATAACTGAAAATGTGTTCGTCTGAAACAAGATTGACATATGCGTCTCGAACGGCTTGAGGGTGAGTAATGCATGGGTTAAATATCATTTTTGGCCGAACTATCCCTTTAAAGTATACATTTTAAATAATTGTGTTTTAATAACCTTTTGTTGTGCTTTCGATAAACATAAATATCTATTGAACACATATAAGGTTGTTTTTTTTTACATTTTAAATGTCATTTTTTATAATCAACATTGTCTTGTAGTGTCCACTATCTTTAGGATTTTTTAATTGGCTTTTGGATTATGCAGTTTTGTCATCTGCCTCTTTAAATGCTCGGACTCTTTAAAGCAGGATGGACTCTGATTGGCTGCCAATGGTTTACATACACTCTTCAGCTGAAATAAAATCGTTCTGAAAAATGATTCCAATGACTTCGTTTCTCTGTGCTGTTAAAGGGATAGTTCACCCAAAAATGAAAACTCTGTCATCATTTCAGGTTGTTCCAAACCTGTATACATTTCTTTCTTCTGTTGAACACAAATGCCACTGACGGGGTCTGAATTGTACCGGCAGTGTGAAACACAACGTAGACACTGAGTTGGCCCAGTTCACACCTGGTATTGCAAGATGCGTTTTGGTCGATCAGATCACAAGTAGACGAGAGAAACACAAACCATTTATCAGATCACAAGTAGATGAGGGAAACACAAACCATTTATACCTGGTGTTTTAATCCGTCTCTTCTGTCCACTTTTAACCGCTTCTGTCCTGAATTCTTCGAGGGGAGGGTCTATAGGCGGGTAAATGTATGGGCTTTTTCAGGTTTTTCAATCTAATGGACAAAATAAGCTCAAGTAATTTTCATATGAACGCACTGGAGATGACAGAAAAACACAAACTTTAGCTTCTGGTCTGACAGCCGCAAGATCAGGCCGAACGCTGGGAGTGTGTGTTAGAAATCAGGAATGGTGAGAGAACACTGTGCTTGGTGTGTTTTTCATCTTCAAACCAACCTTGGGTCTTCAGCCAAAACATTTTTTAAATCTGTCTGGTTAGCGCATATTCCATAATGTTTACGTATTAGGTCAGTAGGTGGGCATTCGACCACTTGAGCGTTTACACTATGAAAGCAATCCGGTCGAATGCTATTAAGCTCAAAACGTTTTAGACCCCGTTTACACCTGTATATCATCGTCCACTTGTGGATATGGTGGAATCTTAATTCCAGGTGTAAACAGGGACAAAGACTTTTTCAGTCTTTATTAAAAAAAAAACTTTCCCTGAAAGTTGAATTTAGAATACTTTGCAAGAGCGTAATTATAAACACACATGAGGCTGTAAAGGCAAACTAGTGAGTAGATGAGTTTATATGTTTGGCGTGATGACGTTTAATGACAGCCTCTGTAGTCCCATTTAGCCACTTGTCAGCAACCGCCTTTTTCAAGGCAATATTACTGATGTATTTTATGTGATAGAATACAACATAAAAATATCTTGAGCTTGTGTTAACCACATAGCTTATTTCAGGCATTTAACCAAAAACCCATTGACTTCAGTTCTGTCAGGACCACTATCGTCAAATACGATTGACAATTAGCATACAGTTTGGATTGGCGGTATGGTTCCGTTCTGGTCGAGAACTCAGCAGCAATAACCCCCCTTAGGGTAAACAGAACAGAACCAACATGAATGTAATTAATTCAAGATTTTAACATAATTCGAGAATTTATTCTGATTCAAGGGGAATCATATGCCAAATCCTGACTGGGCGAGAGGAGTAGCTGGGGATGGAGGAGGGTAATTCGCTCCTGAGAAACGCGATAGCTGCTGATAATACTGAAGGAGCTTATATATGTATACAGTAATAGGCATCGTATTCCTAAAGGGGGCTCATACTGCGTCTCATTCCCATATGAGTCAGCTGATGCGAGCTTGACTAACGTGACCTGCCAGAACTGACGCTACGCTTGATGATTATGGAACAGCTCAAATGCTTGTTTCTAAGTTTTGGCCTACAAAAATACATAATTGTATTGCATTGTGGGATTGCCCTGTGAATGATACATGTAATGCTGCCTTAGAATTAAAGAAGGTATAGATTGCTCCCTAGATACATAAAATGCTAACTATAAACAAAGCCGTAACTTTTTTTGCGTATATCCTTTAGGGCATAAGGAAACTACTTTCAGCTATACACTTGTATCCGGCTTTCCATACAGCAGCTGTGTGTAGGAAAAGGAAAAGGGAATTAGCCTGCGGGAGCAGTTTTGCTGAAGCGCTTATCTAGGATCAGAATAGCCCTGTGCTGAACCCACGCTTACCCCCAGCGCAGCACAAACCTTAATCTACTGGGCCCGGCCTGAGTTTTACACTATACTCTACTATATGCAATAGATGGAGAGGGAAAGAAAGATAGAGAGATGTGCTGTATTTATCTGAGATTTTCTATGCCGAAGTCCACCCACGTGTTTTCTCTCTTCCTGCTTTACCTCGTCCATTCTCCCTGATTCACTCTTCCTTAAACCCCCTCTTATGGAAAACATAGATATATGGATATTGCAGGGACAACTAGGTCATACAGTAGGCTATTTGCACACACGCACATAGAGTACAGCGGCACCAGAAATTATTTGGATTCGTAAAGCAACGCTGAATCATGTAAGGTAAGGAAAGGAAAGGTAATTTATTTATAAAGCACAATTAAAAACAACGGGTAGTTGACCAATCTGCTGTACAATTACAACAAAAATGTAAAGAGAAAATACACAAAAACACTAATATTATATATATATATATATATATATATATATATATATATATATATATATATATATATATACAACACATACATCTAACAACTCACATAAAAACAAACAAGCTACTAACGTATCAGCAAGTAGAGTTAGACAGAAAAGCCAGAGATAAAAGCTGAGTTTTTAAAAGAGATTTAAAAGACATTTGTACATTTGAGTATGGATTATGTGCCTAAATTCTTATCTGGTCTCTTATCTTTATCTCTCTGATCTGGTTATTTAAAATGATTAGCATTTTTTTTAATTTGTGAATTCAAAATTCATTTAAAGCTGTGAGACAGTAAGTGGTTTAATTGATCCTTAAAATCAAAGTCATGTGGTGCAACCAACATGCAGAAATATGCTGAAAAAAACATAAAATGATAGAAAGGACTTTTTGTGACAATTTTAATGACATTTTTATGCTAAGGCAAGGTTGTACAATGTCATTGGCTCCCCAAAAATGTAAGTATATTTAAATTACGAACCCTATAAATCCTGACATATAATGCCAGTCTAAAAAATCTAAAATTTTTGAAATGGAAAAGTTTATTGAAACTTTAGACAAAATATAAAATGAAATCTAAATGTAAAATGATATAAGAGAATGTGAAGCTCATAGGGAAAAATTGCATACATTTTATGCAGAGTCCCAAACTAAGCAAAATGTATACAATTTGGTGCAGTTGATGTTTTTAGATGGCCAAAAGGTAAGATTAAATTCTGATAGCTTGTATTGTAAATCAATGAGATTTTTACTACTTCCCTAAAATATACATACATATACATATACATATAAGTAATGCATATACATATAAGTTGTCACGCTATAGCTCTTAATAATATATCTTAATAAGATATTTAAACAAATAAACGTCATATCTGATACTCACATTTATATACACAATATAAAAATGTATGTTTACCTTTATAAAGATCAGTAAAGATTTCAAAGCAAAAAGACAAAGGAGACATTTTTATTTTTATACTAAAAGGCTATACATACAGCAAAACTATCAATCACAGAAAGCATAGAAGATTGTGCATATTCATTCCTACACAGTCTGCCTCTCTTTCTCTCTCTCACTTCCCATCTATCTCAAATCTTATATTATGACAGAATATGCAAATTCTGACTCATGAGTTGGAATGCCCTGACACAATAAAGTAGCCTGGAGAGCAATGATCATCACAGGATGACCAAACAATTCCAAATAAACTGCTATCATTGTGGAAATCCCTTCATGTTTTATGACACATTTTAGGCCTGTTGAGAACGGAGCACAGTGACGACATCCGAACACATACGTGCATTCATACAAATGCACAATCGCTCAACAAGGATATGAGTTTTACAGGCTGAGTGGGTGAAAGTTCAAAATAAGACACTAGAACAATGAGACGGAGGGACAGTGACACTGAAGTGGAACTGGGGACCAACGCAATACCCCTGCATCTTTTTTGTCTAATTACTTGCTTCGTCTTCAGCCAAGGCAAATAAAGTGCTTTCCGTATTGCCCAAGATCGCTGCACTCCCTGGCAACACACTCACAAACACAGCAGCATCACTAAGGATGTACTCATTGTATGTTGTGAGTAATAGTAGTCAAGGGGGGATGTTGAACACAATGTAAAGACGCATGTACCGCTGTGCGGCACGAACTGAGAAAGTCTCTTGGGTGATTGGCCGGACTCTCCCAAGTTCCCAGGTCAAAACTCTGGAATTCCTTCCATTTCGTTCCATTTTGCTTGTTCATTATTCGCCTCTTTTTTCCAGTTAACATTTGTAGTGAAACCTCCTCCGTTAGGTGTGGCGCTTAGAGCTTCTGAGATTGTTTGTTTAGATTGTAATGCTGGGAGCTTTCCTTTAAAGAGATGTCCTGATCTCTGGGTGCACACGATCAACCACACATCTCTCAAGCTGCAAAAAAGGCCACAAAACATTACAAAAGATGCATATGACTCATATTCACAAGTCTTCTGAGGCCATATGATCCAATTTTGAGTCGTGTCCTTTGTCCTTTTTTGAAGATTGACAGCTGTGGTCACTATCTATGGCCTGTAAAGGTCACAAGCTACACTTGTGACGGACCCTGTGTGATTCAGTGAGGCCTCTTTGTGGGAGTGATACCTGTGTGGTTAATCATCTTTGTTCTATTGAGGTGATTGCTGATTCGGTGCACCTGCAACCTGTGAGCCAGGGGAGATAAAGCTCCACTTGGTCAAACTACACTCTCTTCTTCCTTCTCTGCCATCGAGACATTAACCACTGCCTGATCATCCCGACTGCCACATCTTGTTTTTGAGTTTATTTATGTTACCGGGCTATACTTTCCACATTTAAGTATTTATGTTTAGTTACTCTTTTGTTAAATAAATCACTTTTGACCATTTATGCTGTCTCGTTCCCTCTTTTGTCATGACCCTTGAGCCAGGTTGTGACACACTATATTGCCAAAAGTATTGGGACACCCCTCCAAATCATTGAATTCAGGTGCTCCAATCACTTCCATTGCCACAGTTGTATTAAATAAAGCACCTAGGCATGCAGACTGCTTCTACAAACATTTGTGAAAGAATAGGTCACTCTCAGGAGCTCAGTGAATTCAAGCGTGGTACCATGACAGGTTGCCACCTGTGCAATAAGTCCATTCGGGAAATTTCCTCACTACTAAATATTCCACGGTCAACTGTTAGTGGTGTTATAACAAAGTGGAAGCAATTGGGAACAACAGCAACCCAGCCACGAAGTGGTAGGCCACGTAAAATCACAGAGCAGGGTCAGCACATGCTGAAGCGCACAGTGCGCAGAAGTCGCCAACTTTCTGGAGAGTTAATAGCTGCAGACCTCCAAACTTCGTGTGGCCTTCAGATTAGCTCAAGAACAGTGCAAGAGTCCTGACCTCAACCTGGTTTACCTCAGTGGCAAACAAGGATGCTCATGTCCTGTGTGCAGAGATCGCAGTCGCATTGGCGAAGGATGCGATAGAGCCGGTCCCTCCAGCCGACATGAAGTCAGGGTTTTACAGCCCATACTTCATAGTGCCCAAGAAAGGCGGTGGGTTACGACCGATCTTAGATCTGCGCATCTTGAACTGGGCCCTTCCCAAACTCCCATTCAAGATGCTGACGCAAAAGCACATCCTCACGTGCATTCGCAGCGGCATTCGTAACAGCGGCTGCCCTTACGCCACTGAAGGAAGTGGGCATTCGCATCCACAACTATCTCGTTGACTGGCTCTTACTGGCTCAGTCGCGAGATCAGTTGTGTGAACACAGGGACATGGTGCTCTCCCACCTCAGCCGTTTGGGGCTTCGGGTCAACTGGGAGAAGAGCAAACTCTCCCCCGTGTAGAGAATCTCTTTTTTCGGTATAGAGTTGGACTCAGTCTTCATGACTGCGCGTCTCATGGACAAACACGCTTAGTCAGTGCTGAACTGCTTGAATACGTTTAGGAGCAGGACAGCGGTTCCACTGAAAATATTTCAGAGGCTCCTGGGGCATATGGTATCCACAGCCGTGGTCACACCATCCAGATTGCTTCATAAGAGAGCGCTTCAGAGCTGGCTTCATGATCGACTCCCGAGATGGGTATGGTACTGTGGCACACACCGAGTGAAAATCATTCCGGTCTGTCACCAAACATTCAGCCTGTGGTCGGACCTTGCTTTTCTACGGTCAGGCGTTCCCCTAGAACAAGTGTTCAGGCATGTTGTTGTCTCAACAGAAGCCTCCAACACGGGCTGGGGTGGTGTGTGCGACGGACAAGCAGCTTCGGGCCCCTGGACTGTACCCCACCTACATTGGCATATCAATTGCCTAGAGTTGCTGGCAGTACACCTTGCTCTGTGCCGGTTTCTGCCATCGTTGCAGGGCAAGCATGTACTGGTCCGGACGGACAACATTTTGACCGTTGCGTAAGTCAATCGCCAGGGTGGTCTTCGTATGTTGCAACTTGCTCACTATCTCCTCTTGTGGAGTCAGAAGTGCAGTTCACATCGTGGGCGAGCTCAATCTTGCAGCCGACGAGCTCTCACGACAGCATACGTCCAGGGATGAGGGGCGAATTCACCCCGGACAGTCCAGCTGTTATGGGACCACTTTGGACTCGCTCAGGTAGATCTGTTTGCGACTTCAGAGTCGACCCATTGCCAGTTGTACTGTCTTCGAGACTTCAAGAGATTTCCACGACGCATGCGCGAGAATTGCGATCTCCTTCAACTACTTCAGTTAAGTTCTCGCGCGTGCGCGTCGTGGAAATCTCTTGAAGTCTCGTTTCAGGCCTACAAGGAAGAAAAGGAATAGTCGAATAAAGTGGTTATTTTTGTTTGTTTTTTCGCACAAAAAGTATTCTCGTCGCTTGATAAACTTATAGTTGAGCCACTGTTGTGACATGGAATATTTAAACATTTTCTTTAATGACTTTCTGGGCCGTCCGGTGTCATTCCCTTAGGGAGCCTATGTAGCAGTCATAAACCTCTCAAATTTAATCATATATATCTTCATTTGTGTTCCGAAGACGAACGAAGGTCTTACGGGGTTGGTACAGCATGGGGGTGAGTAATTAATGACTTAATTTTCATTTTTGGGTGAACTAACCCTTTAACATTAATGACACAGACAACAGCTAGGCTGCTGTCCCTTTAAGACTTCCATGCATCTGTCCCTTAAAGACTGAATGCATGGACCGAATATACTGACACAGATCTGGTTTCTCTCTCAACTGTTCACTTATGACATAACTGAGAGAATACTTGCAGAAACTGGGATTTTTACATCATTTTGTGGGTGTGGGTGTGTGTGTCAGCATATTTGGTCCGTGCATTTGGTCTTAAAGTGACAGCAGCCTAATAGTCCTGCTGTTGTCTGTGTCATTAATGTTAATAAAAGAAAATAAAAATACAGCTTTAACAAAAATTAACCTATATTTAATTTCTACAGTGAACAAATAGTGTTATTTTACATTTAGGCAGCTTGTAGGATAAGTGTGCCGCGTATAGTGTGAGTACTAAGCAGCATCTCCAGGTGCTCTCTTGAGAACCAGACCAAAAAAGTTATGTGCACCCCTGATTATAAATAAAGTGCCCAACCAAGTGCCCAACCAAAGGGAACACTAATCATCATAATGGTGACACAATTTTAGGAAATCATAATCAATTTATGAAGTCAGTTTATGTGATTTTCTCTTAAAAATTTCAGTTGAGTTGACAATTCAACATTCAAGATGACTTTGGAAAATAAGCGAATGCAACTAAGAAGAAAGATGACTCCCTTTTGCTTGACAAAATACTACTCAAATCAATCAAGCAATTTTAACTTGGGTGACAAAGGGATAGTATATGTGAATAATACTGATAATTAGATTTGAACAATTAAGTTCAACAAATTGTTGGATATTAAATATAGTTAACTAAAAAGAGTTTGGTTTTACAGAGAGGTTTAAACCCTCATATCCCACCTAAACACTATGGACCACATGTACTAACGCTTTTGCACCCACTTCAGACGTATTTGTTTCGCAAAGTGCGCATAAAACCATAGCGAGGTATGTACGAACGGGACGCACCGAGATGAAAGCGCAGACTGCCTGTCGTGGGAACTGAAAATGGCAAAATGCGCTTTTCGTGTCATGCATATGCATTCATGGGATGGTCAAGGGGAAAGTGGGAGTGTCACATAAAGAGATGGGAGGGGAAGCGTAAACTGCGCCTAATTATGTATTCCGCGTTATGTACAGAAAAAGCCGGTGAAAGCTCGCCTCTATTTTGCGCTGAAAATTCTCCGCCTCTTAAAAGCAGGTGTAATTTAGGAAGCGGGTTTCCTGGTATATGCCTCATGGTGAAATGGCAGCAGTAATCCGAGCAAGACGAAGACATAGGCTAAGGAGACGAGCTGAAAATATTTTTGCCACAAGAATCACACTTTTTCAGTTGAGTGAAAACGAAATCATAAAGCGTTACAGATTAAGCAGCTACGCAATATTACAGTTACTGGAAGAAATCAAAGATGATATCGAATCTCCGAATATTCCATTTCAGCAGTTGTTAAATGGTAAATGGACTGCATTTATATAGTGCTTTCACAGACCCAATGGCCACCAAAGCGCTTTACAACTTGCCTCACATACACCCATTCACTCACTCATACACCGACGGCGGTGTCAGCCGTGCAAGGGAGCAGCTGGGGTTAGGTGTCTTGCTCATGGACACCTCGACACTTGGTCAGGTGGAACCGGGGATTGAACCACCAACCTTCCGGTTTATAGACAACCTACATGAACCACTGAGCCACTGCCGCCCCGGTTAAACTCCTCGCTACATTACAATTATTGGTATCAGGATCATTTCAAACCGTCATAGCATCAGCAGTGAAAGGAGGAGACCCATTCAATTGCACGTTTAAATACGCACAATTTACGGTATAATGAGTGGGGACAGGCACAGATTACCTGATGAACTGCACGTTTGGTACATAACACGCACACTGCGGTTTCACATCAAGCGCTTTCTGCGTCTTGGCCATTGCGCTATTAACGCTGAGTTCGCAAATGTACGTACATCTGGCCCAGAGTGTCTAAAATATGTGTAACGAACTACAGCTCTGACAAAGTATGACTTATCACTCAAAACTACATTCACTGACTGTCAGTCATTCTGTCCTTCTCTTACCATATTTCTCTTGCCGTGTCCTCATCTTCATCATTGTTTTCCATTTTCCGCTAATGCATAGCAGAACCACCTGGAAGGCCAGCACCCACTCTTGCCCTTATCGGATGCTTACCATCTGGGTGCTACACACACACGTGCATTTAATAATGTGGGAAGCATATTCCAGGTAGATAAATCAGATTACAAAGTAGGTAATCGAAGATAAAACTCAAAGGTAAATCTGTGTTGGCCTGGATGTTTGCAAAGCCACCAGATAGCAATCAAAAAGCCACTGCTCATTTTTACCACATCCCTGACAAGTCTTATTCGGATCAAAAAAGCATATTTTAAAAGAAGCAAATATCTTAACTCTGGCTAAGGGGCACTAAAAGTAACTCTACAGTTCATAGGTCACACCTTCCTCTGACTGAATGTGCTAAAAGAACTCATTTGATTTGAAATGTAAAATGATGACTTATTTTTCCAATATTCTTTTGTGTTCCAGGAGAAATAATAAACTGTACATATTAGACGTAAAACTGACATGAAATTAGACATTTTGGGCCCTATTTTAACAATGTAAGCGCATGGTCTAACGGGCACGGCGCAAGTGCACTTAGGACGTGTCTGAATCAGGGATGGAAATTAGCACCAGCCACCAGCCAAATGCTGGTGGTTTTGTGTTGTGGGTGGTAAACTCGCTTCACCTACCAGCCAACGTGGCGGGTAAATAAAAGTGGCATGCTGTTTCACCCGGACACTTTTAGAGGAGGCACACCTTGAGACTTTACCGTATGGAATAAACGGCTTAAGTATTGTAGATCTTGTAGTATTAATTTTCACATGCAGTTACACATTGTCGGTTAAAAACAAGAAAGTGGCTGGTAAAACGTTGAGTGGCTGGTAGATTTTGGAATCCACCAGCCACAGTGGCAGGTGGACAAAAAAGTTAATTTCCATCCCTGGTCTGAATCCACTTTTGCTAGTTTAACAATGGGAAAAATGGTCAGCGCACCCGGCGCATGGTCTAAAAGGGTTGTCCCTATTCTCTTAATGAGTAATGGGTGTGTTTTGGGTGTAACGTGCAATAAACCAATCAGAGGCTCATCTCCCATTCCCTTTAAAAGCCAGTTGCCCTCGCGCCATGGTGGATTCTCTATTTATATGGCAGAATTTGCAAGCGGAAAGACTGATTGCTTCTCCAGAGAGGAAACGGATTTGCTCGTGCGCAAGGTTAAAGCGTGCAAGCAGACCATCTACGGGACAAGCCTGATTCCACCATATCTTTATGTATACAATAATAATCTTTTACATTTTCTATATTTGGCATGTTTGTGTGCTGCTGCGAGTCTCTCTGTGTGTAATAAGCAGAGTGTCCGCAAGTTGTGCACATGCCTATAAGCTCATATTACTAATGCGCCCTTTAAATAACAAAAAAAATACTGCGCCATTGACTTTAGACCAGGTTTCAATTGGTCAATGGCGCAGTCTATTTCAGTTGCCTCAAAATAGCAACGTGCCAACAATGCGTCTGAACACACCTAAATTTTCTATTTGCGCAGGACGTTAAAATGATAACTGCGTTGGGCTGAAACTAGCAAAAAACACTTGCATCGCGCCTGGTGCCGCATTGCGCCGGGTGTATGATAGGGCCCTATAATTTGACATTTATTTTGATTTTGTATAAACATTTCTTAACAGATTAAATAATTTGCTGTTACCTTAAGTGTTAGATCATCAAAAGTGATTAAAAGTGATTTGTATTATGATTATTTAGTATATTGCACATACTGTAGGCAAATGTCAAAGGTCAGGGCAGAATTTAAATTTTTGGGGGAACTATTCCTTGATGTTAGTGGTCAGAGAAACACGGTTAAATGTGGAAAAGAGGATATGAGGATTTTTTCTTATCAAGTTTATTGTTTGTGTCATGACATTCAGTTATCACAGAAAAGGTTTATTAAAGCAAAACAAAAGAGGTGAAACGGAAACTTCTATTGATAAATGTCAAAATGACACAGTAAAGCAGTGGAACAGATAAAAAGAAACAGATTTTCACCCTTTGACACGATCAGTGTCCATAAGAGAGAAAGAGGCAAGATTGGTGATGTCATGGTGTCAGGCAACGAATGATACCACGATGATTATACATATATTTGCTGCAAATATCAAAGCAATTTTTTAGGGATTATCTGTTTATTTAAAATAATAACAAAAACATTTTCATAGGAAACAAAAGATGACTTTCAGAAGTCATTTTTATTTATTTACTATTATTTCTAATATCAAAGTGATCATGTCAAATGGGAGTTTACACCTTACTTTACACCATAATTATATACTGGTGTGTAATTTTTTTTCTATGTTAAAACAGGTTCTGCTTTCCTAGCTTGTGAAAGCAGATCTATGTAAACATATGTGGGCTGATTTTCCAGAAAAATGCAACAGTGTGATTCTAAAGCACTCTTAAAACATTGCTCTGTTTGTTTGAGCATCCCGGCCGCCCGACACAGCAACATTGACATTGTCATTAGACTGTTTGTTTGACCAATGGCAGATAGTGGGAGTTTTCGGGAAAACCTTTTCAACACAATAATTACTTTTGCAATTTGATTTAGTGACGCAAGTTGCAAAGACATCCAGCAGAGATCTATACAGTGTTTTTAGGGCTGAAGATTATCATTGTACATGTTGTATGCTATGCACAAACCCAATAGGCTGACCTGTTGGCTCAAAAAGGTTACATTAGTTAAGGTTAGTTAATGCATTATTAACTAACAATGAGAAATACATTCGTTACAGTACTTCTTAATCTTTGTTAACATTAATTAATCAAAATACAACTGTTCATTGTTAGTTCCTGTTAGTTCAGGTTCATAAACTAATGTTAAGATACTACTTTTGATTTGAATCATGTATTAGTAGATTTTTAGATAAACTGAGATTAATGAATGCTTTAGAAATATATGTTTCATTGTTAGTTCGTGTTAAGTGATATATTTAACTAATTTTATATTTAACTAATTTTAGTAAATTAAACCTTATTGTAATGTTACCATAATAATATATTTTCTAAGAAAGATGTGTTTCAGAATCCATATGTGTAACTATGTTGGCTTGACAACTTCTGACAGCTTCTTCTTCTAAGAGTAAATTTTTATCCTCCTGGTTTCAAGCTACAACCACCAAATTTGGGTCAGACCTTTAGACTTGTTCTGACTCGGTATGCTATATCGTTTTTAACTGATCTGACAAGACAATTTCACTATACAGATAAAGCGTTGTGGAAATTAGGGTTCAAGTACCAACCCAGAAGTGATAAAATAAAATAAAATTCTGTATCAAAATTTATAGGCAAGACAAGTAGTTTGTTTAGGCATGGTTTGTAGGGAATTACAAACCTGCGCACATATATTCAAACGCACATAACTATAGAATCAATTCTTAATGCGTATGTGAACGCCATCAGCATTTATCACAGGTTCGCATTTAAAGTGTGAGAACGGTGTCGTCTTAGCGGCCCCTAATTTTAATAACAAATGATCATTTCACCGGAAGTGAATCAATCAAAACTAACTTTAGCTGGAAAATAACATTATTCAAGGACCGCTATAAAACCAAACCAGTTAGGCTACCTTAAATGATATTAAATTTATCTCTGTAAAGCTGCTTTGTAACAATCTACATTGTCATGTCATCCTCATTTATATAGCGCTTTTAACAATCAAAAGTATGAAAAATCCCATAAACTTTCAATGAGGGGGGTCAAAACTTTTGCACGATAAGACTTAAAGGCCTGGTTTCACAAACAAGGCTTAGATTATGCCAGGATTAGACCTTCAAATGGGACATTTAAGTAGTTTTTATAAACGTGCCTTTGAAAAAACATTACTGGTGTGCATCTTGAGACAAAAAAATGTCACTAACATATTTTAAGATATGTCAGTGCAAGTGGCTTTCAGTTAAAACAGCTCAAACATGCATTTGAGACTAAGTTTAAGCCTTGTCTGTGAAACTGAGGGATAGTGTATTTAAGATATCACTTGCAAAGCTTGACGACTATCCTAGGACAACATGCTAAGGCATAGGCCTATGGGCCACATAATAAAACATGCAGCAACAAGCCAATTCATGCTAGCAATGTGTTAAACCATGTTAGCGAAATGCTAAACATGCTAGAAATGCGTTATGTTATGTAGGATCATGGTAACAACATGATAAAACATGATAGCAACATGCTAATTCTTGCTCATGCTAGCAACCTTCTAAAACATTTTAGCAGTGTGCCAGACCATGTTAATAACATTTGTTCACTTCAAGTAAAATCTTTATGTTGATGCTTTGTCAAGCCAGCATCAAAGTTTGTTCATAAGATTTACTCACCTTTTTTATTTGATATCTTAGTATTTTCCCTTCACCAAACTAACTGCACTCAATAATCAGTTTATTTTTACACTTAATAGACAGTAGGCCTATTAGCAGAACAGCAAAAGGTTTCTGAAGGTGATTGACTCCATGAATCATTTTGATACTGTAGGTCATCCTTGAATTAATCATCAACCATGAACTGAGTGGTTTAAGAATGTAAGCTGTAATTGTAATCCGATATTAAATCCAATTGGGACACACCTCATTCCAATAATATTAGTCATCAACTAATATCAACTAATAAAAAGTGAACAACTTATTTGTGAGAAAAACACCTGCTTGTCTTGTTGAATGCAGACAGACAGACATACGGTTAGATAGACATACAGACAGATTGATTGATTGATTGATTTACAGATAGACAGAGAAAGTCAGATAGACAAACAGATATAGTTTGTTTATGTGAGACATGAACAGGAACTGTGTAAACGTGCAAGACGAGCTCTGAAGGAAACAACAGCTTGAACACATTGTACTTTTTATGTTATGTTTGTACTGACGTTCCATGGCGCACCTCAAGGATAAAACATTAATCCATACTGATCACAGGCTTATATCCCAGAACTCACTGTAGTACAGCTGCTCCTGTGGGAAGTTGGGGCTTGTTCTGGGCATTACAGGCAGGATACAGGTGGGAGGCATTACAGAAGGAGCAAGGAAGTGGCGTTAAACTTGGGAACTACAATGTCGTGTAAGGAATTTGTGGAGTTTGTAGGTCTTAATGTCTCCATGTCATGTGTGAGAAACGTGAATGTGATTTTGGCAAGTTTGACAACATCATTGACGGTTCTGGAACAATATTTTGTCATCATATTTTAGGACTCTAATTTCCCTTTGATTTTAGTCATAATAGATGGTTTGGGTTGGGGTTAGGAATGTTTCTCTGACAGGAATGTGGATCCAGAAACATGGTGACTGTGTGAATAGATCAGTATAAACTGATAATTTTTAATTTTTTTATTTAAGTACAAAAGATAAAAATCGAATATTGCAAGAGCTGTTTCTGATATGATCTAGCTTTCTCCTAACACTTTAGCCAACAAGTTCAGCCTAGTTCAGATTAGTAATATTTCAAACTGTCCTGCCAAAGAATGCACTCCTGTAAAGCCACAGACATCTAAATTAATGCTATACAATATTGTGCCATTCAGTTGAGGCATTAGTTCTGGGCAACGGGACTAAAATAATCAGAGAGGAAAGTATTGACTATATTGATGTTTTAGCACTGATATACAGCCTTTCCTGTAGCTCGTGTGGTGTTAGTAAAATATGAAATACAGCTTCATTACAGTGAAATATATTTGGATAAAATTGTCTGACAAAGGCATAAAAAATGTAAAGTTTTACAACTCCATCATGTATTGCAAAATCTGTCTCAAGTGCCAGTGTTCATCAATACATGCTGTGGAAAGTCCCTTACATATTATTTTTAATTTTAAGATGCCATTTTAGCAATTAAATGCCAGTTCCATAAAATTTCCCCCAGTTCTTCTTCAATGTAACCACCAGACACTGTCCTACGGTCTGGATTGAAAATCTTGGCCACAGAGTAAAGAAATGCCTGTTATGTAAGAAATTAAATTATTAGCATACTCAAAAAGTCACTTCAGTGAAATGCATTCTGTGCAACCAAGAACATGGTGAATGTTTCTGTTTGTTTATTTGGTGGGAAATAACAGCAGGCAGTGAAAAAGCTCTGATTTATAATTGAGTCGTGTTGTACAGCTGTTGATCGAGTTTGTTAATAGCAGCCAGAAATCTGGGCTCAACAAATGAAAGAATTTCCCACAGCTTAGTTAGCACATAATGAGAAAACAAAATGACTGACATATAAATTGACAAAACAAACATCATGAGAAGCTGCATCTTGTCACGGACTGGATTCCCCATGATCCCCGCTGGCTCTTAACCATGCACACCTGTCACTCATCAGCCCTCATCACAAGCACTATAGCACACACACCATCACAAGTTTCCTGGCCTTGTCAAGAGAACACAGACTCACTTACCTGAGAATATCCTGTCATAAGCTTTTGTGCAAACTCTGTTATGCCGTGTTCAGACTACATGATATCAACCTGATTTTAGCATACATGTTTGACATCATTGTGATTCATAAACAAATGGGCGTCAGGACATCAATGCTGGTGCAACCGGATGAGTACTGGAATTAGCATTAATATATTGTTTTATTATTGTTGCATGTAATACTTACAGTAGCCTACCTCATGCCTCTGAAGCATATAGTAAATACACCTACCAGTTAGTAGGCTAGTATCTGTGGAATTAAAAGCCTTTAGAATGGTATAAAACCTACAGAAATTAAACAACTAAATTGATAAAAAAAAGACAGATATAATCATCTTAATTTTTATTTAACACTCCTACCACCCCCGGAAAGCCTACATCATCTATGTGTATCCATTCATGAACATTTAAACAAGTGGTCTGTATAAATCCAACCTGTTTTAAAACCCAGCTACACAACAACAGCTGTACAACTGCCCAACAGCAATATTCTGCTTTAACAAACAGCAAAACAGAAATACCTATCTGCCATGGATGTGCGCACTGCGCCGGGGATCCGTCTTCATCCATTTTGCAAATGTGTTGGATGCATAATCATGGCGTGTCCTTTCATTGATGAGGTGTTGGATGAGGGAGCGATAATCATACGCAGGGCATTTCAAAGAGAACGTACTTTCAGGGACAGGGCAGACCCGTTGGCTTTTTCTGACAATTACCTGCATGAGGGGTATATATTCTCGAGGGAAGGGATAGCATATATTTGTAAATTACTGAGCCCACACATCGCAATTAAGCGCTCACAGTCCCGCAGACTGTGCATTGCACTTCACTTTTTTTGCCAGTGGAACATTTTTGTACACAGTTGGAGATGCAGAGAATATCGGCAAAGCATCGGTTTGCCGCTCTGTACGAATTGTGTACCTCTCTTTAAAAAAATATTCAATCGGTTCATCATCTTCCCTGGCCACAGAGCGATTCGTACTATTAAACAGGCCTTTTATGGAATCGCTGGTAAGTTCAAATAATGACTATATAGAAAATGGAAATATTTATTGTCTGTTAATGTTAGACATGGCAATTGAAAGACAAACACTTCACTTTTGAAGCTTTCCCAAATGTTATCGGTGCTCTCAGGCCCGCCCACAGAAATGAACGGGCCCCTGAAAAGGTCCAGTGAATGGGCCCTCCCCAAATCTGCAATAGGCTACTCATATCATGCCTGTACTCTCTCTCTCACTCTCTCTCTCTTAACACATACATTTAGAGAGACTAAATCAGTGATGGGGTGTGTGTGTATAGTTACACACACACACACACACCCAGGCCTCTCAAGTGTCACGCATTGAGCGTGACAGTCACTCATTTTGGTCTTTTTTTCCAACTTACGCGGAAGACATTCGTGGCAAACGCGTCGCCCAATTCGCGTCATTCGCAACGCCCGGCGCGAATGATGCGTCTATTCGCGAATGGTGTGTTCACACCTAACGCGAATTTAATTATTTGCGCGAGTGGATTACATACAAAGTCAATGCAAAGACGCGAATAGACGCATCATTCGCGCCGGGCGTTGCGAATGACGCGAATTTGGCGATGCGTTTGCCGCGAATGTCTTCCGCGCAAGTTGAAAAATTTGAACTCGAGCGAATGTTCAAGCGTCTAACTAGACGCGTATTTGACGCTCTATTCGCGTTCGGTGTGAACACACCATAAGGCTGCCACTCTGCGGAAGCAAATTCCATCCTATCTTCGATATGTTGGAGTAGTTTTAGCCGGACAGTGCACATGACAACTGCTGTAAATGACATGAAATATTCTCTCAGTCCTCGCGCATCTGATAAGGCCTCATTAGATAATTTACAGTACGATTTTAGGCAATCGATTGCTTCAATCACACCGGGGAGGTGGTGAGCAATAGGTCTTCCTTTTTCTTTTACTGTCTATGGTCTTACCGTGTCAATCGCGCACTCCATCGTGTGTCACTCACTTGCGCTGCTGACCGCGAACTGGCGCGAAGCACTGGCGTTTTGACTTTGCGTTACGTACAACAAAAACATAGCCTACTCAGACCATTTTTAGGAGAGGGGTGTTTCATTATGACACAGGCTACATTTTACTCAAGCAACATTAAATAAAATGCATTTTTTTCTCACTTTCAACAATAAATGGTGCTATTTTGGTTTAAAATAAAATATGATAACATTTAGGATGAACATAATTATTGCTGGACTGCATGGGCCCCCCCTAGCGGCTGGGCCCCAGAAAACGTTCCCCTTTATCCCCCCTTATGGACGGCCCTGGGTGCTCTTGACTGCACCCACGTGCGCATAAAGCGTCCGTCTGGTCCGCATGAAGCAGACTTCGTTAATAGGAAATCATTACACAGCATCAATGTACATGCATGCCTGCCTTATCTCTTGACTCCCTATCAGGAGCCCCTGACTGAGGCACAGCACAACTAAAGCTCTTTCTTTCCCCTTAGAAATTGATGAATCCATGCTCCACCATCCAGGGCAATTATCTAGACTATTTGAACCTGGTTTAAATGAGTAAGATCACATGATCTTCAACTTACCGTTATGGAACCGATTTAAGCGCAGCTGATTAGTTCGGTTCATTCAAGTCAGGTGTTGGACTTTAATCTCCGCTTTTCTAAGTGGCCTTTATGGAACAACCCTCTCCTGCTTTTAAGATAAAACTTAGCAGTTTGTTATTCCTCAAAATCTGCCATCGTTATTGTGTTCAAGCCTATATCTAAAGTGAACTGGCTTGAATACAAGGGCAAAAGGAAACCAGTATAATTTTCACACATTCTTTTATAATAATATAACTTTAAATTCAATTAATTAGTTGATTTTTATTTTATTTAACAATGTGATTAATTAAATATGTTCAATGGGATGACATTTATTTAAAGAATTTATTTATCTTAAAGAACATTTGTATGTATATGGCATATATAATAGCATATTTTGACTAAAAGTATTGTCACCCTTGTGGAAAAAGTACGCTTTATTGTATTGAATGTGCACCTGTAGTTTACTTCAAATCTTAAAAGTATATATTGAAAGAACAAAACTGTCCTTGCAGATAATATAATTTTAATTAAATAAAAGGCCACTTAAGTGTACTCAGAGTCCACTTTTATGCTTCTTAACACAAAAGACTTTCAAAGACACTTTTAAAAAGTTCAAGTTCAAAATAAAAGGTTTACTTTAAAGTACATTTTAATTCATTATATTGTAATAATCCTTTGTCAAGTTTTAAAGAAGTATACTTATTTTGATGTATTGGCTATATATGTACTACATTATAACTTATAACGTGTTTTTCGATATTACATTTAAAGGTAATATATTAAAGGTACTAAATTGCAACTAAGATTATTACAAATCTGCAATTATAAATATATTTAAATCATGGCATACAAGTTCAATAGAGGTGATAAGTAAAGATTTGTACATTTCTGAAGCGGTGTACATATATACATACAAACTTCTACATGTGAGATATTGTTTGGATTAACAGGGTGAATAACTAATCACAGAAAAAAATTCTGAGGTAACCTAAGCTTATTAAATTGCATTTATTAGTGGAAAGTGCATACAATCATATACGCATTTTAAATGTCACATTGATCTCCACATTCCTCTGTTACTAAATGAACATTTCCTGTAATTCTAATGCCGTCCACTCCTACATGCCTCCACACATATTCATATTAAACCATTTTTATACTGCCACCTGCCTAAAATAAATCTCTGCAATAATAATATCCCATCCAGGAACATCAAGACATGGTGTCTGGCCAATCCTAACACAATGAATTCCAGCAGTCTGAGAATTATGCGAGAATTACGCCAACAATTTACGGCTTCTGCCCACTCCTCTTTGCATTATTTAAGAGTCAGTGATGACATGTGTCTTCAAAACAACATGCCCTCTCTCTGTAAGACTCATGTAGTGTAGGTCAGTGTTGTTTATCAATAATCAAAACCCCGTCATTTTCACATCAGTCCATCTCTGTTTTACACGCTAAAGAAAAGCATGTTGCTGCGTCGTCAGAGGGTTTGAATCTACGCCTCAGTGCTTTGGAGCTCTGGCAGTCTGGTCTATAAAACCTAATTGCCCTGAACAAAATCTTGTAACAACGTGGTGCGCTGCAACCTGAATGGCACATTTATAATTTTTGTTACTTAATAAATTCTGCTCTCATCAACGTCACTTACTCAAACTCTAAATTCTCCCCTCCATAAGAATTCAAACATTCTCTCTCTCCTTGTGTCCGTCTGTCTCCTCTCTCATTAAGGCCAGTGGAAAATTCTTTCTCCAGATTTATCAGCATGTTAATGAAGAGAACAGAATAAAGAGGGTGGGAATCAAAAAAGCAACTTCATGCCAAACATTTCCAGAAATTCCTTTGCAGCAGTGGTTCTCAGCTGGTGGGTTGTGACCCAAAATGGCACCAAGGTCTGTTCTAAATTCAAATAATACAATATCACCGTGCATATTATGCTTTTATTAACTTTTGTTATTAGCTTATAAAAAATAAATAAAAAAAAAGATAGTGGTTTTCATTATCCTAAATGTTAATGCTAAAAGAAAAGCTACTTAAAAGAGTCAGTAACTAATCTGAGGATGACTCTTAGTGTTCAAGTAGAGCCTCTGATGAACCTTTCAGGACCACAGAAAGATCCCAAGAAGGAACTCGCTACCTGCAGATAGGCTCAGTCGTCTGGCACAGCGAAAAATGGAGACACAAAGGAGTGCCTCCCTTCAGAAACTCTGGCAGAATGTATGTGGCTAGGGGAAATAGCTGCCATATATACTTTAAGTGCAGCAGGTGCTAACTCTGCTGATAGATGCTCTTGGAGGAACTCCAGCACTTTAACAACTGAGCAGTTGGGTTCTGGGGGCTGGGGTCAAGTGGCGTTTTTCACACCATGACATGACGAGCAGTCAATTTAGGGCATAACATTTTTTTTATGGATGGAGATCTGGAACTCAGAATTGTCTCAACAACCTCAGTTGAGAGACTGGAATCTATGAGCTGGTGCTCCTTTGGGGCCAGACATAAAAAAAAGTTTTCAGATCTCTGGCCGGGGGTGAAAGATCGACCCCTGCACTTGAGAAAGGAGGTCTCTCTGGATGGGAATCTCCAAAAGATTGCCATCCAGGGGAGACAGTAGATCCTAGAACCAGACTCGAGCTGTGGACTATATGGACCCAATAATAATAGGTGGATTCGGTCTTGGCGAACCCTCATTAGAACTCCCAGGAACTATCGAAGGAAAGGTGTACAGACGAAGCCTCTGCCATGTATGTAACATGGCATCCAGCCCCACAGGATCTGGAGGTGCGAGGGCGAACCAGTGGGGACAGTGGGCCGACTCCTTGAAGGTGAAAAAGACCACTTCCTCTCGGCCTTACCTCTACCATGTGGACTCAACTACCTGTGGGTAGAGTCACCTCCGGGCCTCAGCCCCTGTCTCAACAGGATGCCTGCTCCCAGATTTGCATGCCCCATAATATAGACTGCCATCCTTTTTGGACTCACATTTTTTTAACCTCTTAGCCTGCAACCCCGTTTTTGAAAAAAAAGGAAGAAATAGCATACCGAAACTAAAATAGATCTCTTTTAGAACCCCCCCACCTTCACCAGCTCCACCTGAATAGATCTGCTACAGGTAATTCATGCACGCTATATTGTACAACAGCAGCATGTCTTACTTGCTTACTTGTCTTACTTAGGTCCTGTACTTGCTCTGCAGAAGCAATAACCTACAGCAGCAGCAGCATACCAGATCTATTCCGCCAAGACCAAATATATTAACATTGTCATACTCATTACCATGCCAAACACTCCGAGAGTTGTCATGACAGAAACACAGTTCATAAATAAAGCTTTTGCACTACAAGCATAAGTGTGTTCTGATAGCAGACACTTGGCGGGTTTGTTGTCATCAAGTCAGAAATAATTATTGCCATAATTAAAATAATATTCGGGGCATAAATGTATTGTGAAGTTATTAAAAATGTATTTGTATGAAATGTCTTTATGGAAAAATATGAAATTGGCCTTGCTGCAGTCTAGAAATGCACTGCAGCTAAAGCCACAAGACTGATCATGTTTTATTTCATGATGAAGGTGATAACTCTAAAACTCAGAGTTTTATGAAATACGTTTAAGACCATATCATATGATGTTATTTAGAGAAGACTCTAAAATGCTAATTGAGGTTTATTCACATCTTTAAAGCATCCATTCAGTTTACTGTTTTGTGGTGCAATCTACCCCATTCATTTTCAGTCTCCCCTGCACACATTCACACCTCTCTGCCTGGGATGTGGCTCTTATTATTATTCTTTTGTCTTTATTATTTACTGATGATTTTCTATTCACACTGTTCTAATCCCTCATTTCCTTGATTAAACTTCTCACTTCACTTTCTTTAGCTTTGTATCAAATGTCCTTCTTAAAAAAATAAGCATTTCAATGATCTTATTATAGCTACATGAGAGCTAGCCCGTCTGCGTTTTACACATGACATCATTCACAAAATATACGGATAGATATTGTTAGCTGAATGGGTGCTTACCTGTTTATTAGAATGCAAGCGATATTGTAGCCTATATTTAGCTTGTCACAAAGCTCTCTACATTTTTTAAATGCAACCCTACAGTTTACCCGTGTTATGCTTCTTCTCCTGTCATATTTTTCACCCGTACGTTTCCTAGGGTGACCATATTTTGATTACCAAAAACCAGGACACTCGGCCAGCAGTTTTTTTTGAAAACCAGGACATTTTCATCACTTTATTAAAACAGCCAGGACAGAACGTGAAAACAGGACATGTCAGGACTGTTGGTCACCCTAACGTCTGCGCTTTGAGCCGGCTCCAGCAGCAGAACGTGCAGGCAAAGCGTAATCGTGTTTCATAACTTACAGGGCTGCCAACTCTCACGGATTCAGCGTGAGACTCACGCAACTGAGCCAATTCTCACGCTCTCACACCACACCCCCGATTTCTCATGCTGAAGTGTCAACCCGGTCGGTCAAAGCCAGAAAGATGAGTCTATAGATCTACCTGTTGAGCCACTCGTGATCGATTAGTTTCACCGCAAATTAGTTAAAATATCCTGTAATCTAGAGCGAGCGTGCATGCGAGACAGATGTTGAGCTCCTAACCGTGTACGCGCACGATGTCAGAGAGGTAAGCGAACGAGAGATCTTGCGCGTGCAGCCAAACCCCCCTCAAGTTTGGTGCAGTTGCAAAATGATACTAGCTACTACTTTTTTTTCTACATCGTTTTCTTTTCTTTTATTGGCGGTGTTCCGGTGTTCCCCTTTGTGTTTGGCGGTTTCGCCGGGTTCCGCAGGAAGTTAGAGAAAATAAAGGAGTCAAAGGTTATATGATGCCATAGACAGGCGACAAAACGGAAATAAAGAAACGGCCCGTGTCTTCGAATTAAACTATACATTTCTCCGGATTTGAAAGTTGGTGGAAACTGTCGGGATAATGTAAGTACATATCTCATAGAAATATATAACATAGATACAGTTATTTTTGCTATTTTTTTAAAGCAGAAAAAATACATATTGTGCCTTTAAGTCTTAGACCTTTTTAATGAGATTGGTATGGTAATAAAGATTGGCATGGTAATGGATGTGACAATATTAATGTATTTGGTCTTGTCAGAATAGATCTGCTAAGCTGCTGCTGTTGCTGCAGAGCAAGTACAGATAGTTGCTACTGCGAATACATTCACAGACATTGCTGTGAGCATGTAAGTCATGCTGCTGCTGCTGCACATGTAATATACATGAATGAACCTCGTAGCAGATCTATACAGGTGGAGCTGGGGAAGGGGAAGGTTCTGAAAGGGTTCAAAACTAAGATACTTTCTGAGCTAAATACAAAACTAGACACAACCCCCTGTCCCACTTGCTGGCAGGAACAACTGAATGTAATAAAGAGGGGACTAGTTGAAAGGATATACCCATTATTTTTTAGAGCAGACAGCCCTAACAACTAAGGCTGGGTATTGACACACATTTTACAATTCGATTCGATTTCGATTCACAAGCTTGCAATTCGATTCGATTGCGATTCGATGCAATATTGCTTATTTTGGATATCAGGTACAATACATGGCAAATTTTCTCAAGGAAAACAAATCTCTTAACTAATGCTGTAAACTATGGGAGTCAGTTGTAGCCTATTAGGCTTCATTATCCTACTATAATATTGGTAATTATATTCTGATTTGTATACAAACACTTAAATTACACTTTTATTTATTTTTATAACAATAAAGTTATATGATATATAAACATTTAAATGGTGGCTGTCATAAAAACTTGCCAGATTTATTCAAACATGCATTACATATTGAAGAACATTAAAAATTATAATGAATATGTAATATGGTGCATATATCACAATGATCCTCTCTAGAGTTAATTTTTCTAGCTGACTAACGAGTTTATGGTCACTGGATATGTTTTTTCTGAGGTAAATGTGAAGTTACATGACATTGTTTACAAGTTGTTTTACTGACGTCTTTTCACGGTTGAAACACTGATTGAGCGATTCCATGTGACATGATACGGATTTCGATAAGTTGTACTCTATCTTTTAACACACTTTCAGATGCTCATTCATGTTTATTTTGCGCTGTAACTGGTATTATTAAGGGGGAATAGAAGATCATGTGCGCTCCGCGCTGCTGCTTCTCTTGAGCTGAGCTGCGCCCGAGCGTTCTCACGCCAAAGCGCCAAAACGGTATGTTTTTGAATTTCGTAAGAAAATTGATGTACTTAGAAATCTGAGACTTTGTTTCATATAAATAGTAACAAAGCACAAATAGTATTGCATTTTATTGGATATGATGAGTGCTACAATGTTCCATTCATTCGTCAACTGAAAACAGGAAAGCCTAATTGATTATTGGGATTTTAGAATCGATATCGGTTCGTAAAAATGAGAATCGATTAAAATCGAGAAATCTATATTTTTTACCCAGCCCTAGTAACAACCTAGTGGGCAGGTGCCACATACTCTGGGCAGAATCCTGCTGGAGACTGTTTCCTCATAAAATGCGAAACGTGGTGGCATAGCAAGACAGCTCCTTGTGGGCACTGAGGAAGAGCGAGCACCCAGTTTATTGTGGTGTGACACACTTCTCCCCTGAGGTAGCTTGCCGGCAGGCCACTGAATGTCATAGCATTAGACAGGGACGTGCACAGGAATTTTGAGGGGCAGTTGCTCTGACCTGAAAAAAAACTTGTAGATAATGGTGAATTCCTCTGTTCGGCGCCCTGAAACAGCTCACTGACTGGGAACAGCCTGATCTTCGCAACCAGGGGACTGATTGAAAATGACAAAGCCCGGCTTTATCCATGGTGCAAAAAAAAACAGGGGAAAGGGGCAGGTGCCACACTCCAGCAGCAAAGCTGGGCAGACCCCTGTTAAAGACTGCTGCTTTCCAAACACCCCTGTGGCGGGTTACCCAATGTAACGGTCACCAGCTGGAGTGCCCTTTAGAGCCTCCAGAGGGCAATCCACATCAGACTATTGTCATTCCCTCACAAACTACATCTCCCATAACCCACTACCTGGACTCTTCATCCATTATCACATTCACCTGTGTCTCATTATCTTGTTTGGCTCACCCCATATAAGCCTGGTTTTCTCATTCATTATCTGTGAAGTCTTGTTTAGTGTTACACTGCAATTCCGAGCATTCTCCCTGGTTTCATGTCTCTTGGTTTTTGGATTTATTGCCTGTTCCGTGGATTACTCTTTTGCACGTGTTCCCTGCCTTGTTGTGTTTGTTTGTAAGGCCTGCCTGCCTGTGCTTGACCCTTTGCCTGTGTTTTATTACGATTTTGGATTACCCTGTTCAATAAATACTGCATTTGGATCCTCAACCTTCGTGTCTTGGAGCAGTTTGTGACAGAAAACTTCGCCATTATGGATCCAGCCGTCCGTCTCGTCCGCCTTCGTCAAGGAGCTTGCTCGAGGACCACATTCAGGACTTCCTAGGTATTGCCAATTTCACTAACCTCCCAGACTATGCTCTTATTGGCTTCTTTGGTTATGGACTCAACAGCCTGTTAAAGTCCACTTTAATTCATAATGGTCCTTGAGGATCACTGAGCGAGTTCCTAGATTATGCCCTTCATTTGACTGGTTCCTCCTTCACTGTCGGGGAGTTTGAGGAGGACGTTTCCCTTAGACATTTTTTGGGATGGGGCAGTATCCACCAAGCCTGAGCTTCTTCACGTCATGCCTGCCGAGCCTGAGCTTCTTCACATCAGTCCTGCCAAGCCTGAGCTTCTTCACGTCATGCCTGCTGAGCCTGAGCTTCTTCACGTCAAGGCTGCCGTGCCTGAGTCAGCTCCGGATGATACAGTGCTGATCATCATGGCCACGGCTATTTTGTGTGTGTCCAGCACAAACATCAACTCCATCCCGTGACCCCTCAGCCAAGATGGCCGTCGCCGTTCCAGAGTCTCGTCCCGTCATGGGCTCCCTTCCAGAGTCTCGTCCCGTCATAGCCGCCCTTCCAGAGTCTCGTCCCGTCATGGCCGGCCCTTCCAGAGTCTCGTCTCGTTATTGCCGCCCTTCCAGAGTATCGTCCCGTGATGGCCACCGCCACGCCTGTGTCTTCGAACAAGATGGCAGCCTCTACGCATGTGTCTTCGGATAAGATAGCAGCCTCTACGCCTTTGTCTTCGGGTAAGATGGCAGCCTCTACGCATGTGTCTTCGGACAAGATGACCGACTCTTCGCCTGTGTCTTCGGACAAGATGGCCGCCTCTACACCTGTGTCTACGTCGGTGTCTTCAGACAAGATGGCCGCCTCTGCCCCTGAAGCGTCGGGTCCGCCCTGGCCCCCTGAAACGTCGGCGCCTGCTCCGCCCCGGCCGCCTGCTCAGCCTCCTCTGCCTGCTCCGCCTCAGTCTTCAGGCCCTCTTCCGCTCCACGGGCCTGGCCCTCCATCCCGCCCCCGGGTCCGCCTCCGCTCCACCTCCCTCCTGGATAATTTTAGGAGCATCTGGAAGCTGCTCCTTTCAGGGGGGTCTATGTAATGGTCACCTCCTGGAGTGCCCTTTAGAGCCACCAGAGGGTACTCCACATCAGACTATTGTCATTCCCTCACAAACTACATCTCCCATAACCGACTGCCCGGACTCTTCATCCATTATCACATTCACCTGTGTGCCATTATCTTGTTTAGCTCACCCCATATAAGCCTGGTTTTCTCATTCATTATCTGCGAAGTCTTGTTTAGTGTTACACTGCAATTCAGAGCATTCTACCTGGTTTTATGTCTCTTGGTTTTTGGATTTATTGCCTTTTCCGTGGATTACTCTTTTGCCCATGTTCCCTGCCTTGTTGTGTTTGTTTGTAAGGCCTGCCTGCCTGTGCTTGACCCTTTGCTTGTGTTTTATTACGATTAGTATTACGATTTTGGATCCTGTTCAATTAATACTGCATTTGGATCCTCAACCTTTGTGTCTCGGAGCAGTTTGTGACATCGAAACAGCCCCTTGTTTTATTTCCCCACGAATATTTAACCGCAGATGTCGCTTTGTGATTATCATATTAGCTTAGAGAGATGGGTGAGAGCATTCATAAGCCTTCTGCTTGGTGGCACGGAGGAGTAGACAAGTCGTTTTTTGTACACAGTCTGTTTGGAATAACTGAATATGTGTGTTTTTCTTTTTACTAAAACAAGTCAGGACTCATTGCACGTAGCTAGAGAAAGAAAGGGGGACACCTGGCTGCTCTCGCCTTAAACTACAAGCATAATCCACACACCACCTCTGCAAACGCTGGATCTGAGCTGTGAAGTTGATTTCAGAGTCGGTAGAGAGGACAAGAGATGGGGAACACCAGGGGCGGAGCCAGACAATGTAAACATTCGGGGCTTAGCCGAAACCTAGGGGGGTCCGGGGGCATGCTCCCCCTGGGAGATTTTTTTTCCCATTTACATCAGCTAAATGCACTATTTTTCAGGCTGTTTGAGATAATAGAATGCCTATAAATCTATACACAATCTGGGTTTAATAATGATAGTTACTAAAAAAAATTATGATAGGTAGTTAAAAAAAAAAAATCACCCAGTAGAGCCTACAACCTATTTTGTATTTAATTGTTCTCTAGCTATAGTGAATCCAAAAGGATGACACATTTTCACCCCTGGCAACTAAAAAGAGGCAACCATTATCTGACTATTTTTAAGTTAGGCTACATAGGTAAAATTGGAAATTGGTGTAAACATCATTACTAATCTTAAGAGTTCAGTTCTGTTTAGTTTGTGCTTAGCTGACAAATTTGCTAACGTTACATCAGAATCCATGCCATAATAATTTAGGCTGCTCTACTAGCAAACAGCAAATGGTGCAGTGCCAAGTAAATGTGCTCTTCAATACTCTGAATCGAATATCAGGCCAACAGAAGCACATTAATTAAAATTATATTATATTTCTTTGGGAAATTGCACAGTATGATAAACAACATGACCATATTTTATTATGTTACGGTGCTTTATTAGTTTGACTACTGGTCACGTCTGACGCTGCTTCTGAAACTCTCTCCGGCCGGTGAAGTTTACTGTTAGTGTTACTTATAAAAAAACTTAGTTATCATGTCCATATTAACTTCAGCAGGTTAGCCAGTAAGCTCGCTACGATGCCGGTGAAACATACAACAGCCCGCCAGCCCCTGATGACAACCATAGACAGTAAAAGAACGAGGAAGAAGAAGATTTATATTCTTCTTCGTTAGTTTTTATTGGCAGTTGGCGAACAAGCTGAGTGATGCGCGATGCATTACCGTCCGCCACCACACACACGGTAATAGAGCTTTTGTTGAATTTTTTGCCGCTCCAGTCAGAAAGACTGAGAGGAAATGAAACAAAGTTGAAGTTATTTTAAAAAACCTAAAAGATTCGGGGCTTTTGACAAAACATTCGGGGCTTAAGCCCAATTAGCCACCCCCTCGCTCCGCCCCTGGGGAACACCCATGTCAAGTTCTGCCTCTGCCAACTCAATTTGTGATCCCTGTGAAAATAGAAACAATTTTTGTGTATTTTGTTGTAGTGGGGACACAAAATGGAACACACTCGGGGTTAAGCACATGTGAGATGTGTGTAGGGGCTCATAAGTTCAGTAAAAAGAGTCAAGTTAGTTTCAGCTGTTTATCTTTATAGAACAGAAAATATGCATAAAACAAATCCCCATGATTGAAGCCGCCATATCGTCTAGCAAACTCGGGACCAGAACCACAAGGCGTAAACACCTGACTCTGATTGTTCGAGAAGTGAGCCAGGCAGCAGTGGAGCTTCCTCTAATAGGAAACTCTCACAAAGAGGACAGTCAGGCATTTCGAGGGCTGACCGAACGTGCCTCACTCCCAAACACATAGATCTTGCATCTTTTAATATTAAAAAGTTGGTTTGTTTTAAAAAAAAAAAAATCCTATTTTATGTTATACAGACATATTTTTGGTGACAATATTTACTGATAGCATGTTACCACACTTACCATAATTTTATTACTAGTAACAATGACATCGGGGTCACATTTACCTTTGTCCAGCGAGTTTTCAAGTTCAAAATCCAGTCATTCCAAAAATAATTCACATGACCAGTTTTGAGTTTAGCTTGAGGGCAAAAGATTTCCCCATGCAGATTTCACTTGTTGGTCACACGGTTTTGCTACATTGACCATCAGAAAGCTTCTTGGTTTGAAAGTGATCTCTGTGTTTCTATGTTTGCATTAAGATGATGAGGTGAACAAGGAGGCTCTGGGTGCATGCAGAATTCAATTGAAGGAATGGTAACTCTTCAGAAGCAAGTTCACAACTGAACGTTCTAAGGCTAATTTACATAAACTGTACTTAAAAGTGCTATAGCCAATAGGAACAAAGCATACATTGTCTATGACTTGAAACTTACCAATTCACAAAATTAACGGAATGCATAGCTGATATAAAAAATTGGATGACTAGTAATTTCCTACTACTAAATTCTGAAAAAAAAACAGAGATTCCAATTATTGGACAAAAAACTTCCACACGTAATAACCTAGAATACTGTCTAACACTTGATGGCTGCTCTGTTAAGTCTTCGTCGTCGGTTAGGAACCTGGGTGTGCTCTTTGATACCAATCTTTCATTTGAAAGTCACGTGTCTAGTATCTGTAAAACTGCATTTTTTCATCTTAAAAACATATCTAAATTACGCCATATACTCTCATTAACAAATGCAGAACAATTAGTTCATGCGTTCATGACATCAAGACTAGATTATTGTAATGCTCTACTGGGTGGTTGCCCTGCACGCTTAATAAACAAACTACAGCTAGTTCAAAACGCAGCAGCTCGAGTTCTTACCAGAACCAGGAAATATGACCATATTAGCCCGGTTCTGTCAACACTGCATTGGCTCCCTATTAAACATCGTATAAATTTTTAAATATTGTTGATTACTTACAAAGCACTAAATGGTTTAGCTCCGCAGTACTTGAGCGAGCTCTTAACCCATTATAGTCTATTGCGATCTCAAAATTCCGGCCAGTTGATAATACCTAGAATATCAAAATCGACTGCAGGCGGTAGATCCTTTTCCTATTTAGCACCAAAACTTTGGAACAGTCTTCCTACCATTGTCCGGGAAGCAGAAACACTCTGTCAGTTCAAAGCTAGACTAAAAACACATCTCTTTGACCTAGCATACACATAATACATTATAGACTTCTATAATTCAATGTTAGGCTGCATAGATTAGGTCAGCCGGAACTGGGAACACTTCCCTTAAATCCTGATGTACTCGTTACATCATAAGAAGAATGTCATCTACGCTAATTTTAGTGTCTTTGTTTATCCCGAGGTTTTCCCGCAGCCTGCCGGATCCAGGCCGTATCCAGATCTGATGAAGGAGCTTAGCCTGGACCCGATGACAATGCAGTGCTGAAGTGTCAACTAGCCTCTCCCTATGGAGGATCCCTTTCCCACTCTACAGATAAAGCGTTGTTGAAAATCCGGCTCGCGTACCCTGAAGTGATAAAATAAAACAAAACTCTTTATCAAATATATAGGCAAGACAAGTAGTTTGTTTAGGCATGGTTTGTAGGGAAATTACAAACCTGCGCACATATATTCAAACGAATATAACTATAGAATCAATTTTTAATGTGCATGTGAACGCATGTGAACGCCATCAGGTCACAGGTTCGCGTTTAAAGTCAGTTTAGAGAGAACGCCGTCGTCTTAGTGCCCCCTAATCTAATGTAATAACAAATTATAATTTTGCTGGAAGTGAATCAATCAAAACGAACGGAGACGTTCCGTCGGATGATGACGAATGGGGGTTTCGCTTAGAAAGCCTATCCGCTTCGAGTAATACAAAACGAGCCAATGGCAAAGAAATGCCATGGGTCTGCAGAATTTGCATGGAGCAGCTCCACCCCACCTCGTGGGTATAAAGGGCGGAAATTCCAGCAAAGCAGTATGTTTCCTCGCTGAGCTCAGGCGATCCCCGCGGTACAGCGGAAAGTGTCAGGAAGACGGAACGTCTCCGTTCCCTACTCAGGGAACGAGGGTTACATCCGTAACCGAGACGTTCCCTTTCGTTGTCAGTCCGAGTTCCGTCGGATGACGACGAATGGGGATACCAGTCTAATCACGCCACCTTCTCGGCTGTCTTCCAGTGCCCTGCGTAATCTGAGATCCCTGTCGTGAGACAGCACGGACGAAGGACTCCTATTAGCACAGGAATACCAAGGTACACTGGGGAGCATATCCCAAGGTTTTTAAGGGAATATGCAATTACTGCCAACCCAGAGGGGGGGACTTAGAGAATACACATATGGCCCGAGGGATGCATATGGGGAATCACTGGGGTGTCCAGCCGCAGGTGGAATATTTCAACCCCAGGGGTGGCAAGGTGGCTTGCCAAGGGAAAGACACATGCTCAACAGAGGCTTACAGCGGAAATACACATGTGGGGGTAGCTCGGAGGAGGTACCATGCACACGGGAGGCACCTAGCCGACGCGCACGCAAAGACACTGGCGCCAGCATCAGGAGTGCTAGAGGAACTCAGGGCTTTCGGGGAAGCTCACCTGAGGAGAATATCGCACGTATCCAGTCCGTGGAGTGGAATGGCGAGCAAGCGAAGACACCTAACGGGTCCCATGTTAGCTTGAAAAAGACAGTACATGTGAGGAGACTGGCTCCACTCGGAGATTGTAGAATCTGGCGAATGTGTTAGGTGTCGCCCAGCCTGCAGCTCTGCAGATGTCTGTTAGCGAGGCGCCATGCGCTAGAGCCCAAGAGAACGCCACACTCCGGGTGGAGTGGGCAGTCACACCAAGGGGGCACGGTCGACCTTGCTGTTGGTAAGCCAAAGCAATGGCGTCCACTATCCAGTGAGACAACCTTTGCTTGGAGAGAGCCTTTCCCTTCAGTCTCCCACCATAACAGACAAAGAGCTGGTCTGAGGTCCTGAAACACTGCGTTCTATCTACATAGATGCGGAGAGCATGTACTGGACAGAGCAGTGCCAAGGCTGGGTCTGCCTCCTCCGGGGGCAGCGCTTGCAGGTTCACCACCTGGTCCCGGAAGGGAGTGGTAGGAACCTTGGGCACATATCCAGGCCGGGGGCTCAGGATCACGTGTGAGTAAGCCGCCCCGAATTCCAGGCACGCTTTGTCAACGGAGAATGCGTGCAGGTCCCCTACCCTCTTAATGGAGGCCAATGCAGTCAGAAGCGCTGTCTTCATTGACAGGAAGTTAAGCTAAACCGACTGCAAAGGCTCGAAGGGAGCACTCCGCAGGGCAGTTAGCACCACTGCGAGGCCCCAAGAGGGTACGAGAGGAGGACGAGGAGGACTCAGTCTCCTCGCTCCTCTCAGGAACCTGACGATTAGGTCGTGCTTCGGACTTACCTTCTATAAGGTCGTGCTGTGCGGCAATAACGGCGACATAGACCTTGAGGGTGGAGGGAAACAGCCTTCGCTCCAACCCATCTTGATGAAAGGAAAGCACAACACCGATCGAACATCTCGGTGAGAAGAACACCAGCTGACGAAGAGGTTCCACTTCAACGCGTAGAGGTGTCTCGTGGACGAAGCTCTAGCGGAAGTGATGGTAGCCACCACGGCTGGTGGTAGGGTACTCAAACCTGCCTCGTCCCGTCCAGGAGCCACACGTGGAGGTTCCAAAGATCGGGACGAGGGTGCCATAGGGTGCCCCGTCCCTGAGAAAGGAGGTCCTTCCTCAAAGGAATCGGCCAAGGAGGTGCTGTCGCGAGGAGTACAAGTTCGGGGAACCAGGTCCTGGCGGGCCAGTAAGGCGCGACCAAAATGACCTGCTCCTCGTCCTCCCTGACCTTGTGCAGGGTCTGCGCAAGAAGGCTCACTGGGGGAAACGCATATTTGCGGCCCCGCAGCCAGCTGTGCGCCAGAGCATCCGTGCCGAGCGTGCCCTCGGTCAGGGAATAAAACTGGGCGCAATGGGTCGAGTCGTGAGAGGCAAACAGATCTATCTGTGCGTCCCCGAACTGGTCCCAAATCAGCTGAACCGACTGGGGATGGAGTCGCCATTCTCCAGGGAGGGGCTGAAGCCGTGAGAGCTCGTCGGCTGCACAGTTCAGAGCTCCGGGGATATAAATGGCACGAAGTGACCTCAGATGCTTCTGACTCCATAGGAGGAGGTGGCGGGCGAGTTGCGACATACGGCGGGAGCGCAGACCACTCTGATGGTTGATGTACGCTACAGTCGCGGTATTGTCTGAACGGACTAGTACATGCTGGCCCCTGAGCACGGCTCGGAAGCGGCGCAGGGCGAGCTGTACCGCCAGCAACTCGAGGCAATTGACGTGCCATAAGCGGTGGGGTCCTGTCCAGGAGCCCGCGGCAGCACGTCCGTTGCACATGGCGCCCCAGCCTGTGGCAGAGGCATCTGTCGTTACAACAACATGCCGCGAAGCTCGTTCCAGAGGCACCCCGGCCCGTAGAAAACTGAGGTTCGACCACGGGGTGAAGGTCTGACGGCAGGTCAGAGTAACTGGTACTCGGAAGGTGCCGTGATGCCATGCCCACCTCGGGACTTGGTCGCGAAGCCACAGCTGAAGCGGTCTCATATGAAGCAATCCGAGCGGCGATGCCGCGGCTGCAGATGCCATATGCCCCAGGAGCCTCTGAAAAAGTTTCAGTGGAACCGCACTCTTGCCCTCGAACTGTCTCAGGCAAGTCAGCAGTGATTGTGCGCGCTCGCTCGTAAGCTGCGCGGACATGGCGACCGAGTCGATCTCCATACCGAGAAAAGAGTTCCTCTGCACGGGGCAAAGTTTGCTCTTCTCCCAGTTGACCCGAAGGCCCAGACGTGCTACGTGGCGGAGCACCAAGTCCCTGTGTTCGCAGAGCTGATCTCGAGAGTGAGCTAGAATCAGCCAGTCGTCGATATAGTTCAGGATGCGAACCCCGTGTTCCCGGAGGGGAACAAGGGCTGTCTCGACGACCTTCGTGAAGACGCGAGGAGACAGGGCTAGCCCGAAAGGGAGAACTACGTACTGATATGTCTGCCCCTCGAAAGCAAACCGAAGAAACGGTCTGTGTCGAGGGAGAATGGAGACATGAAAGTAGGCGTCCTTCAGGTCGATCGCTGCAAACCAATCCTGCTGCCGCACACATTCGAAAACGCGTTTGGCGGTGAGCATCTTGAACGGCAGCCTGTGAAGGGAGCGGTTCAGCACGCGCAAATCCAGGATTGGCCGTAACCCACCAGTTTTCTTGGGGACAATGAAGTACGGGCTGTAGAAGCCGGACCTCATTTCGGCTGGAGGGACAGTCTCGATCGCACCCTTCGCCAGCAAGGTAGCAACCTCCGCTCTCATGATAGGGGCATTGCCACCGACCATAGTGGAGCGGACTCCCCTGAAGCGGGGAGGAGACCGCGCAAACTGAATCGCGTAGCCGAGCCTGACTGTTCGAGCGACCCAGCGGGACAGGTTGGGAAGCTCTTGCCAAGCTCCCAACGACTGTACCAGCGGGATCAAACGAACTACAGACTTCCCAACGGTGGTGCAGCGAGACGGAATGACTGGCCCAGACGTGGACGGCATAGCGGCCCGGTGTGGGGGCACAGTCATTGACCGCGTCGACGAACGTTCCACGGGGGTCTGCTCTGCCAGGGGTCTGGCGTCAGAGGAGGATGAGAGCGGTACGGTCCGGGGACGGCGCGCACTGTCATCCGGCTCTGGGACAGAGGAGGACGAGGGGTGCCCGGGAGCGGCGCACCGTGTCGTCCGAGAACTCTTTGTGCGCAGAAACGGGAGAGTCAGTTCTTTCTGAATAAGGATTCTTCCCCGGCCCTCCACCAGGGAAAGGAGTGGCCCTGCTACCAGCTCCTGGAAAGAACGGAGTCCCATCTCTGAGGAGCCCATCTCAAGAGTGCCGCTTAACCCGGCGTATAGCGGGGGGCGGGGCTGGAGAGGGCTATGGCGTCCCCCTGCGGCTTCCAGAGCCAGCCCGGGTGAACGGGCGGGGTGGGAGCCGCAGGAGGGCCCCTTCGGCGGTGGGCAGACTGAGGGATCAGCTCGGACGGCGGGGCAGAATAAGCCTCAGTCTGCTCGTGGGCGGTTGAGAACTGTTGGGCAAAGCGCTCAACCGCACCGCCGAAGAGGCCGACCTGGGATATGGGGGTGTCAAGCAGATGGGTCCGCCCGACATCCTGCACATCGGACAGGTTCAGCCACAGAATGGTGTACATCACCTGACCCAGGTGAACGTACGGTCACTTTCGTCGCTCGGAGAGCAAGGTCAGTGGCGGCGCGCAGCTCATTGAAGAGCCCTGGGTCAGTCCCGCCCTCATGCATGTCCGTGAGCATCTGGGTCTGGTAGACCAGCAGAATGGCCATGGCATGCAGTGAGGCGGCTGCCTGTCCTGTAGCGCTATAGGAATTCGCCACAAGTGTAGACGAAAAACTACAGGCTTAGGACGGGTGCTTAGGATCGCGCCGAGAGGAAGCACTCTGAGGACACAGTAGCATCGCAACAGAGCGTTCAACCGGGGGACCCCAGTGTACCCATGGGCAGCGGCCTCGTCGAGGGAAGGAAGGGCGAAGGAGATCAACGAGGGATCGCTGGAAGAGATCTGGGGTCTTCGAGGATTTCAAGATCTCCTGATGCACATCCGGGAAAAAAGGTATTGGAGTGGACGCTGACAGGAGTCAGCGGCCACACCCAAAAACCAATCGCCCGGGAAAGCATGGCCATCATCTCAGGATCTGACTCGACAAATGCCATATGCACACCCGAAAGTGGCAGCACTGTCAAATCTTCACTTCCTGAAAATTCTAGCCCACCCTGTGATGCTGCGATGGACAACAGATCCGATTCTGGAGCGTCAAGGGAAACCCGCGGGGCATCCGAAAATAGACCCGGGGAATCCCCTGAACACTCGCGGGTTGCGTCACTGAAGAGGGGGGCGTGGTCCACGGACAAACAGTCGGCGGATTTGTTCCACACACACACCCTCAGGTCACCCTGGCCACCAGCCGAAGTAGCACCTCACGTGGAGAGTGTTAGATCGGGGTGTGGATGAGGGGACTCTCTCTCTAACGAGATCATTGAGTCTCGACCGTAATGACGCGATGATCACGTTCCCGCGGGGAGAACGTGAGTCATCCACAAACGCTGCTCTAGCGTGATGAAGCCCAAGCACGCAGAGCAGAGAATGTGCCCATCAAAATCGGAAATGAGTCGACCGCAACCAGAAATGCACGGGCGAGCCGTCTTTAAAAAGACGTGCCGCGTGCGAGCTCTTTTGTGAGAGGAGGAAGAAACTCCGTGATGTTGAAGCGAGTAGGGAGAAACACACTCATTGGCAGATCACTGCACAGATCAGCAGGCAATGTGAACTCACTGCAGATCGCCGTCACACCAACACCCGAGAGAGTGGCTCGTCTCGTAGAGTGAAGTCAGAAATGGCTGTGGAGTGAAGAGATACTCTTGGCTCCGAAGCGAAAACATACTGTTTTGCTGGAATTTCCGCTCTTTATATATACACACGAGGTGGGGCGGAGCTGCTCCATGCAAATTCTGCAGACCCATGGCATTTCTTTGCCATTGGCTCGTTTTGTATTACTCGAAGCGGATAGGCTTTCTAAGCGAAACCCCCATTCGTCGTCATCCGACGGAACTTGGAGTGACAACGAAAGGGAACTAACTTTAGCTGGAAATAACATTATTCAAAAATCGCTATAAAGCCAAAACAATCTCTGTTACCGTAAATTGTATGTTTATCTCTGTAAAGCTGCTTTGAAACAATCTACATTGTTAAAAGTGCTATATAAATGAAGATGACTTGACTATGACATGTGATTGGTTCATAGCAAAGGATAAGAATACTATGTGTAAGCTGTGCTTCATACATCACTACACTATTGACAATAGACAATTACCTTATTTTTTTTCAATTTTTTTTACTAATGTAAATACACCTTTACAGAGCCTGTGGCTATCATGGTTACCAAATTTTGTTTTGTTTTTTGTTTTCTACTGAAAGATAAAAACACTGATTAAAAAGATACATTTTTGCAGTGTTGCCTCATGAAATTATGAAAATATGGATGGAGTGAGGGAACATGGTAACAGAGACAGAGCAACATTCCTGCTTATTGATGCCCACACAAAACTTTTCTGAAGTGAACAGGGCTGCTTCCTCTAGCAAAAAATAAAATAAAAAAAATATGAAAAAAAATAAATAATCCAATGCGAAGCATCTCAGGATTGCTTACATGCCTGTACAAATACAAACATGTGTTGTATATTTGCACACACACGCGCGTGCACATACTCATGCAAAGGCATGCTCAGTGGAAATATCAGTCCATGACTCATATGCGTCTGCTTCAGCATTTTTCCAAAATCTGGCCTTTATTACGAGCAACAATGGCAAAATTGCAAATCAGGTACATCTGCAACAGCTCTACAGAGACTAAAACTAAAAATATCCATACAACATTCATTCAATCAAGTAGTTCATTTTACTGGGATGCCTTCAGTTGCAATATCATTACTTTATGTTATTAAAGGTATTCTGGCGGTGGAAAAATATACATGACACGTCAATGGTTTAGACACACATTTACTATTATACCAGGTCTATACACACATTTTCTTTAATAGTATTCTAAAATTAGAAAACTAATAATAAAGCACTAAAACGAAACAAATGGAAGTTTGGGAATTACAGTGACAATGTGTATTAAGTTTATTATACACTTCAAAACAAATAATATTAAAAATAATAATAGCACCATTAGTAAAAGTATTAAAATCATTACAAATAACAATAATAATAAAATAATCTAAAATTATAATTAATAATAATTATACATTATTTTAGATTATATTATTTTATTATTATTTTGATTTTATTATTATTATTTGTAATAATAATAATGGTGCTACTATCCTCATCATCATCAATAATAATAAAAATAATAATAGTGTAAAAGTTATGTTTACTTAGTTTCATGTTCATAGACTTTTACTTTGTTTATCTTTTTTGTCTAGATTCCAGTTCTGCACACGTTGAACATCCACTCAACCAACTACATGAGGTGCCTTTTTCTCGTTTTAAGCAGTATTGACAGTTTTTTTTTATTTAATTTATTTTGTTAAGCTTTAAAAATATATATATGTTCAGTAAGCAGAATTTAAATGTATCTACACATTTTTTTTCAAACATTTAATCATAAATCTTTAAATAAGAAATGTATACCAAAATACCACTAGTGTTTATGAGTACAGTGTGTGTGTGAGAGATTTGTCAACTTACTATAATCTAGAAACAAACAGCACAACAATAGCTGCGATCTTAGATCATTAATTGTGTTTTTCTATTTTTAGCACTCATATTAATTAAATTTAGCTCAGGAATTCTTGTGAGCATTCCAAGTCTGGGAAAATTAGACTGGAAAACAAGTGCATGAACAATACAAAAAGCAGCATAAATAAAACAACAGATTTACGCCACAGGTTAAGTGATCCAGTGTGTGTTTTGTGAAATCATACTGTTTCCTGGAACACTCACTAGCAAAAATAAATAAAAAATCACTTGAAATAAATGACTATTAACTTCATTTCTTTAGAAATATGTGTAACTTTGCACAACCCCTCCAAAATTTTAAAGGGTTACTGTAGCGCACACCTCCTCACATCTTGTATCCTGATCATGTGACCTGTGGGAAGTTGAACATCCATGTTGCGCTCCAACCACATCCACCTTGTGGAAGCTTGTGCCTCCGTGTTGTGGGAATGGATGAAAGGAGCGGCGGAGGACTACTGGCTGCAGTCCCATTCACAAATTACCCCTTACCCCTCTCTCGGAAGCCATGTTTCGCCAAGATAAAGAGAGACTCTGTCCTTTCCTGTTTCCATCCAGGAGTCAACCTACAAGTGTGTGGGAATTTCTGTGTTTTGTGGCGATGGTAATGGCTTCACAGCACATTTGCAAGGAACTCTTTGAGAGGAATTCTGACACTGCCTAGCCACATCTCAAAGTTAGAATTTTCTCATGAATCGCAACACTTCACAAACACCAGTTACACACTGCAAGTGAAGAGGGTGAGCTGAGACAGTCATTGATGTTTGTAGAACACAAACATGGGCCTGTTACCTACTCAAAGGATGCTATTAATATAATTACTAACTTGCACTATTCTGAAACTTGTATTGCGAGCACTTCTCGCACTTCTGGGGCGGCAGTGGCTCAGTGGTTCATGTAGATTGTCTACAAACCAGAAGGTTGGTGGTTAAATCTCACATTTAGATCTGCCTTCATCCAATCAATAACTGATGGATAGAGCTAATGGAAGGTTTTTTTTCTTTTCTTTTTTTATAATCCATATTACTCGGATCACAATATGCAAGAAAAGAGTTACACAGATGGTCCATTTTAGTCATTCTACTAACTATAAATGATTTGCAACTACATGTCAGCTAACACTCATTAGAGTATTAGTAGACAATTAGTAAACTGTTAGGTTAGGGTCCGGGCTAGTGGAACAAGTTGACATGCACTTGTTAATGTACAAAGTTACTTATAGTCCGTAGAATCTGTTGGGGAGCATCAAAATAAAGTGTTACCAAGATCTTTTGGTGCTTACACTTGATCATGAATTTAAACTGAATTTGAACTGTAATTAATGTTTAAGGTACAAGGGAATGCATTGTGTTTTAGTTTCCATTGATCATCCATCCAGAGGTGTATTCCAGAAAGCAAGGTTAACTAACTGTAACACGTCTTGTTGATAAGGGAAGGAGGCGGGAACCGGCGAAAGTTTCAACACTTTAATAATCACAAAACACGAAATGAAAATAAAAGCGGCAGCCCCTCAAGGATGACTGCCGCTCAAGGACGACTGCACACACATAAACAAAACATAACGTAAAATTGTCCAGGCCTGGTCCTCTCTCGTACTTCACTCTCGTCGCTCCTCCTTTTATGCTTCCAAAGCTCCTCTGTGAGAAACTCGAGACCAGTGAGCCGCACAGGTGACGCTAATTATCAATCACGCCCCCGGCCTCGCCCCGTTCTCATGTCCCTTGTCCTGCTCACCACATACCCCCATTGCCCCTCACAGAGACATCAGCAACCCACCTTGACCCAGGAGCATGGCAGTGATCTATCCGCCCTACCTGTTCTTCCATCGCTCCAGCACCACCTTTTAGGGGTTCCCATCATAGGACCAATTAATAATTAATATATATTTTTAATTCATTTATTTAGACTGAATTATAAATTAAACAGCTCGAATATACATCATTTATCACTAGAATTTTTTTAAGTAACCCATTAAACATGAAAGTATTATGCAATAATTTAAGACACTTCTCCTTATATACTATAGAATCTTTTTGGCATAAAGAGATCTTTAAAATTAAGTCAAGAGTCGAAGAAAGACATACAGGTTTGGAATGACACAAAGTTAAGTAAATGATGGCAGAATTAGAATTTTTAGGTAAACTATGCCTTTAAAGGGTTAGTTCACCCAAAAATGAAAATTAAGTCATTAATTACTCACCCCCATGCTGTACCAACCCCGTAAGACCTTCGTTCGTCTTCGGAACACAAATGAACATATTTATGATTAAATCTGAGAGGTGGATCACTCCTCCATAGGCTCCCTAAGGGAATGAAACTTGACGGCCCAGAAAGTCATTAAAGAAAATGTTTAAATATTCCATGTCACAACAGTGGGTCAACTATAAGTTTATCAAGCGACGAGAATACTATTTGTGCGAAAAAACAAACAAAAATAACGACTTTATTCGACTATTCCTTTTCTTCCTTGTAGGCCTGAAACGAGACTTCAAGAGATTTCCACGACGCATGCGCGAGAATTGCGATCTCCTTCAACTACTTCAGTTAAGTTCTCGCGCGTTTGTTGAGCCACTGTTGCGACATGGAATATTTAAACATTTTCTTTAATGACTTTCTGGCCCGCCAAGTTTCATTCGCTTAGGGAGCCTATGGAGGAGTGATCCAGCTCTTAGATTTAATCATAAATATCTTCATTTGTGTTCCGAAGACGAACGAAGGCCTTACGGGGTTGGTAGAGCATGGGGGTGAGTAATTAATGACTTAATTTTCATTTTTGGGTGAACTAACCCTTTAAGTGCACAAATACAAGAAATACCAATTTCAAGAAACAGAAAACACACAAACATTTCTCCTCTCTTCATTGACTGGCCAAGGGAATCCCAATGCTGCTAATCTCTTTGATACTAACCAGGAAATGCTGTATGTCAACACTTCTTTCTCTGTCGGCTGCACACAAGACGAGATCATTGAATAATGGCCCAGTTTTCAGCACTCCGTAAACAGGAGGGCTAAATTTACTGATTACACTTCCAGTGCGAGTTGAGAGGAAGGACTAGCTGCAGTCAACCAGAAAAGCAGAGGAACTCTGAATCTTCTAAATGAGCAACCATATGAGTAAGTGAGGAGAGAGTTGTTTTCAGCACACCACAGGAACACATTTAGGAAAGTGTGAACATTAGAGGACCAAAAACAGAAAAAAAAAAACAGTAGATGAGGGGGTAGATGAGTATGTTGAGACTTGCAATAACCAACAGGTAGCTCATGCTTATGGGATAGTTCAGCCACCAAAAAAATTAAGTTCTGTCATCAGTTACTCATCTTCCTGTTGTTTCAAATCTGTATGACTTTCCTTCTTCTGTGGAACACAAAGGCATAAAACAAGACAAACAAATATTATAAAAGTTGTCCATTTGACTCAATCGTTTGTTATTCACTCAAAATCCTGTCATTCGCCAGAGATCTGGTGTGTTCATGAAAGAAGTTGTAAATGAATCTCTCTTTTGATTTGATTCTTCTTAAAAACAGAGGACTGGTTCAGTTCGCAAGTTCAACTCATTGATCCAACTGATTCCAATTACACAGCTCTCTGGAATTCTTGATTCTGATTGGTCAATCTCTGCATTCAGCGATCAGACATTTCCAAATATTTATCAGCATCCAAGGCATTGCTGTCTATCAGTTATTTTTCACTCATCCAGGTACCAGAATCTGGCGCCACTTTTCTCTCATAACACACAGTGGACTCGCTTTCTCCTTTCATACAAATACATACTACAATATTATTGGAATGTTTTGAGTCTTGTTGCCAGGCCAATTGTTTCATAAATTGTAGTGGACTATTTTATTTTATTTTTGTAGAGGAAGCTTTTAGATAATAGGTCTATAGAGGACTCAGCCATTGTATTGCTTCAGAAGACTTAGAATATATTGTACAAGTTGAATGAACAATTTTAATGAGACCTTTATGGTATTTTTTGCATCTTTTTTTAAATACTCCTTTTGTATTCCACGGAAGAAAGTCAATAACCTGAGGGTGAATAAATGATGACAGAACTTTAATTTTTGCCTCAACAACTCCTTTAAGTATGAATCAATATGCGTGTGAACAGAAAATAAGCATGAGGAGGACAGGGTGGAAAACAATGCTATAGCAATAACCTGGACAGGAAATGAGGTCAAACGAGGAAGTCCAGCAACTTCCTGACAAAGTGGTGGATGATTAGTGCTGAAAACTCTAGTGCTAAAGCATACACTCAAACACTCATAAACACAAATATGCACATACTGTACATTCTTGGACAGGTGTTCATTTGGACAATTTATCTCAGTTAAACAGACATGACACTAAAAAAACTCATTCATGTAATAACCTCAAAAATATCATGAAGTAATATTGATTGATTTCTTTTAAAAAAATATGAATGATTTGTAAGCTTACTAAACTTCAAATGTAGTTCGCAGCGTTGCTTTGTCCACCACAGGCTTAACCGGCCAGCACAATCCCACTGGATGGCGGATGAGACTGGCATCCAGTGTGGTGGATCCTCCACAGATGTCAGTGCGAGTGGTCTCAGCGCCCTCAACCTCGTCGTAGTCAGCGCCCCCGGTGGTCTGGGAGCTCTTCCCTTTGTCCTAGGAGTTCCCAGTGATGGCTACTGCCATTTTATGTGTCTGGGCTGCACATGGGTCTCCTGAGACGCTGGCGCCCGCCACAGCCATAGGGGGAATGATATAAAGTATTTGAGTAAATGTAATTAGTGAGCATTTTTGAAAAAGTATATGTACTATTTACTCCAATATACTTGTGATGCAATTACTCATTACATTTTAGCATGGTGTCTCTTAGGTGTTGAGGACTAGTGCATCTTTCTGAACTCTCTGAGCTTTCTATTAACCCCCTGTCTGCTCTGTTAAACCCATCGAGACTGTACCTGAACTCTGTGCTCTCTGCCAAAGAAAAGGAGGACATATCCAAACTGTCTGGGCTCTCTGACTCAGAGCCGCCATCTCCACCTTGGTCTCCAGCTCTGCCTGCTCCAGCCTTGGGGGTCTCAAGCTTCACCTGCTTTGCCTTGGGGGTCTCCAGCTCTGCTTGCTCCACCTTGGGGGTCTCAAGCTTCGCCTGCATTGGCGTGGGGTCTCCAGCTCTGTTTGCTCCATCTTGGGGGTCTCCAGCTTTGCTTGCTCCACCTTGGGGGTCTCAAGTTTTGCCTGCTTTGCCTTGGGGGTCTCCAGCTCTGCCTGCTCCAGCCTTGGGGGTCTCCAGCTCTGCTTGCTCCAGCCTTGGGGGTCTCCAGCTCTGCTTGCTCCACCTTGGGGGTCTCAAGTTTTGCCTGCTTTGCCTTGGGGGTCTCCAGCTCCGGCTTGGTGGTCTCCAGCTCTGCTTGCTCCACCTTGGGGGTCTCCAGCTTCACCTGCTTTGTCTTGGGGGTCTCTAGGTCCTGCTTGGTGATCTCCAGCCCTGCCTGCTCCAGCCTTGGGGTCTCCAGCTCCGGCTTGGTGGTCTCCAGCTCTGCTTGCTCCACCTTGGGGGTCTCCAGCTTCACCTGCTTTGTCTTGGGGGTCTCTAGGTCCCGCTTGGTGGTCTCCAGCCCTGCCTGCTCCAGCCTTGGGGGTCTCCAGCTTCACCCTCTTTGCCTTGGTGGCCTCCAGCTCCTTCCTGGCTTCCCAGCTAGCTGGCTCCGCCCTGGGCCCCTGCTCTGACTTGGTTTCCAGGCCCACCTTCACCACCTCCCATGTTCCCTTTGTTGTGTTTGGACTTTTACATTATTTCCTGTCCTGAGTGACATGTTTGTAGTTCTATGTAGCTTTCTTTTTTGATTAGTCTGATTGTTCCCAGTTGTGTGTTGTTAGTTTGTTACCCCTTGTGTGTATATAGGTCTTATTTTAATATAGTCCTTGTGATTCCCTTGTTCCTTGTCAGTCAGTGTTTACTGTTTAAGTGGATACCTGGCCGCCATGCTCCCCATGTTCCTTGATGTTATTGTTTGATCTTAATTCATTTAAATCATTAATAAACCCTGCACATAGCTCTGCTTGACACCAGCCATCTCGCTTGTTCCTGTCAGCATTACAATAGGTTGTCTTGCCCTTGCACCAGTAAACACCTCATTAGAGAATAGATGGGAGCAGTGCCGCCGCTCCCACCACGCGCATCACGCGCTGTGCGTAGGGCACCAAGTGCTGAGGGGGCACCAAAAATAGCCTAATGAAAAATCAATCATCAAACTTCTTGTTATAATCAGATTCAGCGCGTTCTTCATCTTTCATCTTTAATCCGCAGCGGCGCCGAGCAGAGAGCACGTCAGAAACAGAGGACAGGGTGTGTGTGTGTGTGTGTGTGTGTGTGTGTGTTCTGAGCCTCATTGGTCTGTCACTGCTCGTCAATGTCAGAATATTTGAGATGACCAATCAAATCAAAGTAGGCGGGCTTTATGTTCACAGACGCTGAGCGCGAATTTTAACAGTGCAAGTTGCAACTCGACGCTTCAGTGTACGGTCAAGTGCGAGATAAGATGTAAGTAGCTAAACTTAACTTTATATATTTGACAGGTTTTTCTTAGGTCATAAATGTTAAACGAATGACAAAAAATAATTAGGCAAACTAATATAGTTTTGTCTAATTTCGCCAAAATAGGCCTATGTAACATGTAGCCTAGTGTAATAGTTTAGGCTACTGTCATTGTGAGGGGACAAGAAACATGAACAAAGCCGTTTTCATTATGTTAGGCACAGGATTAATAATGAATGTGTACATATTGAGAATAAAATACAAATTGTAGCCTTTAGTAAATTAAAAAAGCCAACTTTAGGAGGGGAAGAGACAGGGCAAGATAAAAACAAAGAGAAAAAGAGTGTGATGCTGATGAGGAGAGAAAAATAATCAGTTGCCCACTGACATGGTTTTAAAGCTGTTGCTATCGATTTTTTTTTTTTTTTTTTTTTGCCTTCACAACATCTTAAAATGCACATCTTCAGAGAAATTCAAAATTTACTCGGGGAAACCCCGAACCCGCTAGCTAACCTGCCTCAAATTCGGGACCATAGTGATTATAAAACCATGCCATTGCATAGTAATGAAACTAGATAATAGTAAGCATAAGTCCCTAAACTAAAGTGTTACTTTTTAATTTGTAAAAAATAAAATTTTATCATACCCCCTAAATGAAAATCCTAAATGAAAATGTTTTTTTTTTTAGTGAGTTGGGGGGGGGGGGGGGGGGGGGGGGGGGGGGGGGGGGGGCATCATAAAGGAATTATGCTTAGGGCACCAAAATGGCTAGCAGCGGCACTGGATGGGAGTGAAGGTTATTTGATTGAAGATTACAAGGTCAAATGAATAAAAAAAATGATGTGCATGGACAAATCCTTTATAATAAATACTGCAATATTCTATGAAAAATAAGATTGTCAATTTTGATTTCATGGAGATTTTCACGAACGGTTATCTGGTTATCTGTTACAAGGTGATCAGGACAGGACACCTATGGAAATCTGGGATGTCTTGTGACCTTGAAGGGGTTTATTTTGCAACCATGGCTGTACTTTACTCCACTTATCACAAAATAATATTACCATTTAAATCTTTGGAAACAGGGTTAGATTTTTTATGATTAGTTAGAACAAAAAACATACTACAGTTTTGGTGCAAACGTTTAGTATATGCATAACCTTCAGCCTAACACACAGCCTTTTAAAGTATACTCCTTTAGATAGTGTGTGCAAACACAGGCATTCGGCACACGCGCACTGGTAAGTTTCATTTTTATCCAGTGTCTGCACTATTTCTGTCAAGAAGTTTTGAGCAATAAAAATGCCTGTACTTGTTCAAATCTAAGTTGAGTTTATTTCTTAACCCTCTCACAAAAAAAGCTCACAAAGAAGCAACCAATCAATTTATTAGTGCCAAAAATACAAGGTGCAAGTGTGAGTTGAGCATTTATTATGCTGATGATGAAATTCACGCCACATGTAGAATACACATACTGTACATTAGTGTACACGTAAAAACTGAAATGTATTATGGGCATAATTTTGGTAGCCCTAAAATGCTAAAACTAAAATGAAGACTAAATTAACTGAAATTAGAAAACTAAAACTAACAATGATAGAGTGAAAACTACATTGTAAAAAATACATTTTCAAAGTTGTAAGTAAAGCAAAGATTATTAGAGTATGTTTTACAAGAAAATATGGTTGCACTTTATTTTACAGTATGTGCACTTACAGTGTACTTACAGTACCTAAGAAAAGTACTGTTAATATACAGTAACTACATGGGTTAGGTTTAGGGGTAGGTCCAGGTTTAGTACCTAGTTATTATTAAGTTATTGCAATACAACAATAAGTACAATATACATGGGGAAAAGGACTGTAAAAATAAAATGCTACCGAAAAATACTATTTCACTTGTTCTACTTCAAAATTTCACATTTAATTCAGTGTGATACTTGCCCTTTCATTGTAATAATTAGTGACATTTACCAGCAAATTCTCAGTGAAAATACATACGAATAAAAACTAAACTTCTATAAAATAGAAATAAAAACTAAATTATAACAATTCTGTCCCACTGAAATAAATGCAGTGCTGTCTGGCACAGTGTACTGTAAACTTTAGATAAATTAAGGTAAATTGTTCATTTGATTACGCAATTACGAGACTTCTTATGCCAAAAAAATTAACTTCCCATCAAACTCTTTCACTGGAGGCATTCCAGCTAAAACAATTGCGGTCTAAGCGTTCAAAAGCGTTCCAGCTCTACGACAGCTCAGTTAATGATAAGTTTTATTCAAATGGCCTTGGCACATTTTGTAATGAGAATTTCATTGTGGAGGACTGCATTAATTGAGGCTTGACAATTTGGTACAGAAAATTCATCTGGCAAGAAAGTGTCTGCCAAGAAGGCATAATTTGCTTTTGCTCTCAGGGTAAATAATTGTCATTCAAATTATTTTGGCAACTTTACAGAGTCACTAAGAGTTATTGTCTCACAGCAGTGGGGATGTGAAAAGCTCAAAATGCTTGCCAGCCATATACAGTATGAAAGTGTGGGCGGCTCTCATATTCCCAGTGGCCAGCCTCAGCCGGACATGTGCCTTAACGTTGTAGAAAAGTGTTAGTCATAATCCCCAAATCCAGGAAAGCATCAGTTTGATAAAGTGTTGGGTTTGTAATGGCTCATTCTGACAGACTCCTGCTGATCTTACAGGATACACTCAACAATCCACAGATGCTCTCTGTAAGTACAGAATCCAGAATGTTACTAAACAGAATGTTACTGTCCATTTGGGTGCTGACACTACCATGTATTTATTGTTGTAGTTATTATTATTTGTGTGATCAGGCCTTTAGGCAAATATAAGACATATTTTACAGAACACAGAACTTTTACAATAAACAATCTACAACTACAAAAAAAACTACAAATACCTTGCATGAAACTCTAGATGGCGCAGGCTGATTGATTGGTCCTTAACTCATTTGGTAGTGACCACATCGTTATCTGCATAGCACAGCTGATTGGATGCTGTTGCATCAGCGGCCAATGAGCTCAACATTCAGCTACGGGGGTTAATTCATGTATGTGCATTGTGCAGCAGCAGCAGCATAACTTACATGCTCACAGCAATGTCTGTGAAAGTATTGGCAGTAGCAAGTCTCTGTACTTGCTCTGCAGAAGCGTTGCAGATCTATTCCGCCAAGATTACCATGCTAATCTTTCAGAGAGTTGTCATGATAGAACTATAGGTAAAGATCAGAGTGGCTATTTACACCAAGACCAAGTACAAATAGCCCAGCTAGTTGGTAGAGGCTATTTACACTAACTCTGCCAACCAATTGTCAGTGATGTGTAAAATAAAGCGGGAGGCTTTAGCCTTTGATGAGCAACCCATGTTCGGATACTTTTTCTAAACTCATTCTTCTCCCTTTTTCCATCGCATATCAGCTCGGAGAGGAGTTTATTTTAAATTTAAATTTGAAAAAATATATTATTATTTTTTAAGTGGAAATAAATAATAAAGTGCCTAAGAGGGATATACTGATAATTGTCGAGATTTTTTATTACATTTTTTCTTGCATATTTTGCAGCTCTTTCAAAGTACAATGTCCATGGGTTAAATTTTCTCTGAAACAGATGGACATGAATGTGACAACATTTTATTGCGTTAGTTCTTGTACACATTGCAGTAGTTCAGAAATAAAAGGTCTGGTGGTGTCATTACAGAAGAGAAGAGATGTCGCTAGATAAGGGAGGGTAATTTTATTTTTAAATTAAATGACTTCAAAACAAAAATGTTATGTTCTATGCCCATTGAGTAAACACATTTTCTTACAGACTACATACATGTGAAAGTGTATATCCTCTCTGTATAATATCACTGCCTGTTTCATGTTTTTTTTTTTTTTTTTTTGCATGTTTCTGCCCGTTGGTTGCACCACGTGACTTTGTTAGTCACATTAACTGACTTTTGATAGACAAAGTTTTTTTTTTTTTGTATTTCTATATTTTATATTTCTATATGCGTGTGTACTGTATAATATTTATAAATATTTTGTATTTTTTCTAACGAATAACAAAAACATTTTTGCCAAAATACTGTAAGGTTTTCTTTCTTCATTATTATTTTATTTGAGACATTTTTTCTTCATTATGATATCAGGGCAGTTTCACTCATAAATCAAAAACATCACAGAATTACATTTAGATTAACATTAATTACAGAAAGTATTAACATTTACATTACCTAAGACTGACAGCTCATCCCTATGGTGACTGTTTAGTTCCAGAGGGAAATAGGTGGAGGTCCTCAGAGCTATTTATTACTGTCCACATCACTGACAGCAATGCCTTTTACAACTTCTACTTATAGAAAGAGAGAGAGAGAGAGAGAGAGAGAGAGAGAGAGAGAGAGAGAGAGAGAGAGAGAGAGAGAGAGAGAGAGAGAGAGAGAGAGGTTGGCATGCTTTTTCCACCAATCCATCAAAGCTCCATCTATATCTGGTGAAAAAACAAAACACAAAGGCAGGTTCCTATTTGATTTCTTTAGTCCGGATATTAGATGATATGATTTTGAAAAGCAAAATGGAGATAAGAGGAAAACACGTGAAAAGAGTACACAGCAGAGGAGATGAAGGATTTCATGGAACTTGAATGATATTGAAATGTTATTTTTGCCACATGTCTCTCATCTTAGAATCATAAATGAGACCTGGCAGCGTTTGCAACAGATATCTCTCAAAAGAAATTATGAAGTAAACAAATCAATTTTGTTAAGGGGAAATATGTCACAGAAGAACTAATCTTTTACCCACCCTCATATCGTTCCAAACCCGTATGACTTATTTCAATTTTGAAACACAAAAGTAGATGTGAGAAAGTGTGTTGCGTTTTTTCCATACACTGAAATTGGATGGAGACTGAGCAGTATGAACATTCTACAAAATGTCTGCATTTGTGTTACATTGACAAACGAAACATCTAGTTAACTGAAAAGTGAGGGTGCATAAATGATTAAATCTTCTTTTTTAGGTGCAAACTGATCTATGAACCTTAGGATACATAACTCTCTTTTCTATGAAACATATAATTTTACAGATTTATAGTGATTACCATTTCTTGGACAAATGTTGTGAAAACCCCACATTAATGTGCAGCTTTCAGGGAATAGTTCCACTGCCCCTCCTCATGTGACTTGGGATCTCAGAGATACCAGCTCTGACAAATGCTATTCATTATCCTTCATGTGTTAAACTATTTCACGTTTTCTATTCTGATACATTGTCAGAATGCCCTATTCACACTACACACACTCGAGCATTGTGAGGGTCTAGGCGCGCTGTGTAATGTAAATCTAGTGTTTAGTGTTAATCGTCATCAAACTCAGCCAGTAAAGAGCTGCATTTAGCCTAAGATGTTATATGAATATGGTCCCTTAAGCGCAGGTTTTATCAGCTGACGATTAAAAAAACATTTTTTTTTACATTATAATAATAATAGTTTATTAAAACACTCAGAAACTCAAATGTCTTTACATTATAAGCACAAATACAAATTTACTTTTTAAAATGGTGTTGAAGAAAAAAAATTCACCGTTTAAATTAAAACAAAACTTTAAAATAATGTTTAAATATATTTGATTATTATTATTTTAAAAAGTACATCTTACTATGCAATTTCTTTCATAATTTCTTCGAGTTACTTTCTTTCTCTCTACAAACTTTTATTTTGGTGGGTTGTCATAAAGACATTTGAGTTTCTATGTGTTTTAATAAACTATTATTATTATTATTAGGCCTACTTGAATTATGCTCTACTGTGCAATAGTAATATATTTCTGTTATATTTTCTTCAAGTTATACAAAACTTTTATTTTGACAGGTTGTCATCAAATACTTTAAAGTTTGTGAGTGTATATGATACTAATGAATGATTATAGTTTTATCAAATGAAATGGTAAAATTCTTGTGCAGTGACTCTCATAAAAGCTCTGCGATGAAGTTCAAATGTGTCCATGTCCTCATAGACGCTAAAAACACCACGAGTGTCACTTCCGCTTCAATGTGCGTAGAGCACACATTGAGCGCTCATTCACAGAGGCACACAGACATGCAGAGTTTATTTCAATAGCAGTCTTTTTGAGCTTTGATATTCATAGACACTAGTACATATCGAGATTTGATTCATTGTACATCCCTACTTTTGATTTATTCATTCAAAAATGGCCAAATTGCGTGACATTCCGCTTTGCAGCTAATTACATTTGTGACTGGATTCCGCGATTTGATCCGTGTCGCTGCGCAAACACAGACGGCGGGGTGAATTTATGAATGAAAGTTCTGTCACAAAACGATGTTGTTACGAATCCTCGCGCTTTTTTAAAGGGGAAGTGAAGCAGTCAGTCAAGTTTACATGATTTACAAGATGGATTTCCACTATAATCAAAATTTTATTAGAAACATGACAAATGTTAACATATAAAAGAAACACCGTTATATCTTGCGCGGCAAGGGCGCCGCCATTGTGCAGTATTATAACCGGTGACGTCACGGGGTTGGTTTGCTCTGTGCTGAGTTCAGTAAAATACAGTGAGAGATGCATGTAAGCTGGTCGAACCAGCGAACAACTAACGTTAGGTACAGTCATTGTTAGCCAACAGCTGTAAGCATGAACTACAAACTGATTCGCGAACCGATTTAGACAGATCTCCCAAATGTCGTTATATGCAGGGCCATTCAAATTATGGTGTAGGTGTAGCTCATACCTGTCAACTACCGTTTTCCCCGGGAGTCTCCCGTATTTCACATCCATCTCCCGCCCTCTTCCCGTTTTGTTATTTCTCCCGTGAAACTCCCGTAATTTATGGCCCAAATCTGGTTATATGCAGGGATGCAAACGGCGCACTTTATTTTAATGCAAACATGTTGTTTGTTAAATGCGTAGTTTTCCACGCGCGCTGTATCTTTTTTATGGGCACGATGAGCGATGCTTAATTTACAAATGAATCACTCTTTTTTTCAGTCGATTCTGTTCAAAGACTTCATCAAACATGTTGGCAGATCTGTCTAAATCGGTTCGCGAATCAGTTTGAATGATCGGTTCAGTTTCCTGCACGCACTGAATCACTGAAGCGCTTTCAATTCACACTCGACTCGGAGTCGTAACAGGAAGATTCGTATGCTGTCTGTGAACGAATGATTCCACAGGACGATACATTCGATTTCATTTCATTCAGGTAAGTAACATTACAACCAAACAGATTATTACGCCACGATAGTACGATCATCTGCTGTCAAGACGCTGATCTTGACCATGTATTGCAACCATGGTGTTGACAAGAGACAGGAATATGATGGCAGACATCGCGAACAATGTTTCCATGCAGTTTATTAACGTTAGACGTACTTTTTGTCTGGTACTAATAAAGTTCACTAGCTAAACACTAAGTTAGCGTTAGCTAGTTCATGCTTACAGCTGTTAGCTAACAATGACTGTACCTAACGTTAGTTGTTCGCTGGTTCGACCAGGTTACATGCATCTCTCACTGTATTTTACTGAACTCAGCACAGAGCAAACCAACCCCGTGACGTCACCGGTTATAATACTGCACAATGGCGGCGCCCTTGCTGCGAAAGATATAATGGTGTTTCTTTTATATGTTAACATTTGTCATGTTTCTAATATAATTTTTGATTATAGTGGAAATCCATCTTGTAAATCATGTAAACTTGACTGACTGCTTCATTTCCCCTTAAAGTGGGTATGCGGAAATCCTTGACGTTTCCTAGTAGGTATACGGAAATCCTTGACATTTTCTAGTGGGTATACGGCGTATACCTGCGTAGACTACACCACTGCTTATAATGAAAATTTATATAATATATATAAAACCTAATACCATCAGCAAAAAGAAGGTCATCCGGTTGTTCTACACAGTGGCGGCGCCAGGGGGGAGCTAGGTGGTGCTGTAGCTCCCCCTATGATAAGCCATTGCACCCGCCCAGCACCCCCAAGAAATGTCTGTAATTTTTTTAATAATAATTTTAAAATATATATTTGGTCTAAAATAATATGAGGCCCAAATAGGCGATGTTCTTTGGCCAATGGATGCAGCGCCCGGCAAACGTTTGCAGACATCCGAAGTCTCCCTTATATTGATAGCGGCTCCCTGATGGCCGCAAATTAGTTCAAATCTCCCGGAATCTAGAGCTCGCGAGCTCCAAACCGTGTAGCGCGGAAGACAGAGAGAGCGAGAGACACCCAACCATAATTACAGGCACATCATTTCTCACTCTATGAGAAGATATACCTGCAGAAACGTGTTATATTGGGGCTTATTAACATTCTGATGACAAACAGCTATTATTTAGTGACATGTTATGACAATATTCAAGATTATACGATATGCGAGTTTTCTGCATACAAACATCTGACATCATTGTGAAAACGACACCCATTCCCACGGATCTGCGAAAACAACTAAAAACGCTGTATTTTGCTGCCAGGCCATTGGTTGGCAAGGAGACACAATAGACTGAACACATAATACATGAGCATGACGTCATCATCTTCAAAAATTCACGTTTTTGTTGTTTACACTGAGACCGTTTTCAAAAACTTGCACTTTGAAACCCGTTTTCAAGTTTTCCGTCATGTAAATGAACTGAACGCATTAAAAGTCTTTCATATTTAGTTGAAACGGTGTCGTGTAAACAGCCCCTAAGTTGTTAATTAGTTGTCCATTCTTCCATCCTCTGCCTGTTTGTCTCCATGGTTACTGATTGGTTTAGTTCTGTTCAGGTGTTTTTAGTTAAATAGCCCCCTCTTGTTTGCTGTGTACTTAAGCCCTGTTGTTTTTTTTTTTCAGTTCATTGTCAGGTCTACATTGCATATGGTTAGGCTTTTCTGTTCATGTGTATTGTTCCTGAGTTCTGTGTAAATAAATACTGCTTGTGTTTAGATCGTGCATTCATCCTTCATTGCAACCAACTGTGACAGTAGAACTGACCTAAATATGGATCTAGTAGCAGTGAAGATTCTCCTCCTCTCTTAGGGAGATCTGTCCATCGCGGCCCACAAACAGAGGTATTTGGAACTGGTCCCTTTCGTCCACTACTGTAAACTCAATTTTTCAGGGCAAGTCTCAACGCTGAGACAAGAGCACACCTGCCAGGAGATGGGCCTCAGGAGCTTCCAGGACTTTGTGCAATGGGTACTTGTCCACTATGGATTCCCTTTGACCATCGTGGAGAGTAGGTAAAAAGACAGTGTGCCAGCCCCAAGCCAAGTAGTGGAAATTCTCGAGTCCGTTCCATAGATTGATATCCCTTAGTCTGTTCCAGAGATTGATATCCCCTTATCCGCTCCAGGGAGTGAAATCTCCGAATCCGCTCCAGAGAGAAATCCCCGAATCCGCTTCAGAGAGTGTGACCCTCGAATCTGCTCCAGAGCATAAGACCCCAGGGTTTGTTCCAGTGAGAGAAGTTCCCGAGTCCGTTCCAGTGAGAGAAGTTCCTGAGTCCGTTCCTGTGAGAGAAGTTCTTGAGTCCCTTCCAGTTCTATACATCCCCAGCCAAGCTACCGGGTCCTCCCTGGCTCCCCTCTTGTTTGCTGTGTACTTAAGCCCTTGCAACCAACCAAACCAAATCTGAGAGTATCAGATTTGGCATGGTAATTCGCTTGCAAGAGCTGAGAATATAGCTGTTTTTGTAAAGTCAAATGTATCTTGTGGCTTTACTCATATTCCCACAGGTGTCAAAATAATCACTCTTTCATCAGCAAATGATAGAGAATCATCTCAGAGAAAGCCCTCCTTAAAATGCCAGTATTATGACTTTTCGGATATTATCTTTTATGCAGTTTGTATTATAGCTGTTTGTGAATGTAGAAAGTCTATAAAGTTTTAAAGATCCAAATGCACGACAAATGGAGTGTCTCCTAAAAGAACGAATCGATTCGGAACTGCCTGAAATGATTTGACAGATGGCAAATCTTCTAATCTTTCCAATAAATGTTGGTTTATTATGAAACTTACCCACATTCAAGTGTTGAAAAACACTTTTTTGTTGTTGTTTAAGAAGAGGCTCTGTTCTTTCTTTTTGCATATATATCAAAATATTCTGTAGGCCATTCAAGTTTTGGGTTGTCTAAGTTGTCACAATGAGACCTGATGTTGCTTCTAAATTAAAACACTGATATTAAAACAATTATTAAACAATTCATAAAATAGCAAACATAGTTACCAAACCCTTGTTTTGCCAAATTAGAAATCTTATAATTATAAATGTGAAAACCTGCCTGTTTTATGAAAACCTGACATTTTTTAAATAATATCCTTGTCCTGAGAACACAGCTTTATCTGATCGGTTAACGTAAAAAAATCATGAGATTAATAACTTTTAATTCATTTGAATCTTCTGAAAGCCTATGTGAATATATAAAACACTGTGAGGTCCACACTTCAGGGAATGTAACACCTCAAACAGGACTAGCATTTTGCTGTAATCATCTCTCTTGGACTGCAATGAGCCTCCCATTGTTAGTCATTAACCTCAGTGTGATGGCATAGAGGAATTGCCTTTTTAGTTCAACGTGATAAGCCATATTTGGTCACTGACCTCAGAGTAGCTTTGATCCTCATATACATGTGTAAACAGATTGAATCTAGAGCCCACACCTGTTCCCAGATCACGGCCTGATGAAAGTCGACCCCCTGCAGATGTTTTCAAGCTTGACGGCGTGGTTAAACCGTAGCGTGCGGGAAGCCATTTTCTCATGAAGATGAATGGTCGCTCTGCTGCTGTACCTGATGAATAGTCAGAATCTCTGTAAGATCAAAAGCTATGGTCTCGCTCTGTTAATTTATTATGTGATAAACACAATCAGCTCGGAATTTAAGATATCAAAAGACTATTAACTTTATAGCGTCAAATAGCTAAATCTTTTTATGCTTTAACGAACAAATAAGAAAACAAATAAACAAATTAAGCATTAAATTAGGGTGAGTCATTTTTTGTTGTTGTTGTTGTTGGCCTGATGGATACTAACTAAATAAAAAGAATAGAAAGCCAGCATGCAATGAAATACAATATCTGTTGGATCTGAGCACAAACTCTGCTATTAACAAATACGCAAACACCCACCCACTGCTGATGTTTGTTAACAGAAATGTTTGCATTCCTGTGTACAATGACAGACAACCCAAAAATAGCTTGCATGAAAAGGAGGTCTGGACTAAGAGGAAAATGACTTTTATAGTGTGTTTGTGTCCTCAGTGAACCTACTGTATGTAAAGCAGATGTGGATCAGTCACAGCTATGGTCACTTAACTTTACACAATCATCATCTACAGTTTGATCCAAACAGATGCTGTGTTTTCAGCGGAAGGATTAAATAAATAAAAAAAGTAAATAAATGAATAAACTTTATGCGCATACAAATAAATAATTGGTTAATTATTTGGTAAGCTTAGCATCAGTTTTGCAACCATGCTGCTTACAGAGGAAAGATGAACTGTTACCTTTACTGTTACTAAGCAATTTCAAGTGTAATTTACCTTCTGCGGGTGATAAAATGGTAAATAAACCCCTTAAGACTTGCAATGAAATAGAGATCCAAGCCATATAGAGATATCAGAGACTTGAGGGTGGGCTCTGACTTCAGTCATTAACTCTTTCCCTAATAGCGTTTATTTTTTTGTTTTTGTTTTTTTGCCAGCCAGCGCCAGCATTTTTGAACATTTTCATAATATTTGAATGGCCCCCAGAATATTTTGTTGTATGAGTATCTGAAAATACAATATATCAAAGGAAAGAACAGAGCCTCTGCTTTGAAATAATCAAACAAATAAAAATTATTCTAGCTTCATGTTTTATTTTTTATGAACACTTGAATGTCGGTAAGTTTCATAAAAAAGCAACATTTTGAGCACAAAGCTGAGAAAATCACGTTTCTGTCAAAGACTACATCCAGACGGGATTCAGAATGATGATCAAACATAGATGGAGTAGATCGAGTCCATCGACACCCCCAAAGCTTCAAAGTCATGTAGCTTGTCCTGGGTCGACATTTCATTCAATAACAATAGGCCGTTTTGATTCATATGCTGTTTAATGTTGACGATCGTGTTATTTTACATATGCATCTGCTTACACATGTTATCGCTTGTTCTCTATCGAATGGTCACTTCGTATTGCGTAGCTATACGCAGTGGGGAAACTCCTTTTCCTCGATTTACCTAAGCCTATATGTAAAAAGCATTTGCAGCTGCACAGCTAGCACACTGAGCGTCTGGCACGCTCATAGGCTGTGCTGCAGCAACTGCACATCCAATGGCGCAGGCGACTCTGACATGCGACCAATGAACTAGCCCAACGTCAGAGCCTGCCGAGGGGGCGTGGCCCAGCCTACATAGACCCCCGAATTCGCCATTATAGATTTATACTCCTTCAGCGACAGTACACATGTCCCTGAGCTTTCTACTCTATATTTACCGTCGAACAAGCCTTTCAGCCTGAGCGTGCTTCTCTTCAGCAGACTTACCGTTGTCTCCTGACGCCGTCTCACGTGTGGCTATCCAGCAACAGCCTATATCCTTTCAAGCATTGTGTTTTATTTCAGATGCCTCGTTCATCCTGCGCCACATGCGGAGGCCGTCTGCACGAGGCAGACCAACACTCGAGCTGCATTTCCTGCCTGGGGATCGACCACGCGGAGAATGCACTCTCTGCCGGCGGATGTGGGGCCTGCGAAAGCATGCCTATCTGAACCCCCAGACGGTCAGTCTAATATGGGAGATGTTCGGCGAGGCCGAAGTCGACCTTTTCGCCTCGAGAGCCAACACCCACTGCAGGGTGTTCTTCTCGAAGAACAGGGACGCGCTGGCTCATCCATGGCCCAGCCGCCCCCTTTATGCTTTTCCCCCCGGCTCGATGATCCCACAAGTCATCGAACGGGTCAGGGAGAACAGGTGCCCAGTCCTTCTGGTAGCTTCTCTCTGGAAATCCAGACTATGGTTTCCGGAGCTGGTTCAGTTGTCAGACACGATCCCCTGGCCTGTTCCAATGAGGAAGGATCCCCTCACACAGGCCAACGGAACGATATGACTCCAGAGTCATTCTCAAACCCAGGCATGGTTACGTACCCAAGGTGCTATCAACGCCGTTTAGAGCACAAGTTATCACGCTGTTAGCCCTTCCCCCTTCTGCCGAGGATGGGGAGGTTAATCTTCTCTGTCCTGTCAGGGGGTTGAGAATCTATCTGGAGCGTTCTGCGTCTTTTAGACAGTCAGAGCAGCTATTTGTCTGCTTTGGTGGCCGATCTAAGGGTGATCCAGTCACTAAGCAAAGACTTTCTAGATGGATAGTGGATGCCATCTCTATGGCCTATACCTCAGTGGGTCAGGTTTGCCCTATAGGTGTCAAAGCCCATTCGACTAGAGGCATGGGCTCATCATGGGCTCATCATGGGCTTGGTCATCTGGTTGTCCCATTCAAGATATTTGTGATGCGGCCGGCTGGTCCTCGCCTTCCACATTTATGAAGTTCTATAATATGGAGGTACCTTCTCTGCAGGCGAAGGTGCTTTCGGTATGATTGAGACCTGAAGGTGTCTGGTCTTGTCTACAAAATTACTGTGCGTAATCACATACATATATAAAACCCGCTTCGGCCGGTTATAAAGTTATACTAATAATCCCGACGGTGTCTGGTTTTGTTAGTATATTCTGTTAGTTGTTACTGACTTTTATATATTATTCAGGCCCGACGGTGTCTGGTCTGTTATATATATAATTATATACATATATTTATTGGGTTCTGGCTTGTTCTGTTAGCTCAGGGGTCCTCAGTTGCAGTGCAACCAGTTACTTAGGGTGTGGCGTTTTGTGTGGCGTCCCCACTGCGTATAGCTACGCAATACGAAGTGACCGTTTGAAAGGGAACTACTCGGTTACTATCGTAACCTCAGTTCCCTGAGAGAGGGAACGAGTATTGCGTAGCCGGCCGCACTATAGTAACTGGTGAAGTTGTCGCTTCAGTCGTATAAACCAGCTATAATGGCGAATTCGGGGGTCTATATAGGCTGGGCCACGCCCCCTCGGCGGGCTCTGACGTTGGGCTAGCTCATTGGTCGCATGTCAGAGTCGCCCGCGCCATTGGATGTGCAGTTGGTGCAGCACAGCCTATGAGCGTGCCAGACGCTCAGTGTGCTAGCTGTGCAGCTGCAAATGCGTTTATAGGCTTCAGTAAATCGAGGAAAAGGAGTTTCCCCACTATAGCTACGCAATACTCGTTCCCTCTCTTAGGAAACTGAGGTTACGATAGTAACCGAGTAGTTGCTGCGTCTTCTTCGCATATGTTTTGATCAGGAGATTCAGTACTCTTTCAGAACTCTTATATCCAGGATTGTTATATCTCGCAATATCTCAGCGAAGGATATAATTCACAAAGGTGGCCGCCTGCATTCTCGCCTCTCTAAACCTGCCCACCACTGCCTCGACGGCAATGCCAAAAAGTCGAGACAGGCATCTAGGAGGACAGTTTTATCACATTCCTTGATGCCTGACAAATTAAGCCATAAATGCCACTCTGTTGCCACCATAGACCAGCCAGTGGAGCAAGCTGCCTGCTTGGTGGCACAGAGAGCTAGATCGGTGGCTATATGCAGTTCAGAGACTGCCTCGGGGGATAAACCCTCCCTCTGATCCAGGTCTTTGAGCAAATCTGCTGGTCAGCTTGCAGTACTGCTTTTGTTTGCAAAGCTCCACCAGTTTGACCAGCTTACACATATGCTCTGCCCACTAGCCTGGATGTTGCGTGACATGGTTTGGAGGGCAAAACAGGAGCCTTCGGTTATGATGATGACCCCGGGGAAAGATAATTCACTAAATTCTTTTCCACCCGAGGCATACTCCCATAACCCTTCTGGAACAACTCAAACCCAAGTGAACCAAGCGAGTATGAATGTCTACATGAACCTGACATGTCAGTGTCCAGGTCTAGGAGAAAAGGAAGGCTCACCAGAGATCTACACTTATGATTCCGCAGATAGCAACCATCTGCAGTCCCATGTTTTGAGCTGGACCAGTTCAGGCTTAGTGGCACTAGTCATAAGCTCCACTAGCTCATCGTATTCTGCACTTTGTTGCATGGGGCAGGAAACAGATCTTTTAGACATATCTGCCTCTACCGACCATGTCCATATCGTCAAATTTAGAGGCAAGCAATGAGTCCTCGTTTACCGCAGAAGAAGCCGCTGAGCGGGCAAAGAAGAAGATGTTCTGTCTTCTCTGCACCTGTTCTTGTTAGTCCCTGATTAGTTAACCTTCATCCACCTGTGTCTAGTTAGTTCCCTCGTATACCCTGTGTATATATTCTCCCCGTTCAGTTCAGTCCCTTGTCAGTTATTGTTCGTGTCTATGTGATACACGCTGTTGCGTCCTGTTCACCTGCCCGTGTACATTAAAGCTTTGTTATATTTTTGGAATCACGCTTTGTCTGTCTGCATCATGAGCCAAAGTGTGACAGGCGGTGAGTTTACTTGGACAAGTGCCACACTTGCATTTTGGGCATTTTCTAGAAAAAAAAGTACATTTACAACAAAATAATAAATTGACTAAATGTATAGCTAGTCATGAGAAATAAAATTAGCTTTATTACAAGCCTACTGTAGGATATACAACAGACATTTATTTACCACTACAAAATTAAGCAAAATATGTAAATATGAAAAACACAGCCTATTCATTGGAAATCTGGCTGTCAAAGAATTCTCAATGGCACTTCATTGATCACACAAATGGATCCACACCTGGCCTACAGTTATCTTCCTCTATTCATTGTTGTTGTTCATTCCTCTATTCATTGTTGTTGTCTTCGGGTTTTTTGAGTGAGTAAGTGTGTTACTAACGCACACCATTAGACTTTTGTGAGTCACTTTTTAGCCCAGCTACAGGTGCAACGGAAAGTCTCTTATTTGGACAGCTCAGCCTTCTCAAAGGGTTTCCACCCAGTGGGAAAAACATCAATAAATCCCGTAGAGATCTGGGATTGCTTGCACCAGCCATTCGTAAATTACAACTTGGCATTGCTATGGTGTAAATGCACTCTATGTCACTCTTTAAACACTGCTAAATGTTAGTGTGTTGAACAATTAAACATAACTGGAACTACAGTACTCGTGGTGCTACTTGTCTATGGCAGGTTTCAACACACTTAAAATAAATACATAAATAAATATATTTAATTAAAGAATTTAGAATCTTCAAATGTAACAGCATAAACATAAAAGAAACATAAAAAAACATAAACCAAAAATGTCCTCATCTAATCCCTATAGAGTTAGGAGAATGAGAAGCACTCTTTCATATCGGTTTCTCCTTCTGGGTGCAGTATTATAAAATCACATGCCTGTAAAATTGAAGATATGTAAGGAATGATGTCTGGATTACAAACTAAACAACCTCAAGTACTGCACTTAATGAGGGCAATTTGCTTCTGTCCGTACAACAAGACTCTCCAAAACTTTGAAAGCATATTAAATGAGCCTACCTTAAAACCAATGTGCAGACACGCTCTGCTGAAGAAATCTTTCTGTCCAGATACTTCTGCAGTAGTTCACAAATTGTTTATTTACACGCACTTACTGGATTGTTTTGAACACCCGATTCATTAAAGGAATTATGCAAATCACGTAAAGGTGCAAACGTGCCTATGCTACAGTTTCAGTGTAGCATTGCTGCACCACTAATCCAGGCTGAAATAGCCCTTAAAAGGGTCATATGGTGTTTTTTAATGTTTTCCTTTTCCTTTAGTGAGTAATGGATCTGTTTGTGGATGTAAAACATTTGTAAAGTCACAAAGATCATAGTCTCCCAGAAAAAGATTTATTCTAACAGAGAAGACTGATCCAGACCTGCCTACAATGCCTCGATCAAAGTCCAGATATTACTTCCTCAAACGTCTTCATCACAATAGGGATTTTCACACTGTGCTTAACCCTGGGTTATTGTCGTTCTAAACACCGATTTTATCCCTGGGTAAAGGAACATTTCAAACAGTGTGAAACACGGTTCATACAGAATGCGTTCTTGCTGTTAAAAACACGAGATGAAGCACGGCCAATCAGTTGCATGTGTTTTTAAGCCTTGTCAATTTAAATATTCAAGCACAAGAAGACGGGAAAGAGAACTCAATTCAAGTGTGAGAAGTTTTGTGAGCTTACATCCGCAGTTGCGCTTCGGGCGTCCCGAGTTTGGGTCCCGGCTCGTGGACCTTTCCCGATCCTGTCCCTCTTTCTCCTCAACTTCGCTTTCTGTCAACTAACTATCCTATCATAATAAAAGGGAAAACATCCCCCCCCCCCCCCCCCCCCCCCCCAAAAAAATATATATATAAGAAAATGCCAGTCTCGGCGAGTATCCAAGTAACCATAGCCTGTTATATCTTAAGTGACATAAACAGTTGAAAAAATAAAATGCATGTGTAACAGTATATTGGATTCATGCAGCTTTAAAAATTACAGAAACCAAATAAACCTGCTGCTGTCTTTGTGTTAATGTTGATCAAACAACAAGGACAAAGAAAAATAATATCACTCCCACCTCTTTATTAAATAACTTTTGTAACTTTAATAAGGATTCATCTATATTTCATTTGTACAGTAAAGACTATGCTATTTTATTATGTGATTATTAATTTTCTCTACCTGAAAATTATACTTACCTGAAATTGTTTATTTTATTTGTATGTTTGTTCTATTATATTTGTGCTATTGCTCGTAATTTGATTTGTTCTTATTTTATTACTGTTTACTTCTCTTTAACAATATTTGAAATTTATATGAGTTAGGCTAGTTAGGTGTAACAACCTTATTTATAAAGGTTAAGGTTTAAAAACAACAAAGACAATAACTAGGCCTATTTTATTTTGAAAAATGGCGGATGGAGAGACATCTATGGATATACAACCTGCACCATCATGTATTAGTGTATCATTCAACTTTTACCCATGGTCTCCAGTTAAAAAAGCAAACAAAAACCGCAATAGAAATTCTTAAAAATCACAATACATGTCGTATCGGCACCCATGTGGCGAAATGAGTCGCTCGTGTTTTTTGTTTTTTTTATAGTGGCACCTAAAGTGGTGCTGCTGTGTGCAGGAGCTGCTGGGTTTTATGTGGAAAAGGCAAGGTGAGGGCGAGATTGCTCCACCAGAGATGGAAGTGTGGGGGAGCGCACTGATTTTCCATGATCAACATTATTACCTTGTAAACACCAGCTTGTCTTGGGGTTGTGGGGCTGTGAAGAGTATCTGTACAGACTCGCTGGAGAGGGAAAGCTGCACATGCACTCTGAGCTCATGCTTTGTAACATATTAAAACAACAATTGTCAGTTATATTTAAATATAGCCCTGGTACTATTGGTCAGGATCTGTGCCAAACTAACCCAGGCAAAGTGTTAGACAGGCCTGGCTGTGTGGTGGGTGGCCGGTTTTATAACGTCTTTATGAGAGAATATTAAACTGTCCTCTCAAATAATTTATGGCCAGCTAACATGGATCACATATCATCATACATGTTGTAAAAGCGTAACTATTAAATTTTACTGGTCCAGGCTCAAGAAAATCAATCAATTTGCTTGCTTCGCCAACCTAAAACACTTGCTATTTGGGTCTCGAATTGACTGTGAAATTGTGATTGAGATTGCCAGTTTACAAATCGCTGGGAGACATTATTTGCAAAAAAAAAACCATAATAGGTTAACCTTGACTGATTGGAAGTAATGTAAGGTGTGACATTGGAGCTGTGCCAGTACATTTTAATGTGATTCTGAGTAGGTGTTTGAAATTGACTGCAAAGGTGCCAGAAGTCGAGACTTAGATTACAACAGCCAGGCTAACTAATAGTTACTGTTACACACATTAAATTTAAAGTAATGTCAGAAAAATGAGCTGGCTACAAACAGATTCTCTTTATTCCCAAATTGGTCTTAACTCAATTGAGCAAGCTTCCATTTCCCTGGATCAGTTGCCAATTAATAATGATGATCACATGCATATTTAACATTAAAATTTTGGAGGGATTCAAGAAAAATAATAATTGTAAAAAAAAAAAGTAACTTAAAAGCAATTACTGTGTTCAACATATAATGGTAACACTTTAGAATACTGTATCTTACTTACTGCATAACTAATAAGGAATTATCAAAGAACTAGGTAATTCTTCATTAACTAGGCTACTTCTTCACTGCTGTTAACTACTAAGGAAGATGTGTCAACTAATCAGTATATAATAAGACTTTTATGCTTGTGTTGAGTTACAGTTATGAGAATGCGTTGGTCATACCTCATGAAGAACTACTACTAATTATCTACTAATTAAGGTTCAAGAAAAATAACTAAGTAACTAATGACAGTCATACAAAACTAACCTCAAATTAGTTTTTATATTTTTATACAGTACTGTGCGTGTCTGTTTTCCTCAGCATAGAATGTCATTGAGTAAATTCATGTATCTTAGGCAACAACTGAGGGGAACTGAAAATATAGGGAACTTATTACTAATTAATGAAGAATTATTAGATAATTCTTCAGGAATTATTTATAACCTGGAACAGTATTCTAAAGTGAAAATATAGGGAACCCATTAGTAATTAATAAAGAATTACATACGTCTGAATCAAATAAAACTTATTGTAAAAAAAAAAACACTATTAACGTAATTATCTATAACCTTTGTAAAATACACTACAATGACTCGTTTAAGCTACATGATATCTTCCTTCATTTCAGATGATATTTTGTTTTAACATGTATACTGCCTACATTTAAACTCGTTTAACAAACATTTTAAAATCAAAAGTTAAACCTTTAAAAGTAATTCAAGTAATCAACTGGTCTCGTTTCCACGGTAGTGATGCTGGATCTCTTGCGGGAGCTGGGCTCGTGTTCAGCAGGGAAACTGCTTCAACTTCAGACCGCCGCCCTGCGTTTCACTCATAGCCGAAATATCATGCTGTGACTGACTCCATAACCTGCCCATAAACAAACAGTGCACAGCTCTAAGAACATATTTTAACATCTGATGTAAATAGATTTACTATCTTTATGAATAAAATCCTTTGTTTTATGCAAGGGATCAGGCGTTTCCATCACGCAAAAAAGACCGACTCAGCTGGGTAGGCTAACTGACATCGCGTCCTTGTATGTTGCCTTGCATAAAATAAAATGATTTACAGCACAGTAATGATTTTATAGATTAAATAAAACGTACACAAACCAAATCGGCGGCGCTAAGAACGTACTCGGTTACTAACGTAACCTCGGTTCTCTCTAGAGAGGGAACGAGTACTGCGTAATATCTTACGCTATGGGGAAAACCTCTTTTCCACGAGATATTAAAGCCAAAAATTATCCTTAATTTTGATTTAATGTAAAACGCTGTGCGGCAGCATGCAGACATAGGCAAGACGGCTCGCGCGCCTATTGGCTGCCCTGCGGCAACAGCAGCAGCCTATCGAGAGAGGCCCTGCGGGACGTGATACCCAATGGGGGCGCTTCGCGCCCATTTCATCACGTCCCGCCAGAATAGGCGTGGCCTTGGCCTATAAATACACTCGACAGGCTGATACAAACTGGTTTTCATCGCTGGAGCGAACCAGCGCTGTTGTATGCACGGCAAGATACGCAGTACTCGTTCCCTCTCTAGAGAGAACCGAGGTTACGTTAGCAACCGAGTACGTTCTCTTACGAGAGTATCTCTCGTACTGCGTAATATCTTACGCTATGGGGAACACAATGCAACACGCCGTGCGTACTGGGATCCGACACCAAAGTCCCAAGGGCAGTAGCCCGGGGCTCATATAGTGCATAATCACCGTAGACTCACAGAGAGTCGGAGAAGAGAGTCTACAAGCATCATTCCCCATGAAATAGCATCCCACAGGAGCTAGTTATGTTAACAGTGTTTCACGCAGACAGGGTGAACGTGTTCAGCCTGAACTGGGTATAAGTACGGGTTATTCAACACCCATGGAACTGTTCTATCGATCAGTGAGCGATGCCCAAGCAAAACTCAGCATTCTGCGCTGGCGCAGCGGGGCAGATAGTACTGAATTCTAGACCGACAGCAGCTTGGCCTGTAAGGCGGGAACCTTTTAGGTTATAAAACCTTATAAATGTAGACGACGAGGCCCAGCCTGCCGCCATACAGATATCTTGCAAGGAAATCCCGCTAGACCACGCCCACGACGAGGCCACGCCTCTCGTGGAGTGCGCTCTGACACCCAAAGGACACTGCAGCCCCTTAGAAGTGCAAGCCAGCGCTATGGCATCGACTATCCATCTGGATAGGCTCTGTTTTGATGCGGCCAGTCCCTTGGAGCGTCCGCCAAACAAAACAAAGAGCTGCTCGAGCGGGACACATAAGCTCTCAGCGCCCTGACGGGGCAAAGGAGATTAGCATCCGCCTCCTCATTATTCACCAGGAGGGCGCACAGGGAAATAACCTGGGCCCTGAACGGTGTGTTGAGGGATTTGGGCACGTACCCATGCCTTGGTTTGAGTATGACTTTAGAGTAATTAGGCCCAAACTCCATACATGACGCGCTTACTGAAAGCGCTTGTAAGTCCCCTACGCGCTTCATTGAAGCAAGATCCACAAGAAATACCGTTTTGAAAGACAGGTATTTCATGTCTGACAAATGGATTGGCTCGAATGGGGCACCTTTCGTGGCTTCCAGAACCGTAGAAAGGTCCCACACAGGGACTGAGGGGGGGTCTGGGAGGATTCAGCCTCCGAGCTCCCCTGAGGAATCGTACGACCAGGTCGTTTTCCCCAGTGACTGGCCAGACATTGGTTTTGCAAACGCTGCAATGGCCGCCACGTATACTTTGAGCGTGGATGGGGTTCTACCCTTATCCAGCAGCTCCTGAAGGAAGGAGAGCACTTCCGTAACCCCGCAGTCTACGGGTGAAAAGCCCTGAGCTTGACACCAGGTAGAGAACACTGACCATTTCGAGGAGTAGAGCCGTCTAGAAGACGGGGCCCTAGCCTGCGTGATCGTGTTTTGCACTCCCTCCGGGAGGTTAGCGGGTACCCGTTGATGGCCCATGCGTGTAGGGACCATAAATCCGGGCGAGGATGCCAAATCGAGCCCTTTGCCTGAGAGAGGAGGTCTTTCCTCACCGGTATAGGCCACGGGGCAATCTGGTTCGTCCAGAGTGGAGCCACGAGCAGCACTGGGCATCCGTTTTCCCTGATTCGTTCCAGTACTTAAGCCAGGAACGAGACGGGGGGAAAAGCATAGAGGGGGCAGCGGGGCCATACGTGGGCCAGCACATCCCTGCTCTTGGAGAAAAAGTTCGGACAGTGAGCGTTTTCCTGGGACACGAACAGGTCCACCTGCGCTCTGCCGAATGTCTCCCACAGCAGTTGGATCGTCTGCGGGTGCAGCGACCATTCCCCTGCTGGGACATTGTCTCTGGACAGTCTGTCTGGTCCCAGATTCAGGTGACCAGGCACATGCGCTGCTTTCAGTGAAAACAGGTTGTGTTGAGCCCAGACCAGGAGGCGTTCCGTCAGCCTGTAAAGGTTTCGGGACCTGACGCCGCCCTGGCAATTTATGTATGCCACCACTGACATGTTGTCCGACCGGACTAGGACGTGGTGGCCTTTTATCTGGGGACAAAAACGTTGTAGTGCGTTGTCGACTGCCAGCATTTCCAGACAGTTTATGTTTAGAAGCTTTTCCCGTTCCGACCACTGGCCTCGAGCAGCGCTCCCCATCCCGAGGTGGAGTCCCCAGACTCACGCCTGACTGATACCAGTCGGCTATTTTCCACGGTTCCAGAGCCGAAACGCATTTAATGTCGACCCTGAGGCGAAACAGACCAGGGGTCCACGCCCGGGGCGGAACTCGCGCTTTCAGCCATAACTGCAGTGGGCGCATGCGAAGCAGGCCCAGCTGAAGTATCGAAGATGCTGAGGCCATGAGCCTGTTTGGCCTGTCCCCAGCATTTTCTGAAAACTTTTGAGCGGGACTATAGAGCCGCGGCGGAAGGATTTCGCGGCGCGCTGAATGTCCAGTCCGTGCTCCGGCGACTGACGTGCTGTCATAGACAGCGAGTCCAGCACTGTTCCCAGAAAATCAATTTTCTGGCTGGGAAACAGCGAACTCTTCGCCCAATTGACTGTGAAACCCAGATTCTCGAGATCCTCGAGTAATGTGGTTCTGTGTTCTATGAACTCTGAGTGGGATCAAGCTAGAATCAGCCAATCGTCCAAGTAGTTCAAGACTCGCATGCCCTGAAGTCTCAGGGGTGCGAGAGCCGCGTCCATGCACTTCGTAAATGTACAGGGTGCTAGGGACAGGCCAAAAGGCAGGACTGTGTATTGATATGCCTGGCTCTCGAAGGCGAATCTCAAGAATTGCCTGTGATGGGACGCTATTTGTATTTGGAAATAGGCGTCTTTCAGATCTATTGACATAAACCAGTCTCCCTGGCGAACTTGAGCGAGGATTTTCCTGGTTGTCAGCGTTCTGAACTGGGGCTTCACAAGCGCTCTGTTCAGCTGCCATTGATCTAGAATGGGTCTGAGACCCCCGTCTTGTTTCGGTACCAGAAAATATCTGCTTTATAGCCCCCCTTCGCTCTGAGCCTGAGATAAAGGTTATATGGCCCCTTTGCTCAGTAGTTTCGCTATTTCAGCTCGAAGTAGATGAGATACTTCGTTGTTTACCGTATTTTCGACTCGCGCCGTGTAACGGCGGGAACGTCGAGTGAACTGTAGCGAATAGCCTCTTTTTAAAGTGTTCAACACCCATTCTGATACCCCGGGAAGCTTTGCCCACGCATCTGCGTGAATAGCTAGAGGCAGAATAAAACCGGGCTCTGGCCGCAGCATAGCGGCGGCCGCAGAGCTTCGGTGTGCTGAGACATAAACACTGTGTTCACAGTGTGCGAGGTGGGGGGCGCGCCGATCACGGCGGGCAGCCTGGTCGCGCTCAATTTTTCTATGACAGATTGTGGAAAGAGAGCGAGCGGGACAAAACCCTGTGGGGTTGAGCGTGTCTGTGAGGGAATGTGGGCGGGGGACAGCGGGCACACTCACTGCACTGAGAACACCCCTCGGCTTGCGCTGACTGAATGTGTGTTAGTTTCGTTTGTTCAGAAACCGTGGCACATGCAGTGTGTAGTGTTTGTAGGCACTGGGTTGTGGGCACATTCACTACATTTAAAATACAAATACAAAAAAAATACACTGCTTATATGATTTTTCTGGGTCGCCGTGGAAACGGCATTTGTGTGCAGGCAAGCGGGCCATGGTACCGGCTTGTTTACTGCAAAATACACTGGAACAGTCGCATTTTCTTGGAACTAAACGAGCGAAAAGTTTCGGTGTAAGTCTGGCCTCGGCTAGACTAAATTTGATCTGCTGCGAGAGCTGGGATCGAACATGGGTCTCCCGTGCAAGGCTTTGGGTTTCGCCACTGAGCCACAGGGGAAACAACAAAAGCTTAAAATAGCCCGATCGGATAAAGAGCGTCATCACAGTTTTGTGTGTCGGCGTTTGTTTGGAGGCGTGCGTGTTATACAACAGGCTCACCGCTGCAATATTGACATTTTCAGCCGCTCAAACTAAGAGGAGCTGAGAAATGTTTGAGAAATGGAGATTGGTCCGGCCTCGGCGGGACTAAAAACACTCTCTATTCTCATTTCGCCGGTGACGCACGCCCACCGGGGACGGGGCAGCTTTCTTATAACGTAAAGAAAGCTAGCCGCGGTTTTGATGCTGGCCCGTTTCCCTGACGACTTGCGGGCAGAAGGGGGGAGGTCCACAGAGCTCGCCCAATCCTCACTGTCCGACGCCAGGATAGAGCAGCTGGCCTTCTATACAGATGCAGCTATCTCGTCGTCACAATGGCGGAGGTGGCGGCGCGCGGCGGCCGTTGTCCGTCAGTGAGCGACTCGATTGAAGCTGGTGAAGCTGGTGAAGCTGGCGGGCGAACCGGCGAGCCTTCACTGGCTGGAGAAGGCTCGGGGACCCGCTGAGTACGGTACTTTACGGCGCGGCACTAAATGCCACGCGAGTCCTCAGAGTCACCATGGCAATAGCTCGCTCAGCGAGCGCGAGAGCTGCATGATCCTTACCCAGGCGGGAAACGCAGATGAAATGGCGGTCCCCGTCGCTGTGTGAGGCTCGGCACGAGCCACAGGAACGAAGCATCTTTAAAAAGACGCTGCTCCTTAAGGTAAAGACGGCGACGGCGAACACACACTCTCAGCAGAGTAAAAGGATATCAACGCCGGAAAGCGTAGCAGGTACGGCGGCTGAAGGCGGCGAGGTGAAGGCCAGCAACTTTAGACTCGAAGGCTCGTCCAGCTGACGGCTTGCACTCAGACGGCGCGGCTTCTCACTCCGGATCCAGCGATGCAGTACTGCTTCACTGAAGAGATGAAAATCAGTTTGTATCAGCCTGTCGAGTGTATTTATGGGCCAAGGCCACGCTTATTCTGGCGGGACGTGGCGAAATGGGCACGAAGCGCCCCCATTGGGTATCACGTCCCGCAGGGCCTCTCTCGATAGGCTGCTGCTGTTGCCGTCTTGCCTATCTCTGCATGCTGCCGCACAGCGTTTTACATTAAATCAAAATTAAGGATAATTTTTGGCTTCAATATCTCGTGGAAAAGAGGTTTTCCCCATAGCGTAAGATATTACGCAGTACGAGAGATACTCTCGTAAGAGAACTCTCCAGAAGAGGATGCAAATGCCCGCGCTCTTGCATCACCAAATCACTGTAAAATGTGGGCTACCATGATATTACCGGAACTTGAATGGTGCAAAATAAGTTTAAAATGTATAAGAACTAAGTATAATAATATGCTTTTTACTTTTTAAGTACTTTAAAAATTAATTACCTTTGTACTTTTACTAAGGTAATTCTGAATATGGCCTAATTATAATTTTACTGGAGTAATATTTTATTGGGGTATCTGTACTTTTACTTAAGCACTTGATTTGTGTACTTCTTCCACCACTACAATGCTAAAAAAAACCTGGATTATTGTAGTGTCTACTGTGTATGACTGTTCATTAGTAGTTACTTCATAGTTATTTTTCTTTAACCTTAATTAGTAGATAATTAGTAGTAGTTCTTCAGGAGGTATGACAGAATTCATTAGTTATTGATTAACTAACTGTTACTTAAAACAATCATAAAATTCTATTATATAATGATTAGTTAACACATCTTCCTTAGTAGTTTCATTCGTTTCAAACCTTCTTATATAGAACACGAAAAGAAAAGATTTTATAGAACATTTGGGTTCAAACCACATTGGACCCCACTGACTTTTATTGTATTGACCAAAAAAACCCACAAAAAAACCCAGACATATTTCAAACGATCTTCTTTTGTTCATTCAGGTTTGAAATGACATGAGGGTGAGTAAATGATTGTTGTGTTGTAATTGTCTTTATAGGTATTTTGTCTTCTAATTTAAGAGACACGTGACTCTATAAAACATGAGTGTGCTTTTGTTCTTTCGTAGGGCCCCTACTCCAGTTTTGTTGACTCCACACTTTTTTAACCCCCAAAGTTAAACTTAATGGCCACTGAACATCAAATAGGTTTGGGTGTGTCATGGTGCCACTAACTCTTAGTCATACCACTGAAAGTTCTTTGCAAAGATTCCTGTTTTTTTTTTTTTTTCTATTCAAAGTGCCTATTAAAGTTTCCATTAGCAGTTTTGTTCACTTAACAGCAACCCTCCTTTCATTCAGCTCCAAACTGTTTTTCTTCTTTTCCCATATAGATCAATAATGACTCGCTCCTTTTGACAAATATTCTCCATTCCGTCATATACTAACAGCAATCCAGCTTAGTTAAACGATACTATATTGTTGCCATGTTTTGTAGTGTGTTTCTGTTTGCAGGTGTACTGTGTCTTTTGTTGATCTGGTTTTATAGTAACGTGCGTTTTAGCTAGAGATAAAGTTTAAGAGATAGACTACATGAGAACAAGCAACAAAGATGACAGCTGCTTCTAATGTTACAGTTAATGTTGAGTGTGGGTTGACCGTTGATGTCTGATTTATTTGTAAGAGGTTTTGTAGTGTATTTCTTTGTGATTAGGAAAGAACAAAGTGTTCTTAAATTCACATAGTGGTTGAGGACACTATGCACTGCTAAACCGCACAGATTTGACTTTTACACTTCAGCCAATAATCTGTCCAGTTCCATCAAGGCCGGAAAAATAAATTAAACATGAATAGAGGAATGAGGAATGAATCCTATTTTTTCAAGCACTTTTAGTAGATAGCTGATGGCTGTGAAATATGTACAATTCTTACAAATGCTTTTTCTGTATCATAGACAATAAAAAAACACAAAGTATTTAAATATACTCATAATAGTGTTTTCATTTTTGTAAACTAATGATTCCCTGTTGTTAAAATATCCAGAAAGTGCTCACAAAATAATGAATCAGCTTAAAGGTACAATATGCAGGAATTTTTCGCCACCAGGGGTCGCTAACCTCTTATGCCTGGTTCAGATTACACGATTTTAGCCCGATTTTGGCACGATCCGTTTGATGTAGGGTGTCGTGGGGTTTCGTAAATGACAATGGCGTCGGGACGCAAGATTCGATCGTATCATCTCGTATAGTGTGTCATAGTGGGCAACAACCTACGTCGCATCTGCGATGCTTCACGACATCACGACAAAAAGACTAGCATGTTTAATTTTTTTAACGGTCGTCCACGACGGGTTCCGTCACATGTATGAGGTTGACCAATAGGAGCACAGAAGCTTTTCCGTACACAACTTTCAAAAATAGCGAAACGAAAGAGAGACGATTGTGCTACTAGGTGGAGTTATGACATGGAGGAAAGGTTCGTGGAGCTGTGGCAACAGTAACAGAAAACAATATTTTACCTCAAGTTCTCTTGGGAGGATTGACAGCCCATACTGTCCTCTTCGAGCAATCCAGGAACGTGTCCATTGTCGGGTTTTCTTTCTTTTTTTACGTTTTTCAGAGCACAGGACAGCCAACACTCACCGCTTCATCCATTGTTTGTTTACGTTCGTTTCCGGAAGTCACACGCTACTAGTTTCGCCTTCTCGATGACATCACTCGCGTCGTTAAAGACGGCACGCGATGACTGGTCAGGAAGCAACGTGTAGTCTGACATGTTTCTTGTCCACGACACGACAGGATTTTAGGAGTTAAAATCGTGTAATCTGACACAGTGACTATCGTAACAGACAAAAAAAATTGTGTAATCTGAACCAGGCATTACAATAACAAAGGCGTATAATGATGACGTATATTCCGCATTAAGCTAAATTATGGATCTTGTCCTCAAGCTGATGGATCTTTTATGGATGAGTGAATACATTGCTGTTTGACTGCGGTATGAAGCAGGGCGCGATTGCTAGACGTATACCAGCACCACACGCAACGCGAGTCCCGCGTATATAAAAGAATTAGGACATTTTATTCTACCGAACTACACGCAAGTGCTGAATTACTACTCACATAGGTCAGTTTATTAGACGAATTAAACTTGAGGTAACGCAGCGCTGTTTCACTTGCTCTAACAGTTACACTATCACACTAAATGGCATTTGAGTGTGTTGTATGTTGTTAGTTAGGTTAGGTTCTTTGTTGGCTGTATGAGACAAGAAATGAGCTAAATCAACATTAGAATAACACACAGACCATATTCTAACATTTCATCATATTGAACTAAATAACATTGATTAGTTTTATGTACATTTGCTCACCTGTCTAATAAAGTACATGCAACACTCGCGTCTCTGTCAAGTCGAAGTTAGTCGCGGAGGTGGAGCTCTCGGCATCTCCAAAGATGTTGATCTTCGTTTAAGTCCTCTTTTTGTCTCAAAGCCTACTTGCCATGCTCCATCATGTTTAAACAAAACAACAACAGCGTGAGCGTCTTGCTAGGCATAACGGCAATAACCCGGTTGTCCACGTCTGTCCCCATGGTTACTATCGCAGTGCGAGCGCAAACCTGGCGGAAACCGAGGCTAACACGGATATGACGTCATTGACAGGTGACTCCTCACCCTTGCTCACACGACCCGTTTCCTTGGTTAAAATCGTAATTTTCTTACGATTTACAAATAGTTGGAAACATTTGGGATATTGTAAGTAATCAACAAAACAAAATATATAACATTGGCCTATTGGTTTTTGGATATTTTACTGCAAAAATCCTGCATATTGTACCTTTAATTCATCAAAACAGTTGACATTCAGATCCATTGCTAATCAAAAACATTTAGAGGCCTGTTCACAGCAAGGATGATAAGTATAACTATAACCAGTGTTGGGGAAAGTTACTTTTAAAAGTAATGCATTACAATATTGCATTTCTCCCCCAAAAAGTAATTTATTGCGTTACTTTTAATGGAAAGTAATGCGTTACATTACTTCTGTGTTACTTTTTGTCACCTGGGCTTGCTTGTTTTAGTTTTTTTAATAACAAACAAAAAAAGTTCTACTTTTGGCAAATGTAAAGGTACTTTCACACCAAAAGTGAAATGAATAAGCCTCAGGCTGAAGGAAATGTAAATCCATGCCCGTACAGTAGGGGGCGCAGCTCAAACAAACCTTTCAGCTGTGCAGCTTTCAGAAATAAAAACAAAAAAAATCAGTAACACTTTAAAAGGTACACATATTCACTATTATGTTCCTTATAAGCATGCATATTACTAGCATATGAGCTGTTTATTAGTACGCTATTTTTAAAGCATATTAATGCCTTATTCTGCATGACCATACTCTAGATCCCTAACCCTACCCAATACCTAAAAAAAAAACACTACAACAACTACCTTACTTGCTATCAATAAGCAGTAATTAGGAGTTTATTGAGGTAAAACTCCTTGTTGACAGTGAATCTAATGTACCCAATGTACCCTAATCTACTTTGGCTCTCAACGAAGGCGATCGCATTTTCTTCCCCTCCTCTCCCTTACCTCCCCTACTTTGCTCCTCTCGTCTCGTTTAGTTTACTGTATAGGACTTTGAGAGACTCTCTCCGCACTGCTCTCCAAACTAAGAAATTATGGATTTGATCAACTGGTCTCTCAACGCAATTGACACCATCTTCTCGACGAGAAGCTTGGGTTCGGGGAAACCTGACTGCCCTGCCGGAACGTTCGCAGCTGGCTACACGTTGGACGCGTGGGAGAGGTGGCGGGTCGTATGTCTGGCGGCTCTTTCCGTGGAGGACATTGAAGATATCTACCTATTCGGAACCATGATAACAGGTTTTCTGCTGATTGGATCAGGCATTGCCCTGGTTTATCGAGGAATTAAGAAGTCGGCGACAGCTGTCCAAAGCTCCACAAGGCTGCCCGTCATGATTGAAGCAATGGGCAGAGCTGTCAGCACTCAGACTGTGAGTATGAACCACTATATGGATAACATCATGGAGAAGCTCACAGCTTTGCAAAGGAGGGAACTGAGGACGTAGACGATGGTCGACTGAATGGGGATCGTGTCAGAGAGCCAATGTTCTTCGAGTACTATTGAACGAGCCAAAGTAATTGGCGTGCGTGATTCACATCACACACTCTGCCCCCGCGCGCGAGTATAAATGCGGAAGTGGATGCACGCAACAGCTGCTTTTTCGCTGAGGAGCCGAGAGTAGCCCAGAGTCAGCGGTGGTCCAGCGTTAGTGGCAAGGGGACTACGTCCTCCGTTCCCTCCTTCAGGGAACGGTAGGTAGCATACGCAGCCAGGACGTTCCCCTTCAGTCGATAACGTCGGACGTAGTCGACGGTCGACTGAATGGGGATCACCTTTGAAAACTCCACTAAGGCTGCCACCTTCCAGTGCCTAGACAAAAGCCTCCTGATGCCCCCACTATTTTAAGGCGGGGAAGGACAGGGCTTAGGCCAGGGAAGTCACTGCTGTTCCTACAGGACCACTGGGAAAGCGTTCCCCGTACATTGGAAGGAGGGGACGCTGAGGAAGCCACATCCAACCCGGAGGGAGGTAACGTGGAAAATACACATATGAACTGGGCGGAAGACCGGGCAGTCTGACATATGGAATGTCACTGGGGTGGCTCCAGCCTATGACAGGGGGAGACTCACCGGACAGTGACGGCAGAGCAGAGTCTGCCGAGGGAAGACACGGGCTCACCGAAGGGAGCCGTATCGTGGAAATACACATATGGGATCACCGTAGGCATTCCAACATATGGGCCCCAGCCTAGCACAGGTTCCACACTGCTTACGAGTGGTAGGCCTAACACCGAATGTTCCGCCTTGTCCGATGTCAAAGGGGTGCGGAGAAACTCACAGGGTTCAATTTTAAGGGAACTCACTGGAGTAGAATGGCGCACGTATCCAGTCCATAGGAGTGGAATGGCGCAGCAAGCCAACACTTGAACCGGGCTCCTGGTGAAGCTGGCTTCATGAGAAGGGAGCCCACGGAAGCAGTGGTTCAATCTAGGTGTCGCCCAGCCCCCAACTCTAGAAATCTGTCAGCAAAGCAGTCTGTCAACGCCCGAGTGAGACGTGAGGGAAGCATAGCGCAACGGTCGCGATCGAACCAGTACCAGCTCGCTGAGCAACGATGGCTCAAAGCGAGGGGAACTACTACAACTCGAGGCACGGATGCCAATGCAGTCGGAGGTCGCCCAGGCCTCCGTTAAAGCATGCCCTTTGTACATGGCCCCTCAGATGGTGATAGTGGACCTCGTTCTAGGAGCGGGTTGCCCGGAGAAACGAAAAGTCTGATCACAGACTGAGGGTTTGGCGGCCGGCCGGGGTGATCTGTCGTCACACAGGGCGTGCCAATCTGCCACAGTCACCTACGGTCATGAAGCTAGTGCTGAAGCGGTCTTCATATGGAGGAAGCCAAGCGGCTGTATCTGCCATATGCCCCAGGAGCCTCTGAAAGTTCTTTCAGTGGGACCCTTTCTCACTTCTAATAACACCAGCCGAACACACTCTTACTTGAAGAGACGTGTAGAACCGAGTCCTTCTCTAAGCTGAAAAAGAGATACTCAGCCCGTAGGCGAGAACACTCTCTCCCAGTTGACTTGAAGACCCAACTGGCTATGGAGCACTGAGGGCTGAGGGGTGCAAGGCTTTACAGGGTCGCACACCACCAGCCTTCCCCACTTGGAGCCCAGGAACAGAGGAATTTGCTCCTTCCTTGAGGTGTGGGTACCGCCTGCTCCACTCTTTTGAGAGCAAGCGGTGAAACAGACCACACACACCACAAAGACTCCACCCGGCCCTCACCCGGGGGGAGGGAGTGGATCGGTGACCAACTCCAAGAGCATCCTCCTCCATCCTGGGCGGGCTGGACGTCCCTCCTGCGGCCGGCTTCATGCTGAGGCCTAGGTGGAGACTGCTGCAGAGGCCCAGCAGGAGCAACAGCCAGGGAACGCCCTCGACGATGAGCAGGCGGAGGTACTGCCACCGGCGGCGGGGTGGAGGCAGCAGCGAGCCACCAGGGCAGGATGTGCCGGATACCTCCGTCTGCACTTGGGCAGCAGAGAACTGTTGGGCGCAGCTCTCCGCCGCATCGCCGACAAGCCCAACCTGGGAAATTGGGAAAGACCAGGAACTGAACCTTGTCCGCATCCACCATATCAACCAGGCTGAGCAAATATGTCGTTCCTGGACCACTAAGGTGGACATCGCCAGACCAATCGCGCATGCCACGACCCTCGTACCCCTGAGGGCGAGGACGGATGCAGTGCGAAGCTCACCGATGAGCGCACGGTCTGGGCTACCCTCATGCATGTCCATGGGTGCCCTAGCCTGACAGACCTGTGGCAGCGCTATGGCATGCAAGAGGAGGCGGCTTGCCCCAAGACTTTGTAAACTCTGCCCATCGAAATGGACGAGAATTCACAGGCCCTAGGGGGGAACGAGAATCCCCCCCAAAGGCAGTGGCCGCCAGACACAGGTGCACCTGTGCCATGACAGACCGCTCCAATGGAGGGACACCTCGCAGCCATTCACTGCTCCTCAACCAAGGGTAGTGAGGGGGAAAAGCTATTCAGGCAGTTTCTGGCAGAGAAAGGTGCCGTTCACTACCTGATAAGCTCTCCATGTATTTCGGAAAAGAAAAGCACTGGGGCGGCGAGCTGAGAACCGGCGCAGCCCGCTCCGAGATACTAATCCTCCAACCGAGACTGAACGGGACACGGTGGAATTTCCACTCGAGCCCGGCAGCCTCGGCAGCTCGTTTCAACATAGCTGACATTTCTGGATCTGGCTCGGGCAATGTTACACTCCCAGAGGGAGATAACACAGCTGAGTCGTCATCTCCAGAGGCCAGCTCAACCTCCGATGCTGCCATCGACATCTTATCCTCTGGGGGAACCCCCATTAAGACAGCTGATCGGTCCATTACAGAGGGACCAGCATGCTCAACAGGAATTCCATCGGCTGCGGTGTGATGGAGGAGTGAGGAGCCCACAGGGAATGGTTACCGGGCGAGACATCCATCACTATCCTCCGATTACCCATCCCATACGGCATCCGGGGTCGGGGCATGGTAATGGGGACTCACGCTTTGCGAACGAAGGCGAGTCTCAATCTCAACACCACGACAGTCATATTCACGCAATGAGAACATGAGCCATCTACAAAAGCTGCCTCAGCATGCTGAACACATAAATACATATATCCGTATATACATATAAATACATAGCTCAAACATGCGATGCAACAATGGTGACCATCAGAGAGGAAAAGGGAACGACCGCATCCAGAAACGCACAGGTGTTTTTTTTAAACGCAAACGCACCCGTGTTGCTCTTTCAGAAATGGGACCCGTCACCAGTGCCGGAGCACACAGGAATGACCGCGGCAACACTGAATTCAGAGAACTGAAAAAACAAACACAGAAATTTGTTTTGCTGTAAAAACAGCAGTTGAGAGCTCAAAGCTCGCGACCACCGCTGCACTTCACTGTAGAAACCACCAGCACCGGGGAGAGTCTTTCCAAAAGAACACCGACACACTCGCTCGTTGATAACAACAGCACTCTTCAGAGACATCAATACGAATGGCTCCGAAGCGTAAGGCAGCTTGTGCGTGCATCCCCTTCCGCATTTATACCCGCGCGCGGGGGCGGAGTGTGTGATGTGAATCACGCACGCCAATTACTTTGGCTCGTTCAATAGTACTCGAAGAACATTGGCTCTCCGTCGACTACGTCCGACGTTATCGACTGAAGGGGAACTATAGTTAAAAGTGAGAATTGGACCCTAAACTAAAGTGTTACCGTAATTTCCTACTTCCCACTTCTGAAGTTGTAATTACAAGCTGGTCCCATTCAAGTGCTTTGTTGTTGCAAAGAAGTGAATTATTGAGCACACCATGGTTTATTCTTGCCTATATTTATTGGCATTTATTAAATGATATTTAACGTACCATGCATTGACAACCATAAACATTGACAGGTGCTATCTTGATAGTCAGCTCGTTGACGATTCTGGAATTTTGGTCAAATACAGGTTATTTTTGCAGTGTATAAAGCATATAATACGCTTCAAATGATAATAAAAATGTAAATATGCATTACTTTAATGACAAGACAAGGAGATGTAGTTGTTGTGGAAAGAACTAATTTTCACACAACAGAAGGAAACAGACAGGTGAGTGAATGTAAAACGTAATGTTTATTAATAGCAGAGGGTGGAGATGACAGCGGGAACCATGCGATGGGGAGTAGATGGTGACTGGAGATTGTAGATGGTGACTTAGCTGGTTGTTGACTGATGCATGGTTTCATTGTAGATGGTGAAGAGTTGAGACGGCAGGCAAACGGGATCTTGAAGACGGAAAGGCAGCCTCCTAGATAGATAAGGTACTCTAGGCGGGAGCCCTGTCGTTGTCAGTCAAGGATAGTGTTGACTTGGTAGACGAGTTCCTCGTCAGCGACTTCAGGAGGAGGGGGTACGTTGTCCACAGCGGATCCTGTAGGGGAAGATGACAGAGGTTCAGTGTGAGGTTCCAACAGGGATACGTGAAAGCATGGAGAGATGTTGTAGTGCGGTGGTAGATTGAGCCGGTAGGTGACCTCATTTATCTGCCTTAGCACGGTCAAGGGACCTATATAGAGGGGACTCAGCTTACGGAAGAGCAGACGAAGACGGATATCATGGGTAGAGAGCCAAACATTCTGCCCCGGATGGTATTGGGTCGCCTTGGATCTTCGGATATCCGCTTGTCGTTGATATCTTCGCACTGCCCGCTGGAGATGCATGTGCGCGGAGTCCCACACCCTTCGCTCTCTGCGAACCAGTGGTTGACAGCTGGAACCTCCGAAGATTCTCTGGACCAGGGGAAAAGAGGAGGTTGATAGCCCAGAATGCACTGTAACGGGGTGAGCCGGAGGGAATTGTCGGATTGTCGGAGGGAATTCTGGGCATACTCCGCCCAGGGGAGGAAACGGCTCCAGCTGTCCTGGTTCTGGTGGCAATATGACCACAGGTACCTCCCGATCTCCTGGATCTTGCACTCAGTCTGGCTGTTGGTATGTGGATGGTATCCCGATGACAGACTTACAGAAACTCAGAGTAATTTGAAGAATGCTTCCCAGACACGGGAGATGAACAGGGGACCTCTGTCGGACACAATAACTTCAAGCAAGCCGAAAGTCTTGTTGCAACAAGAGCTCTGTGGCCTCAAACGTGGCGGGTAAGCCCTTGATTGGGATCAGTTTACGGGCCTTGGAGAATCGGTCCACGATCACGAATTAGCATTTGATGGGGGTAGGTCAGACATAAAGTCAATACCCACGTGAGACCAGGGGCGTCTAGGAATGGGAAGAGGTCCTAGCTTTCCTTCTAGATGATTCCTTGGTGTGTTGGTGATGGCACAGACTGAGCACCCCTTGATGTACCGGAAGATATCCAGGCCCATGGTGGGCCACCAGGAGCAAGAAGGTTCGCTTGGCTGCCTGCTCCAGAGCCTGGAGAGGTGTGAGCTGAGTCCATGAGGGACAGACGGCAGGTGGATGGTACATACAACCGTCCCTCAGAACCTCCTGGCGGAGCAGGTTCAGTGATGGTGGCTTGGAGGATTTGATCATCGATAGACCATTGGATGGGACTGACTATCATGGCTGGAGGGAGGACAGGTTCTGGTGGATTGGATTGAGGTTCGGGATGGTACAGACGGGACAAGGCACCCGTCTGACAGTTCTTGTGACGGGGTCGATATGTAACGATGAAGTCAAACCTGCTAAAGAATAAAGTCCATCTTGCTTGGCGTGGATTGAGTCGCTTGGCTTCATGAAGGTATTCCAGGTTCCAGTGGTCGGTGATCACCTTGAAGCAGTGGTGGTTTCCCTCCAGCCAGTGTCTCCATTCCTCCAGGGCGAGCTTAATCGCCAGGAGCTCAGCTTCTTGGAGTAAAAGGCACATGGATGGAGTTGAGGCTCACACTGCCGCTGGGAGAGTACTGCTCCAACCCCGGCGGTGGAGGCATCCACTTCCACAATGAACGGGAGGTCAGAATTGGGGTGAACCAGGATTGGAGCGGTGAGGAAGGCTTTCTTGAAAAGCCGGAAGGCTTCTATGGCTGAGGGGCCCCAGGACAGAGACTTGGACCGGTTCTTGAAGAGTGACCTGAGGGGGGAGCTGAGGAGACTATAGTTGTGGATGAATCGATGATAGAAGTTTGCGAAACCAAGAAACCATTGTAACTCTTTGACTGTGACAGGTTGGGGCCAGTTGTGGATGGTGATTACCTTCCTCTGGTCCATCTGGATGCCTCTTTGTTCGAGGACATACCCCAGGAACTGGACAGAGGTGGTGTGGAACTCGCACTTCTCTAACTTGAGGTACAGATGGTGCTCTTTCAGCTTCTTAAGGACCAGAGTCACATGTTGGCGATGTTTGGCCAGGTTCCAGGAGCAAATTAGAATATCGTCGATGTAGACAATGACGAATCGTTGGAGGTACTCCTGGAACACCTGATTCATGTAGCCCTGGAGTACGGTGAGTTGGACAGGCCATATGGCATCACCTCAGTTTCAGTTTCAGTTTATTTATAAAGCACATTTAAAAACGGCCACTGGCCGATCAAAGTGCTGTACACATAGAAAATGAAACTAATGGAATTTAGTGACATAAATAATGATACTGATTACCTGATACTCGTAGTGGCCGGATGGTCCAATGAAGGCTGTCACCCTCGCGTATTCAAATGAGGTTGTATGCACTCCGCAGGTCCCATTTAGAGAAGATACGAGCCCCACAGAGCTGTTCCAACGCAGCAGGGACCAGAGGAAGGGATAATTGTACTTAACGGTCTGTGCATTGAGGGAGCGATAATTGATACACGGCCGCAAGCCTCCGTCCTTCTTGTCCACGAAGAAAAAGCTGGAAGCGGCAAGGGACTGTTGATGGTCGGAGCCTCCTGGATGTAATCCTCCATGGCCTTCTATTCCGAGATGGACAGAGGGTAAACTTTACCCTTAGGTAGAGTGGCCCCAGGCAGCAGGTCGATGGCGCAGTCCCATGGCCGATGAGGTGGTAAACGGGTCGACAACTGCTTGGTGAAGACATCTTGGAACACCCGGTACTCTGGAGGAATTTTGACTTTGCTCTCGATCTCAGGACTTTCAACAGAAGTGGAGTTCAGGTGGACACAAGGTGCAGAACCTGCGGGGTGCAGACAGCCGCGTCGAGCAGGCGGTTTAACCACGGAAGACAGACAGTCCTTGAAGCAGGATTCACTCCATTGCAGAATCTCTCCAGAGTTCCAGTTGATGTTTGGATGATGTTGTGACATCCAAGGGTGACCCAAGATGAGGTCAGCAGTTGGTCCTTCCAGCACCATGAACGATATTCTCTCTTCATGCAAGCAGATGCGGAGCGTCACGGTGGGAGAGAAGTGACGAATGCGACCATGGCCCAGCGGCTTACCGAAGATGGTGTGAATGGCTAGTTTTTGGAAACAGCGTTTCCTCTGGAGGTTGAGTCTTTGGAGAAGTTGATGGGAGATGAAGTTCCCTGCAGACCCGGAATCGATAAGACCTTGTGCTGAAACAATAAGTTTAGGGGTGAAAATTTGGACAGGAGTATGAGTGAGAGGTGCGATTTTCGGTAGAAATTGAATTGTATTTACCGTTGGGCGGGGTGGTCGGATGGGACATATCGTTATGATGTGGCCTTCTCCCCCACAATATAGGCATAAGATGGTTTAAGAGTCGTCTTTGACGCTCCGCGTTGGTGAGATGGTAGTAATCGACTTGCATTGGTTCAGGTGCTGGAAGGGCGACAGGTGGTGAGGTGGGCGGAGGATGCAAAGTAGGTTTTTCCAGTGAACAGGTAGAGAGACATTGAGATATACGAACGGCCTTTTGAATTAAATTCTCCAAACCGACGGTGTCGTCATATCTGACCATTTGGTGGCGCACTTCCGGGTTTAAACCCTGGCAAAATGCTGTGAGCAGGGCCGTCTCATTCCAGCCACTAGATGCTGCTAATGTGCGGAATTGGAGAGCGTATGCATTGATTTAACAATTAACTTAACGACGATTGAACAGTTGATCATGAATGGATACATAACAAAGATGCAGTTTGCCCGAAGACCTCTGCGAAGTGGTTGGTGAATGAAGCTAACGAACTTGTGACCGGTTCATTAGAATGCCAGATGGATTGAGCCCACTGCAGCGCTATATGCAGAAATAATGACGGCTATCCGTGTGCATTCAGTGGAGAAGAGTTGTGATTGCATCTCGAAATATAACGAGCATTGAAGAAGGAACCCGCTGCAATCCTTTGCCTCACCACTGTATGTCACTGGTCGGGCCATGGGACCGGCAGAGGCAGGTGGTGAAAGAGCGGATGGTGCAGAGGGGAGAGATTGCCGAACTGCCAGCACGAGATCGGCAATATGATCAACTGCGCGCTCCTCCCTCGCTCCAGAAGTGCTCTGCATGGTGGTCTGGTCTTCTGTCACACAACAGAAGGAATTTAAAATGTAATGTTTATTAATAGCAGAGGGTGGAGATAACAGCGGGAACCAGGCGATGGTGAGTAGATGGTGACTAAGCTTAGTTGACTGATGTATGGGTTCTGTGTAGATGGTGAAGAGTTGAGATGGCAGGCGAAGATCATGAAGACTGATGAAAAGCAGACGGAAGACAGAAGACTGAATACTGGTACTGAATACTCTCAGGTGAGTTTACACTGGTAAGGATTCAGGTAAGGAGTCTGGCTGTCTATGCAGGACTGACGAGACCAGGCACTGAGGTGAGCATGGTGCAGGGAGTTACAGTGAGGGCGATGAGGGAGTGCAGGTGCACCGAGTCAGTAATCGGGTGATTGCGAAAGAGTGGGCGGATCGTGGTGATTGGAAAATTGGACTCTGTGACATTAATAAAGAATACAGGAGCAATCATTCTCTCCTCCACGATGTTTAGAGTTTATGGCCCACAGAACTCAAAAACTAGGGTATCAAAATTATAAGCCGAGCTTCCAAGTGGTAAATACAACTTGAGTAGGGGTTCATGTCCAATTTTTAAGTAGGAAACTCGTAATACATTTTCCTGAATTTTCTCAACATGGGAACAGGAGAGGTGTCAATCAATAAATATGAAAACAAAGTAACTTGTGTTACTTATTTGAAAAAGTAACTCAGATAAAAAAGTAATCTGATTACATAACTCGCGTTACTGGTAATGCATGCACTTACTATGACTGTAATGTTTTAATAATCATTCTAATTCTCTGATACAGAGGAAACATCATTGGAATCCCTTTCAGAATGTTAATTACTAATAAAAACATCGAGAGCCAGAATCCACCCGACTTTAAAGAGCTGGAGTATTTGTGCCTGTTTAAAATAAACACATCGTTATCATGCTTTGCACGCTAATATGTTTTTTGTACGATCCAAGTCGCGGTAAGAACTGCTGGGTAGAGTGTTAACTTTTGGTCAATGTGTAACACACTTTCTACCAGTCTCCCTTGCTTGTTCGAGTTGCCGTCCCTGGCAAAGGGTGTGTGAATGCAGATGGTTACCGACTGATGTGGAATACAACTGTTTGCAATAGGTCTCTGCAGCTTGGATGCATTACACAGCCAACTTAGTGGTCATAAGCACATAAACAGCTAAAATGGTCTTGTCTCTGCATTTCATTTGAAGAGCTATTTTTTGACACGGGTTATTTACATAATACAGTACGTCATTTTTCCACTTGACCCATCTCCAACTTTTTAACTGTTCCCAAAATGGAACTCAAGCAAGTTAGACGGGCTGAGGCTGCCACAAAGTCAATAACTGAAAAATGTGCTATAGGCATTTTATTTTATTGATTAAATCGCTTTTTGTGTTAGTTTAAAAACTTAACAGAACCATTCAACTTAATTCAGATTATTTTTATTATTATTAACAACTCCTATTATAAATTTCCGGGGGCCAATATATGGCATCAAAAACTCTCTCCATATTTTATAATACGTCTTGTGCAAATGAAGAGGGAAAATCTAATTAAGTTTAAGTATAGAGGCTAAAATTGGAAGCGATCATTAAGTTCATATGAGAGTTGGTTTTTGACTCACTGAGTCATGCTCACTTTGATCATCTAAAACACCATTCATTAGGCCTAAATCAAAAATGTATTTGCTCACAAACCAACATTCCATTTTCCTTGATTCAATCTATAAATGAAATATGCTTTTAAATATAAATGTTTTGCACATTTATTCAGCAGTTTTAGGCTTTTTATAGAATACACCTAATTCGCAGAACTCGGGGCTGCATAACACAGAAAGCAATAGGTAAACAATTTCATTTAAAAGAGAAACATTAGTGCATTTATGTTGAGCATGGTAGCAGTAATTCATCAAATAATGTTGATAAAATGATGCAGAAGAGCGTATGTCCAGATGTGCCTCATGGTCAGTCTCTTTATCATTTTAAAGAGCAGCTTCGGGTACGGGAGACTGCCCATGTGAAAGTATTACACTTTAGCATATAATTTTAAAAAGAGTACTTATTATGGAAAAATATACTTGAAAATAATATACATAAGTGTGAATTGAATGTAATGTTTTCGATACTTTCGAGCTCTAGTCGTACCATTTGACTGCTGCAGATTCATTTAACCATTGATACTGTAGTGTTGCCATTGAAACGCATAGATCAGAGAACAGCTCTGTTTCTCCCTCTCCATTCTCCCCTGCATTTTTATTGAGATTGTAAAGCCGTGCACTGAGATGCAAATCCTCTCTATAGTAAAGTGTTATGGACCCTCTCCATTCATAAATCAATATGAAATGCCTGTACAGGAAACATGTGTAAACCGCTTAACACTTTTCGCAAGGTGTCTTTCTTCACAATCGTCTCAAACAGACGTCACTCTCAATACCGTCACAGTCGACCCTGTCGGTGACCCCGCTGTCACTGGCCCACACGTCTAATGTAACCTTTTTAATGCTGTAAGGACTGGAAGAGTTAGATGGGTATGGAAAAATATGGGTGTGAGGAGGGAGGGGGTTGTGTACAGCGCTGTCGACAGAAACTATGGGCAGAGTAAACATGCTCACATCTGGCTTTTGTTCGTCTTTATTCCCAAGACATGCCGAAACTTCTTTTGCCGTGCCTGCGTTCTCTGAGAGATGCTAAAGGAAATATGCATGTTTTCATAAATTCTGAAGCACGATACAGTGAACAAAACCAAGGGAATTGAAGTATGCACTGACAGAACATGACAATTGAAAATATGGAGATGGAATCTGGCAACTGTTACTTTCAATATAATCCTAAAACTATTTCAAACAGCATGATTCTTTTATAAGTATTGTACATGTTATTTTATGACATGCTACAGGACTATTTAACGGAATAGCTCAGACAGCTCACAATAGTTCCCAAAAATGAAAATGATGTCATTTACTCACCCTTATGTTGTTCCAAACCCATATGACTCCCAGTAACACTTATATTTTTATAGTGTCCTTGTTACACACATTACATGTAGTTACTATAGTAATTACTATAAATTGTTCTTAATTACATGCAAACTAAACCACACCCTAATCCTAAGCCTATAGTAAGTACATGTTAATTAATATTACTAAGTACTTAAATGTATAATTACACTGTAACACTGAAACATTCAAATAAAGTGTATCCACGTATTTAGCTTGTGTCCTTATAATCAAAGTAAAGTGACCAGGGGCCATCAACCTTCAAAAAAAAAAACCTTAAAATAGCCATAAAAGTAGTCTAAATGACTCTTCCACTACAATGGGGAAAAGGTGTGTTGAATTTACAATATTTAATCATGTACATCAGTTCCAAATTAACCAATACAGTTACATAAAAATAAACTGTACTTGTAACTACAATATCATGGAATGAAATCAATCAATTTACCTCAAAATGAATTTAAATGGTTCCCTGACAGGATTAATTTATTAATTTTCAAATACAGTATGTTTGTATCACATCACGGAATTACAAGGGGTACTTCGCTGGTGGCAAAATGGCTCTTTAATAAAAACTCGGCTTCCTATTGTCACAGTTATGTCTAGTTTAGTCTGTTTTGGTTTCGTTTTCAAATGACTTTTAGTATGTTTCTCTTTGTTCCCGTTTCTTTGGTTCTATGTTCCCCCTTGTTCCTTGGTTCTCATGACAATTCATTATATGATTAATTATATCACACCTATTTGCATTTAGTTCATTATATTGTGTATTTAAGCCCTTCAGATCATTCTGTTTATTGGCTGGTGTTGTTTGTGTTAGGACGGATTGCTACATCGCTGATTCATTATATTGTTTGCTTTTTCTTTAAGTTTATTAAAAGAGATATTGTTATTTTGCCTTTTACATAATCTTTGTGGACCTAACCCGTGACACCTATACAGTAGAAATGCTTTTTTTTTAATCGGTGCAGCTTGACTATAGAAAACTGAGAAAAACATGACATTCCTCTTGCCAAATAAGTAGGAAAAGTTCAACACCCATCATGCACTAGGCATACTACTGTCCAAGCCCACTCACACTCTGCTATGTATAGGCTTACCAGAGTCAAATTCCACTTTGCTTTAGTATGAAATACTTCTTAGCAAACTTTTAGTCATAATTGTGTCGATTTGTATTATTCCCGGGTGCAAGAATTCAAAGAGTAAATGTTAAGCCGAAGTGAGTAACTCTTGGTTTCCAGTGATGGATCCAGCGCATTGTAGGCAGTTGCTAAAGGCTGCAAAAAAAAATGTGGAGTATTATGGATATGCAAATATGGAGAGAACGGCGCAACGCAAAATCTTAAAAATCTCTGTGTTTGTAGCCAACATTTCAAACTGGATTACCACGAACAGTGTTTTAGGCAAACAGAGGAGAAATACTGAAAGAATCTGTCCTTCTGTCAGTTCCCCCCAACCGCCTGAAGCAAAACGCTGTCATGTACAGGTAAAGCAGGTAAGTAAGAAACACAGAGAATGAGTAGACATTGTTCATTTACATATACCACCGGCATTGTAAAAATACAAAGTGGGTTGAAAATCGGTGAAGTTACACTTCATTAGCAACAATTATCTAGCAATAACACATATTTGCTTGCTAAAATGCTAAGAATTTAAGGCTCTTTAAATAAAGCAACATGAACATTATCTTTACTTCCCATGCAGTCTATAAGCAACAGCTCAACTCTTCTCCACAATGGTAATTGAAACGGTTCCAACATAAGTATATACCAACAAGTCCCATGCAAGGCATGCTGGTTTCAAGCTAGTTTCAGTAATGTCAACATACTTGATTGGTTCATATTCTCCATATAATTTAGAAGATTAACACTCCATATTTTAGTAGATTGCACATTTTAGAGAATTACATTACTTGAGAGCAAAGAAAAAAATCATTTAGAAAAACAATCACAAATAATAGGATGATACCTGTGATCTGTCAGAAAAAGGTGAAATGGTAAATAGCTACTCATGTGAAAATAATTTTATTTGGGATACTGTATGGTGTTGAGCATGAGTCAGACATTTACTCTGGCATTCATTCCCACACACACACACACACACACACAAATCTCTGAGAAAGTCCCTTAACCGGTGTAATTGACTTGCTGATGTACTTGGGCTACAGCTTCCGGCCGGAAGGATGCTGCTGTGTTCAGCGGAACACACACAGACACGGACACACACAGACACACACTTTCCAAAACAAAGCTCTCTTTCATGCTGCAATACCTTACTCCAAAAGTGTTCACAGTTCCTGTTTTGATCTAAATTCATGGGTCGTTTTACACATGCACGGTTTTAACGGTTTTAACATGTGTTGCAAAATTATTTAACCTGCTTGTGGTATAGCCTATTAACCCATTTCAAGACCTCCTGTATATCTGAATCAAATGTTGGTATGTGTGCGTATCGGTCTCTTACAAGTCTAGTCTGAATTAAAGGTTGGTGTGTGTGAGGGGAGGGGGTAAAGTGGATTAAGTTGAATTAAATGAAATGTCTTTATGAAGAGCACAAGCTATTTTTACACCGCCAGGGGCCTTCTTTACTATATTTATATGTGTATAATATGTTTTAACATGCAGCTCCATGCCCGACTGCCCGTTCAAAATTTATGTGCCCTTTTAAACTTTTGACCCAGTCAATTTTGATTATTAATGTTTGAAATGTTGTGTTTTGTTAGGGCTATGTACACCAGCCTTAACAGATCTACGATGATACAAGTCAGAAGAGCCACTGGTGCCCCCTCAAATAAAAAAGAGATGGTTGATGCCTCTGGTTATAGCTTTGATCAGGCTATATCAGATGATCGGATGAGCATGGAACCTCTATTAGCATGCAAATTGGAAAACAGGGAGCAATGTTTCTTTCTCAGATTAGCCATCCCCCCACTGTATGTGACAGTGTAATACTCCTTATCAGAGCTCTGAGAAAAAGGGAAAAGAGAGGGAGAGATAGATGGAGAGTCAGGCAAATGTGAACCAATGGCTTCTGAGCACTTCCTGTTGGAAAGCTTTAAAATCGTATTAGCGAACAAGTTGTATTGGAAAAATATTGGAACACTTAAGTCACACTGAAAAAGTCCTGAATGTCATTGCATTATAACACAATATCAATTATTTTAAAGAAAGCACATAAATATGCAATAGCTGGTCCCACTTTATATTAGGTGTCCTTTATGTACTTGTATTAAAAATGTACTGTGTTCATAATGTATTGCAAAACACTTTCTCTGCTAATAGGATACGGGTACGGTTAGGGTTTAAGAGTGAGGTCAACAGTGTAATTATAGATGTAATTACATAAATTAATTAATTACAGATTACATTTAGATATTTTTAAAATAAGTACAAATGCAAAAACATGTATGGACACAATAAGTGCATTGTATCAAATGTTTAAGTTAAATGTAAGTACATAGTAGTTAAAGACACCTAATAGACAGTAGGACCCAATATTTAATATTAGTTATAGATAAATGCAGTGATGACATGTTTATGTATCCAAAGGTTTGCCTGTTCAGCTCAATGATGTTTATTGACAACTTTCTATTTAGACACTTGTTAGCAACCGCCTTTTTCATCTCTACATAATTCTGCTTGTATATTGGCACTGCTGGATTCCAGTCCAGATCAGCATATGATATTGGTTCCCCGTTTTTGTGAATAAAGCATCTCCTAAAAACCTTGTTTCTTTTTCACTGATATTCTGTTCATCTGAGAGTTCTCAGACTTTCGCCATAATTTTAAAAGGTCACAAGTGGGATTTTAAGCATAATTGTGCAAGTATATATTTTATTGTATATTTTTACAGTAAAATGCTTGCAAAACAATATAGCATTTAAGTAGGAAAGTTTGTTTTTATGCTGTATGTTGCAAGATGGCAATGTACCCTTTCTATAAGACATTCAGCAAGATTTTTAACTGTATACTTCTACAAAATAATTTTTATTTAATTTATAAAGGTTAGCTGAATTATAGATTGAATTATATATAATTTTATAAACATGCAAGGTTTATTGCAAATAAAAAAACAAACAAATATTTCAACTAATTTACCATAAATAAAGACACTGCTTCTATTGCGTCAGCCATGCGAAAGCTCAAACATGCTGCGTAACACAGGAATGAACCTCATTGGTTCTTGCGAAAGCTCAAACGTGCTGCGTAACACAGGAATGAACCTCATTGGTTCTTGCGAAAGTTCAAACGTGCTGCGTAACACAGGAATGAACCTCATTGGTTCTTGCGAAAGCTCAAACGTGCTGCATAGCACGAGAATGAACCTCATTGGTTCTTGCGAAAGCTCAAACGTGCTGCGTAACACAAGAATGAACCTCATTGGTTCTTGCAGAAGCTCAAACGTGCTGCGTAACACGAGAATGAACCTCATTGGTTCTTGCAGAAGCTCAAACGTGCTGCGTAACACAGGAATGAACCTAATTGGTTCTTGCAAAAACTCAAACGTGCTGCGTAACACAAGAATGAACCTCATTGGTTCTTGCAGAAGCTCAAACGTGCTGCGTAACACGAGAATGAACCTCAATCATTCTTGCAGAAGCTCAAACGTGCTGCGTAACACGAGAATGAAACTCATTGGATCTTGCGAAAGCTCAAACGTGCTGCGTAGCACGAGAATGAAACTCATTGGATCTTGCGAAAGCTAAAACGTGCTGCGTAACACGAGAATGAACCTCATTGGATCTTGCGAAAGCTCAAACGTTCTGCGTAACACAGGAATGAACCTCATTGGTTCTTGCAGAAGCTCAAACGTGCTGCGTAACACGAGAATGAATCTCAATGGTTCTTGCAGAAGCTCAAACGTGCTGCGTAACACAGGAATGAACCTCATTGGTTCTTGCGAAAGCTCAAACGTGCTGCGTAACACAGGAATGAACCTCATTGGTTCTTGCGAAAGTTCAAACGTGCTGCGTAACACAGGAATGAACCTCATTGGTTCTTGCGAAAGCTCAAACGTGCTGCATAGCACGAGAATGAACCTCAATGGTTCTTGCGAAAGCTCAAACGTGCTGCGTAACACAAGAATGAACCTCATTGGTTCTTGCAGAAGCTCAAACGTGCTGCGTAACACGAGAATGATCCTCATTGGTTCTTGCAGAAGCTCAAACGTGCTGCGTAACACGAGAATGAAACTCATTGGATCTTGCGAAAGCTCAAACGTGCTGCGTAACACGAGAATGAACCTCATTGGATCTTGCGAAAGCTCAAACGTGCTGCGTAACACGAGAATGAACCTCAATGGATCTTGCGAAAGCTCAAACGTTCTGCGTAACACAGGAATGAACGTCATTGGTTCTTGCGAAAGCTCAAACGTTCTGCGTAACACGAGAATGAACCTCATTGGTTCTTGCAGAAGCTCAAACGTGCTGCGTAACACAGGAATGAACCTAATTGGTTCTTGCAAAAACTCAAACGTGCTGCGTAACACGAGAATGAACCTCAATGATTCTTGCAGAAGCTCAAACGTGCTGCGTAACACGAGAATGAAACTCATTGGATCTTGCGAAAGCTCAAACGTGCTGCGTAACACGAGAATGAACCTCAATGATTCTTGCAGAAGCTCAAACGTGCTGCGTAACACGAGAATGAAACTCATTGGATCTTGCGAAAGCTCAAACGTGCTGCGTAACACGAGAATGAAACTCATTGGATCTTGCGAAAGCTCAAACGTGCTGCGTAACACGAGAATGAACCTCATTGGATCTTGCGAAAGCTCAAACGTTCTGCGTAACACAGGAATGAACCTCATTGGTTCTTGCAGAAGCTCAAACGTGCTGCGTAACACGAGAATGAATCTCAATGGTTCTTGCAGAAGCTCAAACGTGCTGCGTAACACAGGAATGAACCTCATTGGTTCTTGCAGAAGCTCAAACATCCTGCGTAACACGAGAATGAACCTCGTTGGATCTTGCGAAAGCTCAAACGTGCTGCGTAACACGAGAATGAACCTCAATGGTTCTTGCAGAAACTCAAACGTGCTGCGTAACACGAGAATGAACCTCGTTGGATCTTGCGAAAGCTCAAGCGTTCTGCGTAACACAGGAATGAACCTCATTGGTTTTTGCAGAAAGCTCAAACGTGCTGCTTAACACAGGAATGAACCTCATTGGTTCTTGCAGAAACTCAAACGTGCTGCGTAACACGAGAATGAACCTCGTTGGATCTTGCGAAAGCTCAAACGTGCTGCGTAACACAGGAATGAACCTCATTGGTTCTTGCGAAAGCTCAAACGTGCTGCTTAACACAGGAATGAACCTCATTGGTTCTTGCGAAAGCTCAAACGTGCTGCGTAACACAGGAATGAACCTCATTGGTTCTTGCAGAAGCTCAAACGTGCTGCGTAACACAGGAATGAACCTCATTGGTTCTTGCAGAAGCTCAAACGTGCTGCGTAACACGAGAATGAACCTCATTGGTTCTTGCGAAAGCTCAAACGTTCTGCGTAACACAGGAATGAACCTCATTGGTTCTTGCGAAAGCTCAAACGTGCTGCTTAACACAGGAATGAACCTCATTGGTTCTTGCGAAAGCTCAAACGTGCTGCGTAACACAGGAATGAACCTCATTGGTTCTTGCAGAAGCTCAAACGTGCTGCGTAACACGAGAATGAACCTCATTGGTTCTTGCGAAAGCTCAAACGTTCTGCGTAACACAGGAATGAACCTCATTGGTTCTTGCAGAAGCTCAAACGTGCTGCGTAACACAGGAATGAACCTCATTGGTTCTTGCAGAAGCTCAAACGTGCTACGTAACACAGGAATGAACCTCATTGGTTCTTGCGAAACCTCAAACGTGCTGCGTAACACGAGAATGAACCTCATTGGTATTGCGAAAGCTCAAACGTTCTGCGAAACACAGGAATGAACCTCATTGGTTCTTGCAGAAGCTCAAACGTGCTGCGTAACACGAGAATGAATCTCAATGGTTCTTGCAGAAGCTCAAACGTGCTGCATAACAGAGGAATTAACCTCATTGGTTCTTGCAGAAGCTCAAACGTCCTGCGTAACACGAGAATGAACCTCATTGGATCTTTCGAAAGCTCAAATGTGCTGCGTAACACGAGAATGAACCTCATTGGATCTTGCGAAAGCTGAAAACGTTCTGCGTAACACAGGAATTAACCTCATTGGTTCTTGCAGAAGCTCAAACGTCCTGCGTAACACGAGAATGAACCTCATTGGATCTTTCGAAAGCTCAAATGTGCTGCGTAACACGAGAATGAACCTCATTGGATCTTGCGAAAGCTCAAACGTTCTGCGTAACACAGGAATGAACCTCATTGGTTCTTGCAGAAGCTCAAACGTGCTGCGTAACACGAGAATGAACCTCATTGGATCTTGCGAAAGCTCAAACGTTCTGCGTAACACAGGAATGAACCTCATTGGTTCTTGCAGAAGCTCAAACGTGCTGCGTAACACGAGAATGAACCTCAATAGTTCTTGCGAAAGCTCAAACGTGCCGCATAACATGAGAATTAACCTAATTAGTTCTTGCGAAAACTCAAACGTGCTGCGTAACATTAGAATGAACCTCATTGGTTCTTGCAAAAGCTCAAACGTGCTGCATAAATTTAGAATAAGCCTCATTGGTTGCGAAAGCTCAAACGTGCTGCGTAACACGAGAATGAACCTCAATGGTTCTTGCAGAAACTCAAACGTGCTGCGTAACACGAGAATGAAACTCATTGGATTATGCGAAAGCTCAAACGTGCTGCGTAACACGAGAATGAACCTCATTGGATCTTGCGAAAGCTCAAACGTTCTGCGTAACACAGGAATGAACCTCATTGGTTCTTGTAGAAGCTCAAACGTGCTGCGTAACACGAGAATGAACCTCATTGGTTCTTTTGAAAGCTCAAACGTTCTGCGTAACACAGGAATGAACCTCATTGGTTCTTGCAGAAGCTCAAACGTGCTGCGTAACACGAGAATGAACCTCATTGGTTCTTACGAAAGCTCAAACGTTCTGCGTAACACAGGAATGAACCTCATTGGTTCTTACGAAAGCTCAAACGTGCTGCGTAACACAGGAATGAACCTCATTGGTTCTTACGAAAGCTCAAACGTGCTGCGTAACACAGAAATGAACCTCATTGGTTCTTGCGAAAGCTCAAACGTGCTGTGTAACACAGGAATGAACCTCATTGGTTCTTACGAAAGCTCAAACGTGCTGCGTAACACAGGAATGAACCTCATTGGTTCTTGCGAAAGCTCAAACGTGCTGTGTAACACAGGAATGAACCTCATTGGTTCTTGCAGAAGCTCAAACGTGCTACGTAACACAGGAATGAACCTCATTGGTTCTTACGAAGGCTCAAACGTGCTGCGTAACACAGGAATGAACCTCATTGGTTCTTGCAGAAGCTCAAACGTGCTGCGTAACACAGGAATGAACCTCATTGGTTCTTACGAAAGCTCAAACGTGCTGCGTAACACAGGAATGAACCTCATTGGTTCTTGCAAAAGCTCAAACGTGCTGTGTAACACAGGAATGAACCTCATTGGTTCTTGCAGAAGCTCAAACGTGCTGTGTAACACAGGAATGAACCTCATTGGTTCTTGCAGAAGCCCAAACGTGCTGTCTAACACGAGAATGAACCTCATTGGATCTTGCGAAAGCTCAAACGTTCTGCGTAACACAGGAATGAACCTCATTGGTTCTTGCAGAAGCTCAACCGTGCTGCGTAACACGAGAATGAACCTCATTGGTTCTTGCGAAAGCTCAAACGTTCTGCGTAACACAGGAATGAACCTCATTGGTTCTTGCAGAAGCTCAAACGTGCTGCGTAACACAGGAATGAACCTCATTGGTTCTTGCAGAAGCTCAAACGTGCTGCGTAACACAGGAATAAACCTCATTGGTTCTTGCGAAAGCTCAAACGTGCTGCGTAACGTGCTGCGTAACACAGGAATGAACCTCATTGGTTCTTGCAGAAGCTCAAACGTGCTGCGTAACACAGGAATGAACCTCATTGGTTCTTGCGAAAGCTCAAACGTGCTGCGTAACACAGGAATGAACCTCATTGGTTCTTGCGAAAACTCAAACGTGCTGTGCAACATTAGAATGAACCTCATTGGTTCTTGCGAAAGCTCAAACGTGCTGCATAACATTAGAATGAATCTCATTGGTTCTTGCGAAAACTCAAACGTGCTGCGTAACATTAGAATAAGCCTCATTGGTTCTTGCGAAAACTCAAACGTGTTGCATAACATTAGAATGAACCTCATTGGTTCTTGCGAAAACTCAAATGTGCTGCGTGACATTAGAATGAATCTCATTGGTTCTTGCGAAAACGATACTCGGTTACTAACGTAACCTCGGTTCTCTCTAGAGAGGGAACGAGTATTGCGTAAGTTTAGCTTACGCTACGGGAAAGATTCATCTTCTCGAGATATTGAAGCCAAAAAATTATCCTTAATTTTGTATTCATTGTCAACGCAGTGCAGCAGCTAGCAGACCTAGAGCAGGCCATCTCGCGTGCTCATTGGCTGCCCTGCTGGCATCTGCTGCAGCCTACCAGTGAGCCCCGCGTGACGTCACGCCCAATGAAGGGCGCTCGCGCCTTCATAGCGTCACAGCCCGCCAGAATGGGCGTGGCTTAGCGTATAAAAGAAGGGGCTGTAGGCTGAATTCCCTGGTTTTTCGACCACTGAAGCGAAGTCGCTCGTGGCGCGAGCACGGCCGGTTACGCAATACTCGTTCCCTCTTTAGAGAGAACCGAGGTTACGTTAGTAACCGAGTATCGTTCTCTTACGAGAGGTTCTCTCGTATTGCGTAAGTTTAGCTTACGCTACGGGAACACTTTGTCAACGCCGTGCGCGCCAAGCATCCACCATGAGACCCCGAACTTTCAGGGGAACCCTGTAAGGTGGAGAATAAGGTGGCCAGCCACGCGTACCATCACTTATACATACGCACACATAGGGAATACAGAGCAGCGCGCCGGTCTGTATAGGCACATGGCACATACCCTACTTAGTGCAGCTCAACCAGGAGAGCTGAGTCATGTGAGAGTGATCTGAGCAGGATGTCTGGGCAGAATACACCTCCCTTTTAACTGACAACAGTTTAGCCTGCAAGGCAGGAACTTCTAGGTTATAAAACCTGACAGAGGTAGACGGGGAGCTCCAGCCCGCCGCTACACAAATGTCATGGATAGAAATTCCACTGGACCATGCCCACGAAGAGGCCACGCCTCTCGTGGAATGAGCCCTGATGCCCAGAGGGCATTGCAGACCTTTTGACGTGTAAGCGGCTGCTATAGCGTCCACTATCCATCTGGACAGGCTCTGTTTCGAGGAGGCGAGACCCTTGGTGCGCCCACCGAACGAAACAAACAGCTGTTCCGAACGCCTGAATAAGGCGGAGCGCGTAGTGTAAAACCTCAGTACTCTGACAGGGCAGAGGAGGTTCACATCACTTTCGCTGTCAGACGCTGGCAGAGCTGACAACGAGATAACTTGCGCTCTGAACGGAGTGCCCATCACTTTAGGAACGTAGCCATGTCTAGGTCTGAGGATGACTTTAGAGTCATACGGCCCGAACTCAAGACACGATGCGCTGACAGACAGCGCATGCAGGTCCCTCACACGTTTTACTGACGACAGTGCAGTCAGAAAGATGGTTTCAGTGATAGATATTTCAACCCCACGGAGTTTAGTGGTTCGAAGGGAAAAGCTTTCAGGGCCTCTAGGACCAGTGAAAGATCCCACATGGGAACCGACGGGGGGCGCGGCGGGTTCATCCTCCTAGCTCCTCTAAGGAAGCGGATGACCAACTCATGTCCTCCTAATGACTGGCCGTGCGTCGATTCTGCGAACGCTGCCACGGCCGCCACGTATACTTTGAGCGTGGATGGGGACCTTCCCTTATCCAACAGCCCTTGTAGGAAGGAGAATAGATGCGCCACCCCGCATGTCCGCGGGTCCAGACCTCTGTCGGTGCACCATCCAGAGAACACCGACCATTTAGACGCGTAGAGCCTTCTCGTAGAAGGGGCTCTAGACTGCGCGATCGTGTTCATTACTCCTTCTGGCAGGGCAACGAGTACCCGTTGATCAACCATGCGTGCAGAGACCAGCGCTCTGGATGGGGATGCCAGATCGTGCCGCGAGCCTGAGAGAGGAGATCTGCCCTCACCGGAATAGGCCACGGAGCTGTATGTGACAGCCGTGCTAGCTCCGGGAACCAATCTGATTCTCCCAACGCGGGGCTATGAGGAGCACCGAGTGGCGCGTTTCCCTGATTCTCTTGATCACCTGTGGTAACAGAGAGACCGGAGGGAAAGCATATAGCCGGAGGCTGGGCCAAACCTGGGCCAGCGCGTCCTCGTCCTTCGAGAAGAACGTCGGGCATTGAGCGTTGTCTTTTGACGCAAATAGGTCGACTTCCGCCCTGCCGAATAGGCGCCACAGTTTCTGGACCGTTTGGGGGCCCAGGGACCATTCCCCTGGGGGAACGTTGTCCCTGGACAGTTTGTCTGGGCCGTCGTTCAAATGGCTAGGCACATGCGCCGCCCTCAGCGAGGGCAGGTGCATCTGAGACCAAATAAGGAGGCGTTCCGTCAGATTGCAGAGATTTCTGGATCTGACACCGCCCTGACGGTTTACATAGGATACCACAGACATGTTGTCCGAGCGGACAATAACATGTTGGTCCTGTATGAACGGGAGGAAGCGCTTCAGCGCATTCTCGACCGCTATCATCTCCAGACAGTTTATGTGAAAACACCTCTCTTGGTCTGACCACTGGCCGAAGACCGGTCTGCCCTCGAACAGCGCGCCCCAACCCCAGTTGGACGCGTCTGTCGAAATGACTTTCCGATAAGAGATGGTTCCTATCCTTACTCCCAGCTGGTACCAGTCGGCCACTAACCAGGGCTGCAGAGCCGCTATGCGGGTCTGAGTCACTCTGATTTTCTGACCGAGCATTCAACCAGCTCTGGGCACTCTGAGCATTCAACCAGCGTTGGAGCGGGCGCATGCGCAGTAGGCCCAGCTGGAGCACCGCTGCAGCTGATGCCATACAGCCCAGCATCCTTTAAAATGCTTTCAAAGGGAGAAAGCTGTCCTTCTGGAAAGACGCGGCTAGGTGGCGAACACGGAGCGCGCGCTGTGCCGATAGACGAGCCGACATAGATCACCGAGTCCAGTTCTATTCCTAAAAAGAAAATTGACTGGCTGGGTTGTAATGAGCTCTTGGTCCAGTTGACCATGAGACCCAAGCTTTCCAGGTGACTGCGAAGCACTGTTCTGTGAGATAGCAGCTCTGTCTCTGACTGTGCCAAAATCAGCCAATTGTCCAGATAGTTCAATATTCGCAGCCCCTGACTTCTCAGGGGGGCGAGCGCCGCGTCCATGCACTTCGTAAATCCACGGGGTGCTAGAGACAGGCCGAACGGCAGGACGGTGTATTGATATACCTGACCGTCGAAGGCAAATCTCAAAAATTGCCTGTGACGGGGTATTATCTGAATCTGAAAATAGGCATCCTTCAGATCTAGAGAAATAAACCAGTTCCTCGGGCGAGCGTGCGCGAGGTTTTTCCTGGTCGTAAGCATTTTGAACAGTCTTTTCACAAGCACTTTGTTCAAATGTCTCAGATCTAGGATCGGTCTGAAGGCTCCGTCCTTCTTGGGTATGAGAAAATAACGGCTGTAAAGCCTGACTCGCTCAGAGAAGGCGGCACCTTTTCTATAGCCCCTTTGCACAGCAGCTTTGCTATTTCTGCGTGAAGTAGGTGTGCTACTTCCGCATTCACTATCGTCGCGGTCCGGGCTCGAAAGCGCTGGGGACGGCCAATGAATTGAATTGTATAGCCCTGCTTATTGTGCTCAGAACCCATTCTGAAATCCCTGGGATAGTTTCCCACGCAGCTATGTGAGCCGCTAGGGGGCGAATGGCCTCCGGGTTCAGATCGCCGCCATTTGCGGGCTTGTGAGACTGAGCCGGAGCCGGCGCGCGTGCTCTCGGTTCTGGGCAATGGCCTCTCGCTGAGAGCCGAGACCGTCTGTTTATGTGAGGTGTCCCAATCATAAGGGATGGGGAGCATTTTATTCTCACTTTTTGACGCGCAAGTAGCGCTTCGGGTGGAAAAGCTTTCTGTAAGCGTGAGCGCGTGTGCGCGGGCACGAGACTTACAAGTGTATTTGACGCCCCGATCATAACGGATGGGGAGCGTCTTATCAATGCCCTGCATTTTGTGATAACATTTAAACACGCGGGCGGCGCCCGGGGGGAGGTGTGTGTCAGTAAGCGTGAACGCTCTCCGGCGGGCACGAGACATTCATAACCGGTTTTATTGACCGTGTAACAGAGCGGGCAGATAGTGGGCACAGACCTGTGGACACATTCCTTATATTCAACACTCGAGCGGCCTTTCTGCGCTTTCTGAGAGTGTGCTCTGTGAGTGACACGAGATTTGATGTGCTTGTGTGTAGGGGTGAACACTGGGGCGTGGGCACTTTCACTACACTTAAAACACCAACGGCGTGAGCCGGACCAGACATTATATTCTTTTGAGATTTTCTCTGGGTCGCCGTGAAGACGGCGTATATGTGTGCAGGCGAGAGGGCAAATGAGCCGGCTCGTTGGCTGCTAAATGGACCACTGCAGTAGCCTGATTGAAGGGGACTGACAGGGAAATAAACTTGAATACGGTGGCTCGCTGAGGAGAGCCGCATAAATTTTATCTGCTGCGGGAGCCGGAATCGAACACGGGTCTCCGGGGCAAAAGCTTAAGGTTTAGCCCCTGAGCCACAGGGGAAACAACATAAGCTTTAGTTGGCGCGATCAGATAAAAGAGAGAGCGTCATCACAGTTTTCGTGTGCGTGTCGGCATTGTCTGCAGGCGTGCGTGTTATAACAGGCTCTCTACTGCAGTATAGACATTACCAGCCGCTCGAACTAGGAGGAGCTGGAAAATGTTTGAGAAAGAAAGAGGGGGTTTGTCAAGTCTTGCGAAAACTCAAACGTGCTGCGTAACATTAGAATGAATCTCATTGGTTCTTGCGAAAACTCAAACGTGCTGCGTAAAACGAGAATGAACCTCATTGGTTCTTGCAGAAGCTCAAACGTGCTGCGTAACACGAGAATTAACCTAATTGGTACTTGCGAAAACTCAAACGTGCTGCGTAACATTAGAATGAATCTCATTAGTTCTTGCGAAAACTCAAACGTGCTGCGTAAAACAGGAATGAACCTCATTGGTTCTTGCAGAAGCTCAAACGTGCTGCGTAACATTAGAAAAAGCCTCATTGGTTCTTGCGAAAACTCAAACGTGCTGCGTAACATTAGAATGAACCTCATTGGTTCTTGCGAAAGCTCAAACGTGCTGCGTAACATTAGAATGAATCTCATTGGTTCGTGCGAAAACTCAAACGTGCTGCATAACTTTAGAATGAACCTAATTAGTTCTTGCAAAAGCTCAAACGTGCTGCGTAACATTAGAATGAACCTCATTGGTTCTTGCGAAAGCTCAAACGTGCTGCGTAACATTAGAATAAGCCTCATTGGTTCTTGCGAAACTCAAACGTGCTGCGTAACATTAGAATGAACCTCATTGGTCCTTGCGAAAGCTCAAACGTGCTGCATAACATTAGAATGAACCTCATTGGTTCTTGCGAAAACTCAAACGTGCTGCGTAGCATTAGAATGAACCTCATTGGTTCTTGCGAAAACTCAAACGTGTTGCATAACATTAGAATGAACCTCATTGGTTCTTGCGAAAACTCAAACGTGCTGTGTAACATTAGAATAAGCCTCATTGGTTCTTGCGAAAACTCAAACGTGCTGCATAACATTAGAATGAACCTCATTGGTTCTTGCGAAAACTCAAACGTGCTGCGTAACATTAGAATGAATCTCATTGGTTCTTGCGAAAACTCAAACGTGCTGCGTAACATTAGAATGAATCTCATTGGTTCTTACGAAAACTCAAACGTGCTGCGTAAAACAGGAATGAACCTCATTGGTTCTTGCAGAAGCTCAAACGTGCTGCGTAACACGAGAATTAACCTAATTGGTACTTGCGAAAACTCAAACGTGCTGCGTAACATTAGAATGAATCTCATTGGTTCTTGCGAAAACTCAAACGTGCTGCGTAAAACAGGAATGAACCTCATTGGTTCTTGCAGAAGCTCAAACATGCTGCGTAACATGAGAATTAACCTAATTGGTACTTGCGAAAACTCAAACGTGCTGCGTAACATTAGAATGAATCTCATTGGTTCTTGCGAAAACTCAAACGTGCTGCGTAAAACAGGAATGAACCTCATTGGTTCTTGCAGAAGCTCAAACGTGCTGCGTAACACGAGAATTAACCTAATTGGTTCTTGCGAAAACTCAAACGTGCTACGTTACACAGGAATGAACCTCATTGGTTCTTGCAGAAGCTCAAACGTGCTGCTTAACACGAGAATTAACCTAATTGGTTCTTGCAAAAACTCAAACGTGCTGCGTAACATTAGAATGAATCTCATTGGTTCTTGCGAAAACTCCAATGTGCTGCGTAACATTAGAATGAATCTCATTGGTTCTTGCGAAAACTCAAACGTGCTGCGTAAAACAGGAATGAACCTCATTGGTTCTTGCAGAAGCTCAAACGTGCTGCTTAACACGAGAATTAACCTAATTGGTTCTTGCGAAAACTCAAACGTGCTGCGTAAAACAGGAATGAACCTCATTGGTTCTTGCAGAAGCTCAAACGTGCTGCTTAACACGAGAATTAACCTAATTGGTTCTTGCGAAAACTCAAACGTGCTGCGTAACATTAGAATGAATCTCATTGGTTCTTGCGAAAACTCAAACGTGCTGCGTAAAACAGGAATGAACCTCATTGGTTCTTGCAGAAGCTCAAACGTGCTGCTTAACACGAGAATTAACCTAATTGGTTCTTGCGAAAACTCAAACGTGCTGCGTAACATTAGAATGAATCTCATTGGTTCTTGCGAAAACTCAAACGTGCTGCGTAAAACAGGAATGAACCTCATTGGTTCTTGCAGAAGCTCAAACGTGCTGCGTAACACGAGAATTAACCTAATTGGTTCTTGCGAAAACTCAAACGTGCTGCGTAACATTAGAATGAATCTCATTGGTTCTTGCGAAAACTCAAACGTGCTGTGTAAAAAAGGAATGAACCTCATTGGTTCTTGCAGAAGCTCAAACGTGCTGCGTAACACGAGAATTAACCTAATTGGTTCTTGCGAAAACTCAAACGTGCTGCGTAACACAGGAATGAACCTCATTGGTTCTTGCGAAAACTCAAACGTGCTGCGTAACATTAGAATAAGCCTCATTGGTTATTGCGAAAACTCAAACGTGCTGCGTAACATTAGAATGAACCTCATTGGTTCTTGCGAAAACTCAAACATGCTGCGTAACATTAGAATAAGCCTCATTGGTCCTTGCGAAAACTCAAACGTGCTGCGTAACATTAGAATGAATCTCATTGGTTCTTGCGAAAACTCAAACGTGCTGCGTAAAACAGGAATGAACCTCATTGGTTCATGCGAAAACTCAAACGTGCTGCGTAACATGAGAATCAACCTAATCGATTGCTCCTGTCTGATCGCTGATCGATTGCTCCTGTCTGCCTCGCTGTCTGCTGTGTGTTTGTTTGCTTCGAGGCTGTAAGCTTCGCCTGAGCCTCGTATTTCTTTATGTTTTGAGCCATCATTTACTATCTAGTTGTTTATACTACTAAATACAGCTTACCCAACATCTCAGATTAACCTTACATCTCTAGCTTCCGTTATTGTTAACACAGCACGCTAGTAACTCGCTAACGTTAGCCTGCTAACGCGCCACCCGTGCGCTCATTTATTTATTTATTTTCTCTCGCGCGCCCGCGCCTTTGAGTTCATAAAGTCCAGGTAAGTAAGAAATCAGTCAACAAACACGGTGAGTAATGTCTTCTTGTCCTGTTATTGTCACCTGTGTCACATGTCATATGTTTAGTATAGCCTTCTCCGATGGCAATATAGGATTTATATGTGATAAGTGCAAGGAGACAGTCAGGCTGACGGAGAAGATTTCAGAACTAGAGACACGCATCCAAACTTTAATTGAGGATGGTAAGAATGCTAGATCTTTAGATAGTGTTTTGGATGCGCCTAGCATAGTGAACTCTTTACATGATTCGGTTCCGGCTGAAGTAGAGCCCGTGCAGCAGGGCAGATGGGTGACCGTGAGAGATCGTTCTAGTCGCGGATCAAAGAACCACTCTTCCGTTCCGATTCCCATAACAAACCGATTTGCCCCACTCAGTGAAACACCCACTGAGAATTCTGTTGATTGTGCCCTGGTAATTGGTGATTCGATCACACGGAACGTGAAAATAGAGACACCAGCCACCATAGTCACATGTTTGCCGGGAGCCAGAGCGCCTGACATCAAAGCAAATTTAAAAGTGCTGGCTAATGCTAAACGTAAATTCTCTAAGATCATTATTCATGTCGGCACTAATGATGTTCGACTCCGCCAGTCGGAGATCACCAAAATTAATATTAAAGAGGTGTGTGAACTCGCAAGTACGATGTCAGGCACTGTAATTTACTCTGGCCCCCTTCCTGTACGCAGGAGTGATGAGATAGTTAGCCGATTGGCCTCACTGAACGGTTGGCTGTCGAAGTGGTGTCCGCAGAATAATATAAAATTCATAGACAATTGGAAAAGTTTTTGGGGCAAGCCTGATCTGTTGAAAAGAGATGGTATCCATCCCTCCTGGGCTGGTGCTGCTCTTCTCTCTAGTAATTTGGCTCATAGTCTTAGAGATAAAACATGACAATCTGGGGCTCAGGTCAGGAAGCAGACAGACTGGCTAAACCGACCGTCTGCTAGCGTCCTCACGTCACCAAGGTCAGATAAATCCCATCACATAGAGTCTCTTTCACCTAGATGTCATCATATAGAGACTGTGTCTGTTCCCCGAATTTGGAAATCCAAAAAACGTCAGGTTAAAAATGTAATTGATGTTCAACAAATAAAAAACAGATATAATACAGATGAGCAAATGATAAAGCTTGGGTTGCTGAATATTCGATCCCTTACTTCAAAATCTCTCATAGTTAATGATATGATTTCAGATTATAATCTTGATATGCTGTGTTTGACAGAAACCTGGCTAAAACCAAACGATTACATTATTTTAAATGAGTCAACCCCACAAGATTACAGTTATAAACATGAACCTCGTCTGAAAGGCAAAGGGGGAGGTGTTGCTGTAATTTATAGTAATATTTTCAAAACCACTAAGAAATCTAGCTTTAAATATACTTCTTTTGAAGTATTGGTGCTTAATGTAAAAATATATAGTGTAAACGATAAATCACATTTGAGAATTATGCTGGCTACTGTATACAGGCCACCAGGGCACCATAAAGATTTTATCAAAGAATTTGCGGACTTTCTATCAGAATTAGTATTGGCTGCAGATAAAGTACTAATTGTTGGTGATTTTAATATACATGTAGATAATGAAAAAGATGCATTGGGATTGGCATTTAAAGACATTGTAAACTCAATTGGAGTTAGACAACACGTGTCAGGACCTACTCATCGTCGTAATCATACTCTAGATCTAATATTATCACATGGAATAGATGTTGATGCCGTTGAAATTCTGCAGCAGAGCGATGACATCTCAGATCATTATCTAGTCTCATGTAAATTACATTTAGCCAAGGCTGCAAAGCCGACTCCGTGTTATAAATACGTTAGACCTATAACTTCTGCCACTAAAGATTGCTTTATCAATAATCTTCCTAATCAGTTTCATCATCTCAGCATCCCGGATAGCTTAGAAGAACTTGATATTGCAACAGAAACGTTTAACTCTCTCTTTTCCAGCACTTTAGACGCAGTTGCTCCGTTGCGCTTAAAGAAGATTAAAGAAAATAGCCCAACGCCGTGGTACAGCGAGCACACCCGGGCCCTTAAGAGAGCAGCCAGAAAAATGGAGCGCAACTGGAAGAAAACTAAACTAGAGGTATTTCGGATTTCGTGGAAAGAGAGCTCGATTGCTTACAGAGAGGCTTTAAAAGCTGCTAGATCTGCTTATTTTTCAAACCTATTAGAAGAAAATAAACATAATCCAAGGTATTTATTTGAAACAGTGGCTAAACTAACGAAAAAGAAAGCTTCAAGCTCAGAAGTGTCCAAGCAACACAGCAGTGATGACTTTATGAACTTCTTCACTTATAAGATTGATAATATCAGGGACAAAATTATAACTATGCAACCGTCTACCACAGTATTGCATCAGGAAGTGCATTGTAGTCTCCCTGAGGAAAAATTTGATTCATTTGTTGCTATAGGAGAGGAAGAATTCAGCAAACTCGTTAATTCATCTAAATCGACAACTTGTATGTTAGATCCTATACCGACTAAGCTACTGAAAGAGATGTTTTCAGAGGTCACATATCCTCTTCTTAATATCATTAATTCATCTTTGTCTCTAGGATACGTACCAAAAACCTTTAAACTGGCTATGATAAAACCGCTTGTTAAAAAAACACAACTTGATCCTACAGAATTAGTCAATTACAGGCCGATCTCGAATCTGCCTTTTCTGTCAAAGATATTAGAGAAAGCAGTATCTTCACAACTGTGTTCCTTTCTAGAAAGAAATGATATCTGCGAGGATTTTCAGTCCGGATTTAGACCGTACCATAGTACTGAGACCGCTCTCATTAGAGTCACAAATGATTTGCTCTTATCATCCGATCGTGGTTGTATCTCTCTATTAGTGTTACTCGATCTTAGTGCTGCATTTGACACAATTGACCACAACATTCTTTTAAATAGACTAGAAAACTATGTGGGCATTAGTGGAATTGCACTAGCATGGTTTAAATCATACTTATCTGACCGTTATCAGTTTGTAGCAGTAAATGAAGAGATGTCTTATCGATCACAAGTTCAGTATGGCGTACCACAAGGCTCAGTACTAGGACCGTTGCTGTTCACTCTGTACATGCTACCATTAGGAGATATCATTAGGAAACATGGAGTTAGCTTTCACTGTTATGCCGATAATACTCAGCTGTATATTTCTTCAAAACCCAACGAAACTTACCAATTCACAAAATTAACGGAATGCATAGCTGATATAAAAAATTGGATGACTAGTAATTTCCTACTACTAAATTCTGAAAAGACAGAGATTCTAATTATTGGACAAAAAACTTCCACACGTAATAACCTAGAATACTGTCTAACACTTGATGGCTGCTCTGTCAAGTCTTCGTCGTCGGTTAGGAACCTGGGTGTGCTCTTTGATACCAACCTTTCTTTTGAAAGCCACGTGTCTAGTATCTGTAAAACTGCATTTTTCCATCTTAAAAATATATCTAAAATACGCCATATGCTCTCATTGGGAAATGCGGAACAATTAGTTCATGCGTTCATGACCTCAAGGCTAGATTATTGTAATGCTCTACTGGGTGGTTGCCCTGCACGCTTAATAAATAAACTACAGCTAGTTCAAAACGCAGCAGCTCGAGTTCTTACCAGAACCAGGAAATATGACCATATTAGCCCGGTTCTGTCAACACTGCATTGGCTCCCTATTAAACATCGTATAAATTTTAAAATATTGTTGATTACCTACAAAGCACTAAATGGTTTAGCTCCGCAGTACTTGAGCGAGCTCTTAACGTATTATAGTCCTTCACGTCTATTGCGATCTCAAAATTCCGGCCAGTTGATAATACCTAGAATATCTAAATCGACTGCAGGCGGTAGATCCTTTTCCTATTTAGCACCAAAACTTTGGAACAGTCTTCCTACCATTGTCCGGGAAGCAGACACACTCTGTCAGTTCAAAGCTAGACTAAAAACACATCTCTTTGACCTAGCATACACATAACACACTATAGACTTCTATAATTCAATGTTAGGCTGCATAGATTAGGTCAGCCGGAACTGGGAACACTTCCCTTAAATCTTGATGTACTCGCTACATCATAAGAAGAATGGCATCTACGCTAATATTAGTGTCTTTGTTTATCCCGAGGTTTTACCGCAGCCTGCCGGATCCAGGCCGTGTCCAGATCTGACGAAGGAGATCCGCCTGGACCAGATGACAATGCAGTGCTGAAGTGTCCACTATCCTCTCCCTATGGAGGATCCCTTTCCCACTCTACAGATAAAGCGTTGTGAATTCCGGCTCGCGTACCCCGAAGTGATAAAATAAAACAAAATTCTGTATCAAAATTTATAGGCAAGAAAAGTAGTTTGTTTAGGCTGGGTTGTATGAATTATAAACCTGCGCACATATTTTAAAAAGCACATAACTATAGAATCCATTCTGAATGAGCATGTGAACGCCGTCAGCGTTAATCACAGGTTCGCGTTTAAAGTCTGATCATTTCGACGGAGGTGAATCAATCAAAGTTAACTTTAGCTGGAAATAACATTATTCAAGAACCGCTATAATGCCAAAACAATCTGTTACCTTAAATTATATGTTTATCTCTGTAAAGCTGCTTTGAAACAATCCATTGTTAAAAGCGCTATATAAATGAAGATGACTTGACTTGACTTGAATTGCTTCTTTGCGAAAACTCAAACATGCTGCATTAAACAGGAATGTATGAGGCGCCACGTAGGATTTAAATCAAACTTTGCTTATACATAACGCACGTGCATATACACCTATAAATTACTCACATATACATACATACTATTGGATCTTCAAAATACATACTGTATGCGAAATACACCTGCACACTAATATGAAGTTATTAGTGTGTTAGTAATTATTAATGTTAGTAATTAAGTTAGTAATGAATGCATATACACTTGTGAATAACTTACATATACATATAAACTTGACGCATGCATACACCTATAAATACTCGCATATACATATAAACTTCCATGCATATACACCTATAAACACTCGCACATACATATACACTCGCTGCATGCAGACACACCTATACACACTCGCATATACATATAAACTTCCATGCATATACACCTATAAACACTCGCACATACATATACACTTGCTGCACGCAGACACACCTATAAACACTCGCATATACATATAAACGTCCATGCATATACACCTATAAACACTCGCACATATAAACCCGATGCGCGCATACACATCCATAAAACACTCGCGCATACATACAAAATAAAACGTGGATGCATGCTTTAGTTGTGTATATATGTATATGCGAGTGATTTCATATGTGGATGTGCGTGAACTTTTCAGTGCAAACGGAAGGCATTTCAGTGCAAACGGAAAACATTTCAGTGTAAAAGGAAGTCATTTGTGCGTACACGGACATATGAAATGTGCATATGAAATGTGCATTTCTCTGCATCGTCAACTTTATCAATTTATCAACTTTATCAACAATTCAAATGTTTCATGCATAATTATTACTTTCATAATTATTACTTATGGCAAGCTTTATTTCAGGTGTTGCGTGATATCTCTCCGCCCAAGTAGCAGTGCTTCGCCTGTGCTTCCCCCCCATATAGTCCCAAATCAATCTCTAGGAAATCACCTAGTCTTAATCTGCATTGCTATTTGTACTCGTTGTGAATAAGCAGGCCACAAGAAGTAATTATTTTTATTTTTTTATCACTTTTACTCACGACCTGGCAACATAGGATTCCATTCATTATGCTAAGCTAAGCTAGACAACTAAGACAATGCATGCACTGAGACAAAAATGCATTAGCCCACTTATCCAAATGTAGGGGAGACAGTGAATAACCCCAATTTAAAAAAACGGCGGAGTGTTCCTTCACGTTAAGCTTTTTAGAATGTCCCCTTTGTACAGCAGGCGCCGATGGCCGAAACAAGTGCGCAATTCAGATTCTGACTGCAGTTGAGCAGAAGGCGACACATTCGATTCAACTGAATTAGCAATTGATCTTATAATAGTGGGCAAAGCAAGCACATTTCGCAAAATGCTAATTGCTTCAGTTGTAGCACGATCCCTCTCCATGATTGCAAATGCGGTAAATAGGCAGGTTACTTCCGTGTACGCACAAATGACTTCCTTTTACACTGAAATTACTTCCTTTTACAGTGAAATGCCTTCCGTTTGCACTGAAATGCCTTCCGTTTGCACTGAAAAGTTCACGCACATCCACATATGAAATCACTCGCATTTATACTTAACTAAAGCATGCATCCACGTTTTATTTTGTATGTATGCGCGAGTGTTTTATGGATGTGTATGCGCGCATCGGGTTTATATGTGCAAGTGTTTATAGGTGAGATCGGGTTGGCTCATACTAAACTCATCAAGAGTCAACAAGCTGCCAACTGCTGCAGGACATGCGAGAGATGTCAGGGGGAATAAAGGGGAATTCCCCCGCATTATGAACATGGTACTTGCGGGAATTATTAACATTGTACACAATGCCAGCAACCTCGCGCCACATTTCCGGTACTGTAGATATACAGATCATCTAGCAAGCAGAAATCCGAAATTTACCTTAAAATGTTTCTTCAAATTAGAAGAAGGATTAAATGCTGATATCTCGATTGAGTTGATGCTTGAAGGATGTGCCTCCACAGCAGCCATGATTAACAGCAGTTGGCGCAATCTACTAGGTGCGACTTGATTTGACGAAGTCATGAGATCGAATACTTTCTCCCTATCCAATCACCTTGATCCATAAATATAAATGTAATGACCCCAACTGGAAGGAAAAAAGCAGAGTAAAAGTACAGTTAAATCACTTAAACTTTACTCAAGTACATAATTTTAAAACTACTTAATTACAGTAATGTGAGTACTTGTACTTTGTTAATTCATACCCCTGGCTGCTAAGCAATGAACGACTGAAAGCCAACGTCGTGGAACATCAAATGAGTGGAACAAAGTAATCAGCTCTACTCAACTCCTAGCTCGAGTTTGAGTGAGAGGAAAAACTTGCTACATGCAAAGTCTGCTGCTTGCAGCGTTTCCAATCCACGTTGTTCACATAATTTGGAACATCACAACAAACAAGCATGCTATACAAACGGATAAACATTCCAGTGCTGTTGGATATTGAATATCAGTTTTCTTGGAATTAATTGTTGTATAAAACTGAAGTTGATTAGTTTCTATATATGTATTTTATTAAGGAATGCACACAAGGACACGATGCACAAAAAGTTAAATCTGTCCTTTATATGTCAAGATATTTTCCTCACTATCACGCACATAGGCAGTCTGGGTTTTTAAAGCATAAAATATAGCAAAAAGTGGCCAACCGAGCCACCGATGCTCACTTCTCACTGGCCCACAAGTTCCTTGTAGCCATTTAAAGGAGGCTAATTGAAAACACTCTTCTGTGTGAACAGATGACACACACACACACTTACACACAGCAAGCTCCTCAGAGCCATTTAAAAGGAGTGTAATTGAAAACACTGGTGTGTGAACGGATGTGGGCATGTATCCAGGACGTATTCCTGAAATTCTTTCACTGGAGACAGAACCAGATGAGCCTAGAACTGAAACCAGATGGCCATGGGAGAAGAGGGATGTTTTAGTGTGAGGAACAGGCCAGGTAAAGGTTGATTGTACACTTGCTTTGGTTTAAAGGTGTCAAAGATGTGTTCAATATGGAAACTTGTCCATATGAACATTTCAGAGATCGATAACCAAAGAGGAATGTACATCTTTCAATAGTTTCAGGATGTCCCAATTTGCCCATTGGCCTCTATCCATCATCTTGACCTTCTAATCATCCCTATATTTGCTGATTGGCTTCATCGCTGTCTCCTCCTAACCAATAAGCTGGTGTGTGGTGGGAGTTCTGGCGCAATATGGCTGCGTTGCATCATCCAGGTGGATGCTGCTCATTGGTGGTGGTTAAGGAGATCCCCCCTTTCATATGTAAAGCGCTTTGAGTGTCGAGAAAAGTGCTATATAAATGTAATTAATTATAATATAATATAAAGATTATGAACAACACCACATGAAATAAGAGATGTGGAGATATACTTGGAGAATTTGAGAGTACAGAACTTTGTTCAGTAACTAGGCAACTGCACTTTTCTGTTTGTAACAGTTGATTTGATAATATATGGTTTTTCATTTCTCTAAGACTAAACTGTTCCCATGATAGCATTTCACACAGATGGCTTGAAAGCAAACTAACTTCCCATTATGTACATCAAGTACATCAGCTAACCTGATGCTTAAAATCTCGCATGGCAAGCCTTCCCATGGTGCTTTATATTTAATCATTAAATGCCGTTCAAACGCCACACACAGTAGATCTAAACTCAAAAGGCTCACGCAATACAGCCTGGCTCGCTTTGACTATTTAGCTTTTAATGCAGTTTAGCATTAAATCAAATATGTTCCTAATATGTCTGAGCTGTTGTGGTGAGGGAAAGCAGAAAGACCAAAATGCAACAATTGAAAACACTGATCAAGATGTATCATGATAGCCTGCAGGGAACATGGACCCAAGCCCACTGGAGAGGAGATGAAGACAAGCTAAAGATTCAGAAGAAACAAAGACAGATGCACTTGATCATATTCTAGAAGCGAGAGGCGAGACATCTTCAGTACCTCTGCAAAATTACTATTCTTAGAATAGATTTATTCATGAATGTGTTTGGACTTTGAATTTAAGTGAATCTCTTCCAGCCTGGACCTACTGATAATCTAATGCTGGGTTCACGGCTTCACGCCATGTCGTAATTACCGTAATTACAAGATGACAACACGTCACATTCTGCCCTGAGCTGTTCAGAATTATGCGTTTCTATGGCAACACTATCAACGCCAAAATGAATTTTCAGCAGTCAGGTGGTACAAGTCAGAGCTCTAAGAAAACTCTAAGTTCTCAAGTTGTAACTATGAGTTCTGAGGATGTGAATGTAAAAATGACCATAATTCCGACATGGCGTGAACTCACCTTAAATCAGTGATTCCCATGGGGGTACTTAAAGGGTTAGTTCACTCAGCTCGTTTGAACAGCGAGAGGCGTCTACTCACACCTAAGATTACTCCTACATCCTGCGTCAAGCGTCGGGTCAGAGGTTATAGATTACTTTTATGATGGATGAATGCACTTTTTTTGGGCTTCAAAATCTCAGGTGCTACTCGCTCCTATTTTTTTATATTAATTGTGTTTGTCTGAAAGAAGAAAGTCAGATACACCTAGGATGGTTTGAGGGCGAGTAAAGTATGGTATAATTCTCATTTTGGGGTGAACTAACCCCTTAAGCAGGTAGCAACGGTTACTTGGATTTTGGTTTTACTTTTTTAAACCAAGAAAACAAAATTTTATTTAGATTTTTTTTTTTTTTTATCGTGAACATCATTTTTGATAACAGTACTTGATCAAAAAACATTTTTTTTAGATTATTCTTATTAAATTTGTATTTAAGGATTCTTATTTTTTGTTGAAATCACTGCTTTGCTATGTACTGTACCTTTTTGCTATATACCTTTAATATAAAAAAAAGTCCAGAACCATCACAGCAGCCAAGCCATAAAATTTAACTGTAGCCTTTTTAGTACTGGTGTGCAGATTGAGTCAGCGGGCAGTCAGGCTCTGTAATAGAAAAGCAAGGGCCTCAAACCAAATTTGTCAAGGGGATTTGATTCTTTCTCAGTCTGCAGGTCTAAACAGCGTTGACATTTCCGCCCAGTGACGGAAAGACATGCTTCTATGTGATATTCATCTGGAGCTCAGATGTGAACGCACATGTCCAAATGACAGCCTTGACTAGGCCAATTCTCACTCACCCCTGCAGATTGGGGACTTTCCATGACTTTGTACATATTAGGTAAAAATCCCTGGTTTAGTCGATCTATAAGGCCTGGAGGATGGGTACTGCACATACAACTGAAATTTATTGCACTTGAGATGGAAGCGCTCGGGTATGAGTGTTGTGATTCAAGACACTCAGTGAAAGAGCTCAAACACTTGTAGAAGCAATCTAAAATGGCATGGTTGCTTCAGTTTTCATCTCACGTTCAAAACACGTGATTTTTTTTCCCAAACCACTTCAGCGGAAATCCCGCCCTGCAGCTGATTCTAAAGTTCCCCTTCAGGGACTAGCGCTGCATGTAATTGCAGTGGGAACGCCCCCCAGCGTAACGCGTCTGAAGCATGAATGAAATCAGTCAATGGAGCGTCACAGCGAGTGACGTCACCGACCAGGAAGCTATAAATATCCCCTGAATACACAAGCCACCAGCTTCTGTTACTTCAGCAGCGCTCTGTGTGTCACTGAAATCTTTCGATTGTGTTTGTCTGTTTCTGTCAGGAGTTTTTCACTATATATATATATATATATATATAAAAAAAAAAAAATGAGCGAGCAGTATAGAAAGTGTGTTCCCCCCTGTACACGTTACATCACGGGTGGGGATTCACACGAGCTATGTGTAGCTTGTTTGGGAGTTCAGCATGCCCAGTTGGCTCTCGAGGGAGTCGATTGTCAGCATTGCGAGCGCTTTCCTTTGAGAACTCTGCGCTCGCGGCGCTCGCGGCAATCGCGGCGATCGCTCTTCAAGGAGAGTGGTTTGCTGCGAGCTCCCCAGGGCTCGGGTCCCGCTTCTGTTGTGGCAGAGCGGCGGCGCTTGTCTTGGGGTTCGCAGATGGATCTCAACGGCGACGCTGAGACGGGCCCCGCCCTTTCTCAGCTTTCTCCGCCGGGATCCAGTGCCTCTCACCCGGCTCTGGAAGCACGCGCTGCGGCGGTTACTTCTGCCCGGGTTGAGGCACATGATGATGTGGAACTTAGATTATCCAGTTCTGAGGAGCTGGATGTCGAAAGTTTGGCATCAGAGGAAACTAGCTCACTTCATTATACTGCTGAAGAAGGTTTGATGGATGTGTTATCTCGGGCTGTTGAAAAACTCAGTATTGAATGGCCAACTGATAGACAGGAATCTAGAAATAAAAGCAAACTAGATGATAGATTTCTGTCTGCACGTCCTCAGCCTTCTCGCCGGTGCTTACCGTTCTTCCCAGATCTTCATGTTGAGGTTTCAAAGACCTGGGTTACACCGGTTTCGAGCAGAATATACACTAATCAATCCAATGCATATGGTAATATTTTTGGTGCAAAGTCTGCTGGATATGTGACGATGCCGAAGGCGGAGGAGACGCTCGCGAGCTATCTCTCTCCTGCCTCGGCATCTTCGCTTAAAGCACCGGCTCTTCCTTCTAGACCACTAAAAAATACTTCTGTGCTGGAATGGGGAAGGCTTACTCGGCGGCTGGGCAGGCGGCTGCATGTTTGCATACAATGGCCATTATGCAGGCTTATCAGGCCGACCTGCTCAAAGATGTGTGTGAGGGGGGAGAAATTTCAGCAGATACGATTAATGAGCTAAGGCAGACTGCTGATCTCACTCTCCGGGCCACCAGAGAGACAGCTAAATCTATCGGCCGGTCTATGGCAGCCATGGTAGCTACAGAAAGGCATTTATGGTTGAGTCAAACCTCTATGAAAGAAAAAGATAAATCTCTCCTTTTAAATGCTCCCGTTTCGCCTGCGGGCCTCTTCGATGACGCTCTTCACTCTTTCACTGAGAGGTTCCAGGAAGAGAAAAAACAGGCGGCTGCTTTTCATAAGTTTATCCCTCTAAAAGTGCGCGTCACTGGGGCTGCTGAGCGAGGGCAGTCCCAGCCGTCGAGTTCGTCATCTAAAAGAGCACAGCAGAAGCGGGGTGTCGCGTCTCGTGCCCCCCCCCGCAGACAAACTGGAGGGACGAGGCGGGGCGCTCTCCGGCGCGGCCTTCTCGGGGCAGGACTGATCTGAGGACAGTCATCATTGCCAGGAAGGCCGCGTCGAAAAAGTCCTGACGGCCTGAACGTCAGGACTCTGAGCGACCGTCTCTCCACAGGGTTATCCCACTCCACACTGAAGGTGTACGTGGTGGCCTTAGCTGCTTACCACGCCCCTTCGAGCGGAGGTTCTCTCGGGAGACACCCACTTATATCTCGCTTCCTTCGTGGCGCCTTGAGGCTGAGGCCTGCAGTTCGCACGAGGGTACCAGCTTGGGATCTGGCCATTGTCTTAGAAGGTCTCTCCCTAGCTCCTTTCGAGCCCATCGAGGAAGTTTCGGAAAAGTTCCTTACACTAAAGGCTATCCTTCTTCTCGCTATCTCGTCTCTAAAAAGAATGGGAGATATTCAAGCACTTTCGGTGGCTCCCTCGTGCCTGGAATTTGCTCCTGGTATGGTAAAGACTTTTCTCTGTCCGAGACCAGGGTATGTTCCTAAGGTACCAACCACTTCGGTTAGACCTATAGTACTGCAGGCTTTCTGTCCTCCGCCTTTTTTGACGTCAGACCAGGAGAAACTTAATTTGCTGTGTCCCGTTAGGGCTTTAGATGCGTATGTCCACAGAGCTGCCCTGTGGAGGAAATCAGAACAATTGTTTGTCTGTTTTGGGTCACCTAAGAAGGGGTGTCCGGCATCTAAGCAAAGGATGAGCAAGTGGGTGGTCGAGGCCATCTCGCTTGCTTACGGTTCGGCCCATCAGCCTTCACCTTTGGCTGTAAGGGCTCATTCCACCAGGAGTATGGCTGCCTCTACAGCTCTTCTTTCAGGAGCTTCTCTTAAGGACGTTTGTGATGCGGCAGGCTGGTCCTCACCGCACACTTTCGTCAGATTTTATTCCCTTGACCTTAGCTCCACTCCCGGGGCTCAGGTTCTCTCATCGGCTTGTGTCTCCTAATGACACACGACGGGGATTTGGTCGTATGGGGATGTGGGTATTGCGTTCCCACTGCGATTACACGCAGCGGTAGTCCCTAAAGGGGAACGTCCCGGGTTACGTATGTAACCCTAGTTCCCCGAACACGACCTCACTATCATTCACATCAAACACTATCGGTTTGGTTTAGGTATGGTCTAGTGTAAGTGGCATGTTATTGTCAAACACGATACGATAGAGCATTAAAGTTGGCATGAAACAGAAGTTGTGGGAAAAAAAGTTTTATTCTAGCTTCATGCATTCTTTTTTTTTCAACATTTGACTGTGGGTAAGTTTCATTAAAAAAAGTAACATTTTGAGCAAAAAGCTGACTTTTTTTTTGTCAAAGGCTACATCCAGATTGGATTCAGAATGATGATCTAAAAATAGATGGAGTAGATTGAACTTCACAGTCCTATAGCGAGTCCTGGGTTGACGTTTCATTCAGTAACTTTAGGCAGTTTTGATTTATATGGTGTTTAATGTTGATGATCCCGTTATTTTATTTATGCATCTGCTTACCTATCGCTTGTTTCTGGTTCTTCTTCGCATATCTTTTGATCAGGAAATTCAGAACTCTTTCGGAAAAAGCATAATAGCGCCCCCTACCGTAAAACAGTAAAAACATGAAAAGCCTGAAATTTGCGTCAATGGCGGGAAAAGAGTTAATTGAATGGTTGGATCATGGTAGTTTGCTATTGGTCAATCTCATGTGAGTGACAGGTTGTCCTGCCCTCACGAATTGTCAAGAATTGTCCATTTTGATTTCATGTTGACCTTTAGTGGACACTTAATTTGCCGCTATACGTACAACAACCAAAGTAATGAAATGTTGCCACATTGACGTTAACCTGTTACAGAGTAATTTGAACATGGTTTTAGCGCCACTCCCTGGACACTTTTTTAAAGTGCAAAAGGAAACATAACTTAATTTAAAGTATCACTATCTTTAAAATTATCTTTATCCTATCATACACCCTGGCACCCAGGCGCGACGCAAGTGGTTTTTGCTAGTTTCAGCCCGACGCAGATTTGATTTTCACGTCCTGCGCCACGTTGTTTAAATGCCAAATACATTTGCGCCCATTTGTGCCCCCATGGGCTGCTGGTCTGAAAACCAGGTGTGTTCAGACACATTGTTGGCGCGTTGCTATTTTGAGGCAACTGAAATAGACTGTGCCATTGACCAACTGAAACCTGGTTTAAAGTCAACGGCGCAATATTTTTTTTGTTATTTAAAGAGCCTCTAAGTAATGTGCGCCTATAGCCGGGTCCAGACCGGATTCGGACACACCCTAAGTGCACTTGCGCCGCGCGCTTTAGACCATGCGCTTAGATCGTTAAAATAGGGCCCTAAATTTTGTGAATGAAGTGCTGTCACCGTATAAGAAATCCGGCCTTTATCTACGTAAACATTTATTAAGACTCATATTCCTCACACTCAAAGAAAACCAATACTAGTCTCATAAAGGCAGTTTAAAAGGGTCTTTGAGTGACATATGCAAGTGCTCTGACCATTTCATGCCCTCCCTGCTGAACGCTGTGAATCCAGTGCAGTAGGTGGATGTGATACAGTGCAGAGCTCAGAAACTCTTTCACCCTGCATCCGGTTTAATAAAACCAAGTTATTGCCTCTAATGCACCATTTAAACTCTTTATAAAAGCATCATGGCATGCACAGACCCGCTGCACTCTCATGGCTAATACCACTGATATCCTTCTGAGTACCCCAGGGGGTCCATGAAGAAGATTTACGATATAAAGCTTTAAATATTTTACAAGTTCATTACATTTCGAACACTCTGATGATATGTGAAGCATAATGTAATGTGTTTGTGTTAATATAACATTATGTAATAATGTAGTCATTTTGAACGTTACCCATGGAAAAACATTTTCTTTCATGGGGGTTCGCGTGTTGACTGGAGAGACTACGGGTCTGTAAAACCCCAGATAAAGAACATGCATGTTTCCAGGTTAAAGAAAATGTTATGGCATCTTAGGTTATGAAAGACCACCCTTTCTCCTAGTCTTTACAATAGGGAATCTTTCAGCTCTGGTGTTTTTAAAAGGGGTACAATGAGGCTAAAGGCCCCCCGAGGTAAAAGGTTCTTTTGAATTTGTTCCTCTCCCAAAGTGCTAAATAGCAACAAAACTCCTTTCCTGCACATCAAACAGAGTTGAATTAGCACTGCCAAGTTTGCTGTGAGAACACCTGTTTGTCAGTATGTACTTGCGCAATTGACATGATCCATATGGTCAGTGCATGCAAGAAAATGCTTGATCTTGAGCTCATTTGATCTAGCATAATTCATAGTTCCATAGTTCTTCAGTAACTACCGAATAAGTGGAGTAAGGTACACTTCCATTCACAAGTTTGGGGTCGGAAAACACCAAGGCGGCATTTTTTTATCAAAAATACAGTAAAAACAGTTGTTTAGTTTAGTTCCTGTCGTGTCTGCATGACTTCCATGTCTACACATTAGTTATCATTCGGTTCAGCTGTTGCTGTTTAGTTCCCTCAGTTAACCTGTGTATACTTCCAGTTTTGTTCACATTGTTCCATGTCGTTGATGACTAATAGTTGTAATATCTGTTCCCCTGAGTTTTCCCTCGATTTAAAGACTATTTGAATCTTATTCTCCTGTGTTGTGAGTTCATTTACAGCTACCCCTGACAAATATTGTGAAATATTATTATAATTTTAAACAACAGTTTTATACTTAAATATATTTTAAAATGTAATTTTTTTCCTGTGAATTTTCAGCATCTTTATCTTTACAGTTTTCAGTGTCACATGATCCTTCAGAAATCATTCTAAGATGATTTGCTGATCATGTGAATGAGAAGTGCGCACCTTTACGGGGTGAATCAGGATAAGATTCGTAGCAATTAATAACTTATTCTGCTTTGTACTTCATACAAAACTATTATACACCGCCAGAGAGGACACATCCTCATTTTGACTAGTTTTGCTACCCCTTTAGAAATGTGTGCAATAAATAAATGATTGTTATACTTGTCTATATTATGTTTTTCTTTCTAACTACATATTTTTTTAAGAAATGGTTATAGGTTTAGAGGCAGAAGTGGGATTAGCAGCTCAAAATGCTATATTGTTACTGAAATTATAATTTTCCTAGACATTTTCTCTATAAAAGATATTCTCATTATCATATTCTCTATAAAATAAATAGTTATGTCCAGGTTTAAGGTAGGGTTAAGAAATCTAAAATGTATCTGTAAAATGATAAAAATGCAATTATACAAATATCTTTATGATATAAATTTTTTTTTATATTTTGGTAATCTTACGTTTCTTTTTAGCTGTAAATATGTTCTTTACATTTATATGTTGTCAATATGTCCATATTCTATGTTTCAGCATATATCCAATTTACAAACATGTATGTTTTGAACCTCTAAATGTTACCTACTTACATCAATGATAAATGATACATTCAAACATTAATGATAAACTAAATGATGTGAAAATATCTATACATGTAAATAACTAGGTTGCCGATATACACTTGCTCTCGAGTGTTCACGGACCGGATTTGACTGTTCCAATATGGCGGATGGCTTGCGGCCGATAAAGTTTGACATGGAGCAGCTATCTCGAACCTCCGAGGAATCACCCGTTTAAGAAAATAAAAATCCAAACAGAGGAGAATCTGCTGACAAAAAGAGAACGCGACAGATTTCGTAACAAAACCAGAATCAGAATTTGCTTGACTTTTCGGACATGTCACATGGCAAGAACTGAGGGATTTTACATGTTGTAAAAAGCGATTCAAATATGGCGTTTTTATTACTCAACAGGTGAGTAATTTATTTTATTGAACTGATAAATTGCTATGTAGCTCTCTCTAACATAGTTCACAGTAAAACATTATGTATTTGGGGTTATGTCATGATTTTTCAACGCTATCTCACGACCAATTCGTACGAGTGATAAAAAAGTGGCTAATTCGTACGAATTCGTACGACCTCACTGTACAAATTCGTACGATTTTTCTAAACCCACGTGATGTGTAGGTTTAGGGGCGGGGTCAGGGGTAGGTTATTCGTACGAATTCATACGAATTGGCCAACTCGTAAAATATGTACGATTTAGCCCAAATCGTACTAATTCGTATGAGTGAGGTCGCATGAATTCGTACGAATTAGCCACCTCGTAGAATTCGTACGAATTGCCGTGAGATCAGGTTGGATTTTTGTAGTGCTGTGCTGGATTTAACTATCAACGTAATCGTTTTTTTTACGTATTCAGATAGTCCGCTTGAGATCCTTTCCATCTAAACTGGTTATATCTCTTAAGCCTAAATGTTTCATGAGCAGTGAGCTCTCTTTGGCCAGGATATTCAGTTATGAAAAATTGCAACGTTTGACCATGTCAGACTGCCAATGAGTCATGATAACAACTTTTGTAACGTCATTAATTTAAAAATATCAGTGTGTCCAATTAGTCAAAACAACAGTATAAAATAATGCACTTACATGCTCAGATTACGGTACATCTGTTTTTTTGTTTTTTTTTTGGACTTCCATGTGTTGATAGATGACGCGAAACATATTCATCCGCACAGTTAAGCAGAGCCGAAGCACAACCAAAAGTTCTTCCGCACATGCCTGCAGTTCTGTTTTTAACTAGTCTAGAGGGCTGAAAATTATATAGTGAACTTTTAAATAAACAGTACGCACCTTACACCTTGGTTGGTCCGCCTGAAGAAAAAAAACAACAACAACATTTTAATGCAAAGTGAGCATAAGAAACTAAATGTATAAGAGACAACAATATTTACAGTGCACAATGCCAAGTTTTTTTTTTTTTTTTTTTGTCATACATTTGGTCCAGCAAAAGAAAAAAAGAAAATATTTCCTGTATCTGGGCCTTTAACCCTGGTGTACCCTTGATTTGTTCTGCCGAAGGTTCCTTCAGATTATCTGTCCAGACTGTCTCTGTAAAGAACAACAGACATCTGTGCCTTCTCAGTCTCAACCTGACAACCTGTCAGACTCCATGTTGTATGTTGAACTGGTTCTTCTCTCAGTGACAGGGATTTGCGTCATGGCTGTGCGTCAAACTCACCTCCCACGATGCTTAATGCAGGGCCCAGAAATCAGCAACGGTCGCTTCAATTTCGCACACTACTTTGCTCATACCAAAATGTAAAAGAAGTAACATCTCTTGTAATCCAAACAGATCAAAGCTAGCTGCTCATTGTTAGGCTTTTATGAAATGCCTGTGGTTCCTGTGAGCGGGCGATATCCCTTTTCTCTTATTCATTAACTCGATTAGTCATATAGTGATTACCTGAAATATTGGCAAACTCATCCAGGCTAGCGGATCAGATTAGTCTTTGCACTTGTCTGTGTGCAGTTTCCTCTGGGATTGAGATAATGCTGGGTTAATACATTTAGGATGTGAAATCTATTCAGGGTTAACACTGGTCCACTCCCAGGAGAGTCAGAGATGTCTTCTGTACATGCAGGTGCATAAAATGAGTCATGTATCTAGGATCTGATTTCCTTTAACATTCTCAATCATAAGCCGTATTCAGAAGGGACTAGTTTTCTAAACGACTTTTGCGTTACAATTCCTATCATCCGACGACTGGTTGGAATCTATTCCACCAAAGGGAATGGACTACTCTTTAACAGCCTTTTTCAGTTCAGTAGAGATAATCATTAATTCGCCTTTTGGTTGCTCATTATTAGTGGATGTAGATCGATTAGATCAACACCCCCAAAGCTTCACAGTCCTGTAGCTCGTCCTTGGTCGACATTTCATCCAGTAACATTAGGCAGTTTTGATTTATATGCTGTTTAATGTTGATGATTGCAGTATTTTATTTATGTATCTGCTTACATATGCTTTCGCTTGTTTCTGCTTCTTCTTCGCATGTGTTTTGATCCGAAGATTCAGTATTCTTTTAGAAGATGTGTGATAGCGCCCCCTACCGTATAACAGTGAAAAAACACAGAAAGCCTGAAATTTCCGCCATTGGCGGGGAAGCGTTTTCTCACAAATGACGGAAATTTCCATCAATCGCGGGGAAAGAGTTAAAAAAACTAAACGTATAATTTACAACTTTACACTTACAAATAATCATATGGAATAAAAGAGTATGCGCATTTGGCATGCTGTCCGAAGCTCTGAATTTGTCCCGAACCCACAGTATACCCCCGTATCCCTGGCTGAGATAGGAACCAGCCAATAGTGATGATTCGGGATGGCGGAGGGATGCAGAAAACTGTTGAGGTGAGTCGGCTATATATATATATATATATATATATATATATATATATATATATATATATATATATATATATATATATATTTTTTTATATATATATATATATATATATATATATATATATATATATATATATATATATATAGGCCTCCTCTCGTTCTGATTGGATAGATCATTTAAACTTGTTCCTCCTGAACTTAGTTAATAAAACATCATACAAAGCCATATGTGTGAACTCGTATTGCTAACTAAGATTATTACCTTTCATTCACGTACTTAATGAGGTTTGTTGTCACAGTTTTTTCAGTGATCTTGCATGTCTAATAGCATATGACTGACAAATATTGATTAGGCTACTTCTTGGAGTTTCCTACATTAAAATTTGCACCACACAAACACAGAGATTGATTTTTCTTAAAGGGTTAGTTCACCCAAAAATGAAAATTAAGTCAATAATTACTCACCCCCATGCTGTACCAACCCCGTAAGACCTTCGTTCGTCTTCGGAACACAAATGAAGATATTTTTGATTAAATGTGACAGCTGGATCACTCCTCCATAGGCTCCCTAAGGGAATGAATCCTGACGGCCCAGAAAGTCATTAAAGAAAATGTTTAAATATTCCATGTCACAACAGTGGCTCAACTATAAGTTTATCAAGCGACGAGAATACTTTTTGTGCGAAAAAACAAACAAAAATAACGACTTTATTCGACTATTCCTTTTCTTCCTTGTAGGCCTGAAACGAGACTTCAAGAGATTTCCACGACGCGCACGCGCGAGAACTGAACTGAAGTAGTTGAAGGAGATCGCAATTCTCGCGCATGCGTCGTGGAAATCTCTTGAAGTCTCGTTTCAGGCCTACAAGGAAGAATTATTTTTGTTTGTTTTTTCGCACAAAAAGTATTCTCGTCGCTTGATAAACTTATAGTTGAGCCACTGTTGTGACATGGAATATTTAATCATTTTCTTCATTGACTTTCTGGGACATCAGGATTCATTCCCTTAGGGAGCCTATGTAGGAGTGATCCAGCTGTCACATTTAATCAAAAATATCTTCATTTGTGTTCCGAAGACGAACGAAGGTCTTACGGGGTTGGTACAGCATGGGGGTGAGTAATTATTGACTTAATTTTCATTTTTGGGTGAACTAACCCTTTAAAGGATGAAACTGACTTGTTTTGTTGTCCACAGTGGGCAGTTTGGAGAACATGAAAGGATAATAGATATCGATAATAATCAATGAATACTAAGTTTAAAATTAGGTAAGCCTTCAAATCATGTAGTCACAGCGAGATTAGGTGAACTTCCCAGACAGCAACTTTTCCACCTGCATGAACCAGTTCAGAGCTATAGTGCTATTGCTGGTTTGGAGTTGGTTCGACTGGCGAGCCTTCTAAGAACCGGTTTGCCTTTCCACAGACTAGAGAGCCACCACAGAGCCAGGTCTTACGTCACTATATGTCTCCTCTTTCCCTACAACAGTAGCGCGGCAGTGCCAAACACACCATCAACAATGGCAGACGCTGCGTTACTATTGATTCTCATGGCTTTGCGAACGTATATCACCATCCAAACATGGCAAATCCAACGTGTTCGTGCTGCTCACCGTAATTTGTATAGGCGGAGATTACAATTGAGAATAACGGTAAGTACATAACATATTTTTATTATTAACTCCATAATAAGACGTTCTTATCGAACCTGCAGCCATCTCACGCTGAATTTGCTGTAACATCGGATTCGTCCATGAAGCTCCCTCCAATTTAGCTGTGAGGAATCGATTCCAGAAACAGGAGTCAATTCCAAAATATTTTTTGGACAGCCCTTCCTGACAGTGATATTAAAATGTCCAGTTTCTGCAATTTACTTTGTTAGCCGAATTTTTCCACCATGTGGAAGGTTATTGCGCTCAGGCTAGTCAAAAAACACATGAGGAAAAGCATTGGGATAATGCAATATCAGCCATCACGGACATTCACATTTGGACCAGATTAGGTTTCTCAGAGGACAGTTGAGTGTGCCAAAAAAAACAGTAGGAAATTTGCTCTGGAACAAAGATTTGGTAGGTTCAGGCGCGATTAAAGGAAAACTTGTCCCACCCATATAGGGCTGGAGTAAAACATGTTTTTCTCTCATTTGTAACATTTTACAAAGTGAGAATAAATAATGTGGACATCGTTTGCTTTTCTTTCAATTTTCCTTGATAGAAGACAGGAGAATGGCTTGTTTGGACAGCAGCGCTTGAGTGTGACATTGGAAGTGGAGCTGACTGAATTACTGTGCTAAATGTGAAATATTGGATGGTCTTAAACAAGTTTGGAGGGTCGGGAAAAAAAGAGGGTTGGGATGCTGACTGCCTGGTACAGATCCGACTGTGATATTTGACTGTTTTGATAAGTAAGACGGTGCGTGATCTGTCATGGGTTGACGTCTGTAGCACATTTACTCATCTCTGAGACGTCAAATGAGCGTGTGACATATTTATACTACCTCAACTTGCTAACTCCATTGTAAACTTTGCTTTTGTGTGATGCACGCGGGCTTAGCGCTGCACCTTTTCTTATTTCCGTAACTAAACATGGTTTTAAAAGCTCTCTCTGTAAATATTGATGGGGTTGGCAGACATCATCATTTGTGAGAAAAAAAACTCATAGTGCACTTGTAAGGTATTTTTTGTCACTGTGCATAAGTGACTAGACATTCTGCTTTATAAAAATACTTTTTTGTATAATTTAGTACTGGTATAATTTAGCCTGATCTGCTAACTGTATGAAAGGCAGTGTGAAATCTAGCAAACATCTGCAATATAATGATAATATAATAAATAATGAAATATTGCCCCTATTATGCATTTTCAGATATGGCATATAGTGTACAATAATAGAGCTGTTTGTGAATGTATAAGGTCTACAAAGTTTTGAAAGATCAATCTGCAAATAAAGTTATTGTCTCCTATAAGAAAGAATCGATTCTGAACTGCCAAAACGAGTCATCAGTAATTCCAGTCTCACTTCTGTCGGTTTGTAAGAAATTAGCATAATGCTAGTCTATGGTCTTCATTGGCCGCCCTCAAACACTGTAGTTAACTTAACAACAATATTGGTTACTAATCTTTTCTTTTTGAGGTTATATAAATGATTGCCATGACAAGGTAATCCTAAAAATCTAAAATGGCGAACTTTAAAGCTTAAATTTCAAACTTGAATTGCCCACTAGAATCAAGCATTCATACATGAATATCTATTAGAATAAGAAAATTATTAGAATAAGTTTCCATTATACTTTGGGGAATTTTGCATCCAGTGTTTGCGATTGCCATTTTCCAACATTTTTTTTGTTCATGTATTCTCACTTGTGAAATAATTTTCATGATTGTCATGAATACATTGAAAATTGCTACACTTTAATGGAAATAAGGGGGAGAACGCATGCAGCCATTATAAGGCAGTGCATGTAGAAATGAATATATCTCCGTCATAAATGAGCCAACCTCTTTGCCAGTCCAAAAATGCAATGATATGCCTCAGCACACTGTAATATACTTACACTAAATGATTCATGCAGTGCTTTTTTATGGAAATATATAGACTATTAAACCTCAGTTCACACATTCCCGACCTGCTTCTTACTTTACTGACCTAAAAGTCAACACTGAAGATTTAATGCTGTTGGCAACCTCTAGATTGTGACTTTCTTTGGGCCAACGTTCCTATAGACGTTTGCTGGAAAACCTGAAAGGCCTGAAGTTAAAAGATTTGGACAAACTGTATTGCTGCTCTTCTGCAACATCTGGCAAGTAAACTTTCCTCCTTTTTTTTTTTAAGTATACTAATTGAGATTTTCAGTAAACTTATGAAGTCCACAAAAGGACTTCACAGTAAATACACTCTCTCATCCAGTTGTAATGCAGGCTAACTGAGCATCCTTTACCTGTAGGTTCTCAATGCACATTCCACAAAGACCCTCTAGTGGACGGCACAGGAACTGCAGGACACAAATAGGCTCATTCTTAGATCTGAGCTGATGATACAACAGACCTTTTCTAATAAACCTTTGAGATGAGCACGTTAGGACAATACAGGTGGTTTGTTACAATAAAACCGAAAGGTTTGAAAGCTTAGTTGTAATGATGATCTTCAGTTCATTGAAAAATGGACCAAAAATGTACTTTTTTATGGATATTTTTAAATCAATGGGAATAAAATTAAGCAAGTATGTGCTGTTTTTTTTTCTTTATTTGTCTATATTCAATTGTGAGTACAATGCTATATTTTCTAAAACTATTTCCTTTGTTTTGTCAAGAGTTTGTTTTCTGCTTCAAGTGGTAATTTCAATGAACTTTTCTATTCATTGTGAATATTTGTTCATATGCATGTCAATTATTTACACTAAAATCACTGAATAATTCTGACAACCAAAATGTTTTGAAGCTTTTAGTATGAATGTGTTATCCTTAAAGTTATGAATAAGCTGGTGTGTTCCAAAACGACAAAATTCACATTTAGGAGATATAAGCGTTCAAAACTTAGTCTCTCACTTCTGCTAAAATGGATCACATATTTTTATGACATCACCGCGGACTTCAGCTTCTCATCACATCTTTTGTCCAATCAAATGCTCTCTAGAATCTGAAGCTCCGCCCCCTCTGCTATAAACACCACATGGCCAAAGCGACCGTTGATGCATCACTGAGCACTATGGGTTGGTGTGTGTGTTTGGTTGGTCACACACTCAAGTGTTATTCCGTTTTCCAACTGTGCGTTGGTTAAGAATGAAATGGCTAGAATTTTTTCACACCTCTATTGAATCAAACGTATCATCAGCGCTCGGATTCGCTTCCATGGTGCTGTCAAGTATGACTTGCAGTCTGTGAGGTAAACTAAACGCTATTGGCTATTTGAAAAGGGGGAGGGGCCATTCGATAGGTCCCGCCTTCCGGAGACCTTCATGTTTCAGTGGAAATTACTTCAACGCATCATACAAAGCTGCGCGTTCCAAGCCAGTGGGCCTTTAAGTTATCATTTGCACATTGGTGCCAGATTATTTGCTGTTGTGTCTATTTATCTAACCGTTCATTAAGCAGAAACCAGAGCTTGTAATTCATGGACATACAAGCCCCACGATGCCGTAGGAGCGAGTGCAGGGTTGCAGCTGACCTCTTGGCAGAAAGGACAGAATGCAAATGGAGAGTAATCTTAGAATCAGTTAAACTGCTTTCATGCAAAGCAATGCAAATATGCCATGTGTGGTATCAGGCCAAAGCAGAATGCTCACTTTTGGTTGCCATCATGCCCTGTCTTTGAACCCTTGCCCAGCATACACACATCTAAGCACTCGTTTCTTTCCCACATACACACTTTTAGGAGTTTGCAATAGATTAGTGACTTCACAATGACGAAAGGTTTACAATTCCTCATGTCCTACGTCCAGATGTTTCTATTTCTCATAGTAACACGTCCCTGATTAACCACTCATAGGAGGAGACTTCATTTGCCTGATATATCACATTCCCCAGGGTTGAATTTATTTGTGGTGGAAGACCACCTGAATTTGACTTCCCTCTGTAACTAGCCAAAGATGAATTCAGTCCATATGTGAGCGCAGCTGTTGAATCTTTAGGTCTTTTCTGGGTACTCCCTCAAATGAATGAAAAGGTACAGTCTGGATTAGATTTTTTTTTTTTTTTTTTTTTGCACTAAATAAACGACATGGTGTAATGCATTAAAACCATGACCGAAAAGTCGGTTGCTGTTTGAGGATGCCAAAGCTAGGATGAAGAAACGCATTGCTACACATAATTTATCCTTGTGTGCTGGCTATGTTCTGAAAAATTAAATCAGGACTAGAACTCAAAAAGTGGAGAACAGTTTTGCTGTGTATGCTTGTTCTGAGAACTTCCAAAGAGTACTCTCAAAGGTAAAAATACAGCGAAATATATATTTTTTATTTTTCCTCAAATCGTTGAATGTGCCCCTAGGGAGCCATTTTAACGATAATAATAATTCTGATAACTTTCCCAGAACAGCTGGATTGAAATCCTTGCTACAATCTAAACACTGCGTGAGTCACTCTTGCAGAAAATTGGATTTTATAATACCATTTTCTTCATTTTTGCTGGGGTAAATTTGTCTTCCAACATTTGCACAGAATGAATGTCTTAACAGTCAAAAAGCACTCAAAAAATATGGTAGCATTCAGTATGAGAGCAGTCAGTCAAAAAATCTGAATTTTATAAAAGAGCTCTCTGGTGACTAAATGTTTAAAAACGGTGTGAAATGCAACTCCTGGAACTATGTGACCATGTTTCTGAAAGCATTCTTCTAGACACATTGTTTGGACTAAAAGGTTTGCAATTACTCAAACCAAGTTTGATTTTACACCTGCATCATTATGCAAGCTCTGGATGACATACACATGTATGGTTGCCCCAAAATGTGGTCTTTCAGTACTACGTACCGGTTCCTCATATGAGAACAGCAAGCACTAATGTAATCTAAAAGTCATTTCCTCGTGCTTTGGCAGGTCTAGTGCACACATGCAGTGAGGCATTGATTGACTGATGTGATGTGTAACTGGACTGCAGGCACCCCTGTTATCATAAGAAGCTTTCGCACCGTTTTCATAGTTCCCATAACTATTGGCGGAAGTACTCGCTTTTTGGCGTGTTCGCACCGCAGGAACTGGGAACGATTTTAGTTATAGGGTCGCTTATTGGGGGAACTAAATTAGCTTCTACTTCAGAGTAAGGTCTAACCCAGCACAATAGGATCTACCAGTGAAGTAAGTGTGCGTTGACTAGCCAAACGCATGCCATGTGAAACACCGGCACCCGACAACTTTTTAAAAAGCAGTGTAAACACACAGTTTTACACCATGAACTAACTCCACGAACATAGAAAACAGCAATAGATCAACAGACGCCAAAGTCCAGGCACTTCTCAATCCTTCATCCCGAAGATGTTGACGTTGTTGAATGGCGTGCTTAAGTTACGTCGCTTTCAGCCAGCTCATGTCACTTCAGAGTTCCCACTGGCAGTGTGAATGCAACCTGGGCTGTGTTACACTGCTTTTAGACATACACTCGAGAACTTCCCTAAGCACTTCCCCTCATGGGAATCCCTGCCACCATCCCAAGTGCGTTCCACTTTGTCAAGTGGGCGAGGGAAGTTTATATGGACAGGCCCTCGTCCCCTTGATTTTGATCGAGGGAGCGAGTCTACTCAATATGTACACTTCAAGCAGCTCTGTATATCCCACAATTCAACTTGATTGTGACGTCACAGCAGATCGCTCTTCACTATGATATATTAAAGTCCCCCTGTAGTCAATCATTTTATGCCTTAAAACTCATCTTTGATCACCAAAATTACATTTAAACGTTTTTAAATGAAAAAAAAAACCCCCTTCATGCCTTAAAATAGCTTGAATGCAACTTTACAACCCTTGCTTCATTTAGTATATGCGGATTCATGAATATGCTTATTAGCCCCGCCTCCACTCACTCACACCAGCTCAGAGATCCACTCCGCCAACTTACGGTAAACGCTGCACAATGGTATCGCTCTTTACAACGTCGGACACATAACGATAATTATAATGATTAGCCTTTTGCTTGACTATGTTATCATGCAGCTAATAATGTGTTGCTAATGTTACACAAACGATGTTCCCATTCGCCTGATTGTCTGCCTTCTAACAATCATCAGAAACGACTCAGAACGTCAGTGGAGAAAGGCATTTGTTCATCATAACATCGTAATATACATACACCCGCAATATTGCTAAATCTTCCTGATTTTTCATATCAACAAAAAAGTAAACCGGGATAACCTGGCATCTCTCGAGACTCCCCTGCTAGTTCGCTGTTATTGATATGCTAAAGCCCGCCGGCTCGTTGACCTGATTGGTTACAAGTTAGTTTGTGACGTCAGAAACACCAGCGGTTTCAAACCGTGTTTTTGAGACTGTCTTTGGTTCACTGCAGTTTTAAGGAGAAAATACTCAGCAATGGTGTCGACTTATGAATTTGCACATGGTTTGTCTTAAAGCATATTAAAACACCACATAAACAACATTAAAAACTTGGTTTTTACTATAGGGGCACTTTAATTATTTTGAGATTGAATCGGATAGTACTTGTAGCTACTCTATTTTCACAGTCAAAGTTTATACTATTGATACGAAAAAAAATTTTGTGCAATTTTATATTTTTCCAACAGCTCATACCTATAGGACTTTATATATTTTCTCCAACAACATATTTGCATATAGAATGGTGCATAAAACAAGTTCAAAAGTAAAAAAGAGGTTTAAATAGTGAATTCCAAGTGATCGAGAACTTAGTGTGTTCCATTTAAACCTCATGCACGAGTTCCACCAGTAGTAGGCACTCATGCAACGTAAGCAATGACGCACATCCTAGTCCAGAGACAGAGGGAAGTTAGCGAGTGAAGGACATAACAATTTGGCGTGGAACGCATCCCAGGAAAATGGCCCTATAGGTGATAAGGAAAAGCCCCAATACTCCATCCTGTTTGTTGTAATACTTTCTTCACATTGTTGAATAATGTAAAATGCTGTAGAACTAAATTACGTAATGAATTTTGATGTTCTAGTTGCTCAGTTAATAACAGACTAGCATAGAGGTGAAATCAATCACAGTTTTTGCATCGTAGTGCCGTTTATTGGCCTAAAGACCAGGGGCCTGATTTATAAACGCTGCGTATGCACAAAATGGGCATAGAAATATGTGTACGCATTTTTCCACGCACATATCGGGATTTATAAAATATAAACTTGGCGTAAATAAGTGCGCACCGTAAGGATGCTCTTGACCGTGCGTACGCACTCTTTTAGAAGAGTATGTGTTTTGGCGACACCAACTGGCCTAAATAGCAATAACAACTATTTAAAATGAAAAACTTCTAAATTATCCTATTACATCACCCAATAAATCAAATTGCCTGAATTATCATTATCAGCATTCTTAACCAGGTGCAAATACTATTTTTTGTAATGAATGGAATAGCTAACCTGCACGCAAACTCTGACCCATGTGTACGAACGTTTTGGAGATGTAGCAGTAGCAGTTTGGCGACACCGATGGTGAGCTCGAGTTAAATGTCTTTTTGGTCACTTTTAGACAGAAAATCTAAAGAAAATTGTACATATACAGAAAGATAGCCTAATACAAATATAATTTCACTCACCAAACCTATCACTTGAAGCAAATATCCATCCCTTCTTAAATATCCGCGCCAGCGAATCCGTTGGGCCGTTTAGTGAAACTGACGCAGATGAAGTAAAACCGTAAATCTTCATTATGAGTCCATCATAAATACAGTGCATGTTCACAATAACAGTTTAAATAAATAAATGAATGATTTAAACTATGTTTTACTTCTGATATAAACATTTAGATGAAATATGCCATTCTCATTAATGGTGTTAAACACTAAAACTACATGAAATCATTACTGAGAAGTTACAACATTTTTATATTCAATAAATATAAATATTTGTTGTGGATGTGATGCTTTTGAACACTTTTCCTCTGGCATGCTGTCTGTGTTTTAATGCGTTAACTACATAGATAATTGCTTATCATGATAGCAGATTGTCTGAGAAAATGGTTTCGTGCAAATAATGCACAAGGTCTATCTGTTTCCATTAAAAATATGAATCAGTTATAATACTATTTGGCCAGTGGAAAAGATTGAGAAAAACTTTCTCTGAAATGCATTTTGCACTATTTTATTTTATTTTATTTATTTAAAAAACAAGGGAATTATGGGCTACTAAATGATTTTTATTAATGTAATGTAACGGCACATCCGTATTTCATATTTTCCTAATGTCTTGTACCGTTAAACATGTTATCATGTGGATGAATAATCATATGCAAATGATATGCAGATGAGGATATGCATAGTAAAACTAGGCGTTATAATCTCCATATATGGTTATTTCGGGGTGGAGACGCATCTTCCGCTGACTGGGATTTAAGTGAATTCTGCGCAGGTTCTGGCGTACGCACGGTTTTTTAAGTCTGAATATTTTTTTGTGTATGACATTTTTGGCTTTCGGGCGCACGTACACTTTTAGTAAGGATTCTACGCACAGTTTTATAAATGAGGCCCCAGTATACTTGCAATACATTATACAAACCATGTGCAAATTCATAAGTTAACACCATTGCTGAGTATTTTCTCCTTAAAACTGCAGTGAACCAAAGACAGTCTCAAAAACGTGGGTTGAAATAGCTGTTTTTTCTGACGTCACAAACTACCTTGTAACCAATCAGGGGTGCGTTTCCCGAAAGGATCGTTATCCAACTATGATCGCAATTCCCAAGGAACTCTATTGGTAACGACGGAACTTGCGACCATAGTTGGCTAACGATGCTTTCGGGAAACGCACCCCAGGTCAACGAGTGGATCTCTGAGCTGCTGTGAGTGAGTGGAGACGGGGCTAATTTGCATATTCATAGAACCGCTTATACTAAATGAGGCAAAGCTGTAGAGTTACATTCAAGCTACTTTAAGGCATGCCGAAAGAAATTCAAGGAAAAAACATTTAAATATGTCATTTTGGTGATCAAAGATAAGTTTTAAGGGATACAATGATTGACTGCAGGGGGACTTTAAAGCTGTCAGCATATTTGACAAATGAAGCAGGCCACTAGAAGTTGAGAAGGCCGATATATTCGTAATAAAGTTTTCGAAATAAATCAAACTCGAGACCTACCATAAAACACATCTACAAATCAAACCACTGAACACTAAAGGCTTTAAAAACATTTAAAAAGCTTGTTTTAGACAAAAGAAGCTTGGGAGGAATACAGCCCAACAATTTAATAGAATCTGTAAAGAAGAAAAAAGTACTACAATCTAAAAACTTCTTATTGGCAAGTTACTGAACTTCGAGTCTCATCTGTTTTTGGCTAAATCTGAGTGAAAAGAGATTGACCTTTCCTGCCATTATTTAATCCTATTGTCATTTTCACCATTACTGGTGAACTTAGTGTAAGAATAGAAGTGCATTCAGTCTTGATGAAGCGTTTAGGGTTTCATATTAGCAAGTTAATGCTGCATCATGTACAATCGCTGTCTAACCACAAAGTTAAAGGCTGAATATATCAGGCCCACTGGTGCATTTTAAATAGAGGTACATTGCAGTGATGTGATTTGATAAATGATGCCGGCTGAGGTCTCTTTCACTGTGCTCCTGTCAAACAGTTTTGCCAAGGTAAAATAGTAGATAAGACCTTGTGAATCATCTGATGGCATTGCAGAGGATGTGGTGATCTGTAAGTAGGGGGTGAGGCACAAATCCATTCATGACTCACTACCCATTGATGGTGTTTCCACTTGGAAACACCTGCTGGAAGTACCACACGCACAGATGGGAAAAAAGCTCAGATGCAGTCTGCGTTACTCAGCAGATGAAGAATGTTTGTTGAGGGCTGGTATAATAACCGGTGATGTTAATAAAGTTTAGAGTGAACCTCGTTCCTATGTCACTGTAAAAATAGGGTCAAATGTATCAAAACAAGTTTGATCATTTTGCACAATGTCTGTTTTTGCTGTTTTGTTTCATACTAATATTGCTTTTTTAAATAGTGCTGAAATGCCTGAATATGCTGTTTAATGGCAGGTTCTCGGCAGCTTACCCCATATAGAGTCACAACATGAACAAGCAAAACACAAGTCAGCATGTCCTAAATTAATATTTTTTTCCCCTTGGCACTAAGGTGGAAATGTTTAATAGCGTATATTGTAGTTAGAAATCAAGGTGTGTGTCCATACAGAAATTCACAAATTAAATATTGAGGGGGGAAAGTGGGTCAACTAGCCCCAGTGATTAATTAAAGGGTGTTCAGATGAAAACACTTTTTTTTCATTTTCCTTCAAGGCTTTAAATGAGCCGTTTTTTTTTCACTAAACCATGACTGTGCTGATTGGGCGAGTCTTCACGCGCAGTCTTCAGTGTCACATCACGCGTGCGCTTCTGCACGTGCGCCGTGCGCGAGCTTGAGTCCGCGAGTTACGAGACGCGTAAAGTCAACAATGATGGTTTCCATGAGCCACACGATTTGTGTCAATAACTACGCAGGTTATCTCTCAGCTAGAGACAATTCCGCCTGCTTCACCGACAATAGCGCCATTATAGTAGAGGGTCCATCAAAATGCCAAAGCGATAAAAATGCGAGTCATTTGAATAACTTCAAATGTTATTTCTCAAAGACAGTTAAGAAAAACAAAGAACGCAATACATTTGACTAAAACGCGATCCTGGTAATCACACAGTGCCAAACTTGTGTAGACAGATGAAATATAGATGGATTACTGAATGAAACAAAAAGATTAAGAAAAACAAGCTCTCATTGTTCAAAGCGAGTAATGAGATTTAGACTTGCATTACACACTAACAGGACGGGGGTTATGGATGCCATGTTATCTAATGGGCAATTTTACTCATTAAAATCTTAATTTTAACTCTCTTTTTGATACATTAGGAGGATGTGCCAAACGCTGTTTCGTTGCTGGTTTTAAATGAGTTTGGTCACTTTTGGGCTTGTCTGGCGTGATAAACGAGCCAAAACCAGCAAACCTAAGACATTTTTTTTTCTTGGTTGTATGGAACATAGTTGCTGTGTTTAGAAGCATATGATAAAGTTGCACAATATAACCTACTAGTCTGTTGTCTGTTTGCTGGTTTTAGATGGGTTTTGCACTGGGAGAGCAGCATTTATTTTTTTTTCAGTAGGGTAAAGTTGAGTTAAATCACACATAAGCTCTGTTATAGCTACATGAGACGAGCTCAGGTCTGTCTCTTTGAAGTATGTTTATTTGTATATAACAACAGTGCGCGAGGATGTGAGCGTTTTCCCCAATCACCTTTCCCAAGTCAAAAGGAACACCAAACTTTAAGCCATACGAGAAGCCCATTTAAATGCTACGGATCAATGAATGAAAGTTTGAGCTTTGGCTGTGAAAGAGCGCCTGCTGTGATGTGATTGGGCTGAGCGGCGAGCTCGTGATGCTCGGGCACATATAAAGCGCGACCTGCGCTCCTGTCATGCACGCGGCTGGAAGAAGAAACTGCTGAAGAGATCAGCCGGACAGACAGACGGAGCCTTCATGATACTGCCCACATCACACGCATTTCCTCAACCGCACACCGCGCAACACCTAAAGGAAATCCTCTTTTATCGCCCTTCATAGAAGCCCCCAGTGTCATTTAGTGAGAGATGCCGCCAAGGACCGGACTTTTGCTGCTCGCCGTGCTCATCGCCTCCGCGTATGAACTGGATCTGAACGAATCCTACTCGCCCAGGAGAGCACGCTTCTCCCACAACAGCCCCTGTAAGTAGGAACCGTTCGGGAATAACGAGCCGGTTGTGTGCTGATGCGCGTGCGTTGGGCTTTTGCTTGGTGTATAGGGTGGTCAGATCATATGAGAGCTGTCATCTCCTCTTTGATGAGCTCTCATCCAATGCATCTATTGACCTGCTCTGTGACAGATGTATTAGCTATATCATGTTCATCATCCTCTGACCTGCATACGAGGACTCATCATATCTCATGATGAGCTGCTTTTGATGCATTGAGCGCGATGAATGAATGTGAATGATGATGATGATGATGATTCCGCCGTCGCTTTCAGCCTCAAAAGCAGGAGTTTCTACATTGGGGGGGGGATGCTACAGAAAAAAACCTGTTAATTGCTTACTTTACCACATAACGGAAAAATATTAGCTTTTAAAGACAACACCATTTACTGTCAAATTAAAAGTAAAATCTATGAATTAGGCTACCCTATAATTTAAAAGAACATGCATTTAACAAGGCAATACATACACTTTTAAAATCGTGTATATTTTATTATATAAAAGTATGAATTGCATTATTATAGGCTATGTAGAGGAAAAATGTGTTCAGTTTGGCAATACAATAAACACATATTATTTACAGAAAAAAGTACTATATTATAGGCTGTGTAGACTTTAATGGCACAATGTATGAATCTCATTATTATGACGATTACTGGCCAAATTCACTGCATGCAATCCATCACATTTGTTTAGATTTTCCACTCATTTAATCTGGATTGGTCGAACATGTCAAGAGTGCTGGTATTTTATATAACAGAACTGGTGCACTTCAGTTTGCTGACGGTTCCGACATGCATTTGGCATGTAAAAACATAACTGGTCAAATTCTGTGTGAAATGTTAATATTTACTTCTTATTTAAAGAAAAATAATTGCATCCTCATAATCATCCAATGGACTGAATATCAGTATGGCTTTGTCATGCTGATATTCACTATTCCAGCATTATTGCTTGTGTGATAATTGTATTATTTTGTGTGTTACTCTGATAGTGTTTTGCATTTGTGTGGGTGACACTGGTTCTGTCTTAATGTTATTATTAGCCACAGTTCTTCCGTTTTTATGATCTTAAAGTCATCATGTAATCTTCCATTATGGTATTATCACACTTTACAGCAAACATTTTAATAGCTCAACGTTGGTATTGACATTATATCACTTAATGGTATATCATCGCTGTATTGTTTTACACTAAGTTCTGGCTACCAGGTTACTGTAAAACAAAATGGTGTTTTTTTTTCTGGCATCAAATTGGACAGGTAGATTTATCAATGTACAAAGGTTCCAAAAAGGGGATTTTACACAGGAATGCTACAGAAGAACCATTTTTTTGGTTCTCCAAAGAACCTTTCAGTGAACAGTTCTTTAAAAAAAAATACGTTTTAGTGTGAAGAACATTTTAAGGTTGCACTTTATTTTACAGTACGTGCACTTATGTGTACTTACCTGACAAAATACTGGGTAATATAAGGTAAGTACGTGGGTTAAGGTTAGGTTTAGGGGTAGGTTCAGGGTTGCATTACCCAGTTGTTGCGATTACTATAATAAGTGCATAATATGTACATGGGTAACAGGACTGTAAAATAAAGTGCTACCCATTTTAATAATCTAAAGAACCTTTTGTGGAATGGAAAGGTTCCATGGAATTATCAATCCCAATAAAGAACCTTTTTTTTTTTTTAAATGTAATCTCAATATGGACAAAACCAAACCAGAGTGAAATCTCAAAGGGTGATACAATTGAACCCTCTTATACCAAGGACAATTTAAAAATAAAAAGAGAACATTTTCACAAACATTACATACATTTAATCTCTACAGTGCTTTAAATAGATATACATCATTGTTCCATTACTAATTTTCTGTGAAAGGCTGATTCCCTATATAAAAGCTTTCCCCGGTGAGGTCATTCTATCCATGTTCCAGCTCTCGTCAAATACACCTGAACCAGCTAACCAAGCTCTTCTGGTTTATTTGAAAATGACAGGTGTTTTAGAACATCCCACAGCAGGTGTAAAGATTATGCAGGAAGAGAATTGGAGGGTTACACTAACACTAACTTTAATGGAGTAGGATGCTTTAAAGGACATTGTGTGCACCTGAAAGGGCCCAACACTATTACAGATGGCTAAACGTTCTGACTTACTGCTCATTATATTGAAACTGAAGATCTGGTGTCAGTGTTACAAAGGGTTCTTGCTTTGTCAGTAATTAATATGCTGCAGAGAAAAGCGTGCCCAAGTGTCAAATAGTGGATCTGTGTGTGGTGTGGGACGCGCAGTTCCGTTCTGTCTCTGGTCAGGACGTGAAAACCTTTGTCAAACTCCACTTGGTATTTGCATAACTTCCTGTTGTACTTAGTTGCCAGGGAGACATGTACTGACTCAGTGCTTTTGAGACAAAGCGACACTGGCGCACCAATAATTTCAAAAGAGCAAAATTAACAGTATATACTTTGCAAAACTCAAATACGTAGGGCATATTCAAAAAAAAAAAAAATTGCTTGTTTTACATTTCACTTCATATGCAAAATATTTATTGAGACCTGTTTAGAGTTAATTTTTTTACTACTGCAATTTATCTTGTGTTATCTTAAAGTCCCCCTTTGGTGAAAATCAAGTTTTAATGTTGTTCATATGTCTATGTAATGTTTTTAATGTGCTTTAAGACAAACCATTTGTAAATTCATAAGTCGACAGCATTGGACTAAGCCCTTTTTGGTCCGTTTTCTCTATTTTTACATTTGGGCTTATAAACCATATGTAATGGAGATGGAACACTATGTGTTTGGTATATATGGATTCAGAAGACCATGAGCTAACATAAGCATGCATGTAATGTGTTTATAAAGGAAGTATGTGAGAAAAATTTAAAATAAACTAGAGAATTTCCAAAATGGAAATTAGATTTTTGTAATTTATTTCTGAAAATCACACATCACACAACAATAGTGAAGAGTTTTTGAACAAAAAATATATTTGTCAAAGCCTTTGCTTGACAGACATGTGTAATTGTTAAATAAAATGTATAAAGAATAATGAAAAATGTAACTTTATTTACAAATAGTCCCAGGCGTTTTTCTTAGTAATGCTTAGAATTTTCTAAAAAATGCTTTCTCCTCGTCACTCTCCAGTAATTGTTCCAGAGCTTGTTCCACCGTAAATCGTTTACTGCTTGCCATCATAAAAGTGCAAAAACAATAAATAATGCTATAATTGTATGTGTGTATATATATATACATATTATATATATATATTATAATTGTTCTGTCTCTCTCTCATATTTCTCTGATAATCCGCTCCGTAAGCCTCCGTTCGCTCTCTCTCCTTCCATTCAACGCTGTTTGCGTCATATCTCTAACTATATTAGTACCACCTCTTGCAAGGCTACAGAGTCCTCTGAATTGTTAGATACGTCATGGTAACCTTCCTCTGATTGGGTAAGAAAAATATTTCTCCATCGGCAATTTTTCCATTGGTTGTTGCTTGCGGAATCTGCCAAACAACATCGATTTCATTTGCCTTTTACATAGTGGTATTGCGCAACAAGGAAGTGTGTATATTTACAGGCCGGGTAAGTTATCACTGTTTTCAGCGGAGTCTGAGGAAGACGGTAAAAAAGACCGCACCTCTCTATCATTCATAGTTTTAAAGATATTTACACATTTGTAAAAGTATGCCATTTTGGGCGGTACCGCCCAATCCGTCCCCAGAGGGTTAAAACTGCAGTGAACCAAAGACAGTCTCAAAAACACGGTTTGAAATTGCTGGTGTTTCTGACGTCACAAACTAACTTGTAACCAATCAGATAAACGTGTGATCGTCAACGAGTGGATCTCTGAGCTGAGTGAGTGAGTGGAGGCGGGGCTCATTTGCATATATTTATAGAACCGCGTATACTAAATGAGGCAAGTGTGTAGAGTTACATTAAATCTATTTTAAGGCATGAAGAATTTTTTTCAAGGAAAAAAAAACTTTTAAATATGTAATTTAGGTGATCAAAGATGAGTTTTAAGGGATAAAATTGTCCTCTACAGGGGGACTTTAAGGCTCTTCAGTGTCAGTGCCGTTGATGAAACGACCAATGGGATCTTCAAATAGAGAAAAAAAATGTCCACACTTCAAGCCTGAATAAGTTGGCAAAACTCAAAATATTTGAGCAATCAGTTACTCACACATTTAACTTAAAATTATAATGTAATCTCAACTTAAATATTTTTAGTAGTGGAAACTTGGCCCGCTTTAACTGGCAAATTCAGCAATTAATAACTTATGAATTAGTAACAATGCTTTGATATCATTAGCATATCATAGCAATTGGTGAATAAGTATGACATGATAAAACATTTACTTAGATCTGTTCTCAATCCAAGCTCATGCTCCACTCGTCACCATGATGGTAACCCTTTCAAAAATCCAAACATAACAGAAACTCGTCTAAATTAGCATAGCAAAACATTAAACACTACTAAATATCCCACTTAACATTAATATTGCTCAAAAACATTATATAACACTTAATTTTAGCATTTACTCTCCCTTTCAAGTGGCATGGCAAAGCATTCTGGAAAACAGAAAACCCAGTTAAATTTAAGTTTGTCTAAATTAAAAGAATCAAGTTCATAATACCCAAAACAATTAAGCAAATTTACAGTACATTTGTAAACTAATGAACTCTACTTGACATATTAAAACAGTGCCAATTGCAGTGCCGTCTCCAAATCTGCGAGGTACAGCTGAGTCATGCATTAGAGTCTGGTGTGGAACACTGACACTCAGGGCCACAAGTTCAAGTCAGGGTCACGCGCTGTGCAAGTTGAAATCTGAACAGGTAGCTATGCAAGTGTAGAAAATGAATTATTCATTCCAACAATTCATCCTATTAGTCTGTGTGTGTGATATCACCTGTCAAGAACAGTACATAGGGGCTCTGATAACTTACCCAGTTGAGGTTTTACAGCACTTGATGATACATGACTGAGTAAGAGAGAAAGCAAACACAAGACTGCGCATTGTCTATTGATGTGTTTTCTTGGATCTCAAATGAGTCCTGACCTGTCAGGGCCCATCGCAGTACCCTCAAAATGATCAGAGTGAGTCGGCCAAGCTGTATTCAAGTTTCATTAGTCACAATATGTCTAATCATCATGCCTGTTTTCCCACTGCAATACAATAAGTGCTCTATGCATCAAATGCAATATCAAACCCATATTTTACACCTCTACTCAGCCATGTGCAGTTTAAGTGAACGGACATCCCCTTAACGGTGTGGCCCAATTCATCCGTAACCGTACTTGCCCCTGTAAGGTTACTGATGGGTAAAACCCTAAAGGGGTGTCCGATGATACAAAAAAAGGCCCTCTTATAATCCAATAACAGTAGCAAAATCAGAGTAATTTAACTTTAACTTTACTTCTACTTTCACTATGTAAAAATAGCACCATTTTCTTTGCAATAAGTGTAAATAGTAGTTACATGCTATTTATACTTAGAAATAGTGACAGACACTATTTGCACCTCAGTGTTGTTGTAAATTAAATGGTATGCAATAATAACATAGAGTGTAAATGACTATATTTATTAAAATTATTAAATGAGGATTTAGACCGTACCATAGTACTGAGACAGCTCTCATTACAGTTGCAAATGATTTGCTCTTATCATCCGAATGTGGTTGTATCTCTCTATTAGTCTTACTCGATCTTAGTGCTGCATTTGATACTATTGACCACAACATTCTTTTGAATAGACTCGAAAATTATGTTGGTAGTGGTGGAATTGCATTGGCATGGTTCAAATCATACTTATTTGACCGTTATCAGTTTGTAATAGTAAACAAAGAGATGTCATATCGATCACAAGATCAGTATGGAGTACCACAAGGCTCAATACTAGGACCATTGCTTTTCAGCCTGTACATGCTACCCTTGGGAGATATCATTAGGAAGCATGGCATTAGTTTTCACTTTTATGCTAATGATACTCAGCTGTATATTTCTTTGCGCCCTGACAAAACTTATCAATTCACAAAATTAACAGAATGCGTAGCTGATTTAAAAAACTGGATGACCAGTAATTTCCTACTACTTAATTCTGAGAAAAACCGAGATACTAATTATTGGACCAAAAACCTCCGCACGTCATACCTAAAATACTGTCTAACACTTGATGGCTGCTCTGTCAAGTCTTCGTCGTCAGTTAGGAACCTGGGTGTGCTCTTTGATACCAAACTTTCATTTGAAAACCACGTTTCTAGCATCTGTAAAACCACATTCATTCATCTTAGAAATATATATAAATTACTACAAATGCTCTCAATGACAAATGCGGAACAGTTAGTTCATGCGTTCATGACCTCAATACTAGATTATTGTAATGCTCTAATGGGTGGTTGCCCTGCACGCTTAATAAACAAACTACAGCTGGTCCAAAATTAAACGTTGCGTTGGCTCCCTATTAAACATTGTATTAATTGAAAAATATTGCTGATTAATTACAAAGCACTAACTGGTTTTGCTCCCCACTACTTGAGCGAGCTCTTAATGAATTATAGTCCTTCACGTCTATTGCGAAAAAATTCTGGCCAGTTGATAATACCTTGAATATCAAAATCGACTGCTGGCGGTAGATCCGTTTCCTGTTTAGCACCTAAACTTTGGAATCTTCCTAACTTTGTCCGGGAAGCAGACACACTGTCAGTTTAAATCCAGACTAAAAACACATCTCTCTTTTTTTTGGTTTACCTGAAAAAAAGAGGTTTAAAAAGAGGACCGCCGGATTCAGGCCGTATCCAGATTTGATGAAGGACCTGCACCTAGACACGACAACAATGCAGCCCTGAAGTGTCAACTAGTCCCTCCCCTGTGAAGGCATCCTTCCCTTTACCTCTGTACAGATAAAACGTTATCAAAATGATTCCAGTTCGCATGGATCCGCGGAAATGACAAAAGATTCTGTATTATGCAGACCAGACAAGAAATTTGGCAATGTCAATTTGTAAAGAAAGACTACGCACTGCGCACATATACAGTATATTCAAAGGCGCATACCTATAGGCAAAACACGTAATATGCATGTGCACGCCGTCAGTTTTCACAGATTCACGTTTTTGAAGTTTACACGGAGATGATAAAGTTGTTGTTCCCTTTCAAGGGAACTTCGAGCTGCGTTTGAGACGCGGTGGGAACGCTCTGCGTGATTGCGTCATGAAGCACGTGTAAAATCAGTCCAATGGAAGCCCGATACGTCATGGGTGACGTCATAGACCAGGAAACTATAAAGCACCCTTGAAAACAGACCGCGACAGCTTCTGTAGTCTTCAGCAAGCGCTCTCTGTGATTCTGTCCTTGTCTATTTATTGTTGTTTGTCAAGCCCAATATATATATCACTATCTATCATTATGGCGAGCAAAGCAATATTATAGAAGTTGTGTTGTTCCCTGCCCTCGTTACATCACGGGTGGGGACACACATCAGCTTTTTGTTGCTGTTTGGGAGTGGAGTATGCAACAGTCATTTCTCGAGGGATCTGACTGTGCATTGCGAGAAGCTGTCCGTGAGGACGCTCCGCTCCCGCCGGGCGTTCTTCGAGGAGGACGGTTCGGTTCGCGTTCCCCGAGCGGGTCTCTCTGTTGCCGAGGCTCGGAGACGGCTCGTATTTCGGGGTTCGTAAACGGATCTGACAGCGGGGGTTGGGACGGGCTCCGCCCTTTCTCAGCTTTCACATGCCAGATCTAGTGTGCTGCGATTTCCAGTTCCGAGGAATTGGTATCGTTAGTGTTTTGTTTTAAAAGAAGGAGAACAAAACAAATACAAATCTTTATAAAAAGGCAGATGTTTGAGTTTTCAATGAATACATTTTCCAGCTCATAACTCTGTTGAATAAAGAGGAGCTTTTTTAAAGAAAAAAAGGAGGTTTTATCTAGTGCTGTTGCCAGTTAAATATTTACTGGCCAGCTGAACATTATGAGATTGAAAATAAAGAAGAGTTTGTTAAAGATGAACTGTATCTTAAACAGAGAAAACTCTGTATCTCAGCCTCCTCGTCGAAAAAAAAAGAAAAAAAAAAAAAAGAAAAAAAAAAAAGAGTATGACATTGCCTCGGGTTAAAGAGACGCTTACGAGCTTTCTCTCTCCCGAGTCGGCGTCATCGTTATTAACCCCGACGTTACCCACCAGCCATCTTAAATAATGAATACATTTTTTATTAGGCAGCGCTGGTGGGTAAAGTATGTAAGGACATGGATGAATGTGAGGGGCGACTCTCTGAGGAGGGTCGCAGCGCTGCCAGTTCGGTTGTTTCCTGCTGGTGGCCACAGAGTGATATATGTATGTATATATATATATATAAGTTTTTCTGATATAAAGATAAAGGAAAATAAAGATATAATTATGTCTGTTCTTCTGGACGCTCCGCTTTCAAGAAAACTGAGATATAAACCTTTCATCATTCTTCCTCACCAATCTAATGTTCCTGAGATATTAAGCTCCTCTCAGCACAAAGTGCAAAACAGAGCGTCGCCATTCGGGCTCCTCCGCAATTGAGGGGTACCTGGGTGGCGGTCGCAGTCTAGCCAGTTAGAGACATGCAAGATCTGAGGACTGTTTTATCTCTAAAATAGCTTTGACAAAGAAGAAGCCCTGACGCCGAGGCGATCAGGCTTCTAAGGGTGGTCCCCTCTGGGGTAGGGACGGTTTTGAGAAATCGTTTCTCCTCAGCGCCCTTTGGGGTGCGACTCTCTGAGGAGGGTCGCAGTACTGCCAGTTCGGTTTCCCTGCCGGTTCGCCGTTTCAGGGCACCAAGGTGTCAGTGTCCCCAAACGAGCCTTCAAATAAGAGAAAAAAAAGAAGAGCAGTCAGTTCGGTTTCCCTGCCGGTTCGCCGTTTCAGGGCGCCGAAGTGCCTGCTTTTTTCAACGATCCTCCGAGGAGGGTCGTAGGAACTAAGCTAGTTAGAGGTAGGCAAGATCTGAAGACTGTCATCATCTCTAATAAAGCTTAGACAAGAAGTCCTGTCGCATGAAAACGAGGCTATCAGGCTTCTGAGGGCTCCTCCGGGGCAGGGACGGTTTTGAGAAATCGTTTCTCCTCGGCGACCTCTGGGGTGCGACTCTCTGAGGAGGGTCGCAGCGCTGCCAGTTCGGTTGTTCCCTGCCGGTTCGCCGTTCAGGGCACCGAGGTGTCAGCGTCCCCATACGATCCTCCGAGGAGGATCGTAGAGCGGTCAGTTCGGTTGTTCCCTGCCGGTTCGCCGCTTCAGGGCACCGTAGTGACTGTTCAACCAAGGGACGGTTTTGAGAAATCGTTTTTCCTCTGGGGTGCAACTCTCTGAGGAGGGTTGCAGCGCTGCCAGTTCGGTTGTTCCCTGCCGGTTCGCCGTTCAGGGCACCGAGGTGTCAGCATCCCCATACGATCCTCCGAGGAGGGTCGTAGAATGGTCAGTTCGGTTGTTCCCTGCCGGTTCGCCGCTTCAGGGCGCCGTAGTGACTGTTCAAATAAATCCAGAGGCCAGTCTTGAGAGACTGGTTCCCCTAGTAAATTTCTGGCAGCGTGGAAACTACTGCCACATATTTCTCAGTGGGTCCTGCACACTATAGAAAAGGGTTTCAGAATTCAGTTCGGTTCTCGTTCGCCCAGATTTCTAGGGGTCCTCCTTTCATTGGTGGACCCCGAGCAGGCTTTGGTTATGGAGCAGGAAGTACTATCACTTCTGCAAAAGGAGCTGTAGAAGGGGTTCCTCCTCCCAGCAGGCAGCCATTACTTCATTGTTTCCGAAAGAGGATGAGGTGGTTCCCGAGGTTTGCTTTCGGGGGCGAAGCATACCATTATTGGGTTCTTCCATTCGGCCTAGGTTTATTACCCCACACCTTTACAGTATGCGTGGATGCAGCTCTGGCTCTTCTGAGACTCCAGGGCATTCGCGTATTATACTACATCAATGATTGGTTGTTCCTAGCTCAATCTGAGTTTATGGCAGTTCGGCATCGAGATGTCGTTCTGTCTCATTAAGGATGTTGGGGTTGCCTCTCAACGCCAAGAAGAGTGTGCTCTGAGGACCACTTTTCTAGGTGTAGCAATTCTACAGCAAACGTAATGGGGTATATCTAGGCCAGTCACTCACTGTGAAACAGTTTCAGACGGGTGGGTCTCATGGCAGTTGCGTCCAACGTTTTACTTTTGGCCTTCTGTTCATGAGACCCCTGCAGTGGTGGCTCAGGACCAAGGGGTTTTCTCCGAGGGGAAATACGTTTTCGCATGATCAAGGTCACGCGGCTATGCCTTCGTGCTTCGGTCATGTGGAAGAACCTTGGTTCCTCGCCCAGGCCCAGTGTTGGGGGCTTCTTGTCGACGCATATTGCTATCGACGGATGCTTCCCTCACAAGTGGGGGCGATCATGAGTGGTTGCTCGGCGAATGGCGGACAACACACTGATGGTCTCGTATATCAGAGCAGATATCCTGTTGAGGCAGGGGCTGAGGCCCAGGGGATTGGAGACTTCACCCTGAGGTGGTGGAGCTTCTTAGGGAGAACTTTGGTCTAACTAAAGTCAAGTCGACCTTTCACATCGTTTGTACAACGCATTGCTCTATATGGTTCCCCCTCACGCAGCCAGCTCTTCGCGGACTGGATGCGATGATGCAGGTGTGGCCGAGGCTGCACCTGTACGCATTTCCCCCGATATCTATGCTCCCGGAGGTTCTGGAAAGGGTTCGCCGGGAAGGGGCCCGTCTGTTACTAGTAGCCCCTTTCTGGCCGACTCGAGTTTGGTTCTCGGACTTGGTGTCTCTTCTGAGCGGCTCTCCTATGGAGATTCCAATCAGGAGGGACCTGCTGTCCCAGGTAGAGGGCACGATATTTCACCCTCGACCGGAGTTGTGGAAACTGTGGGCCTGGCCTCTGAGGGGGCCAGGCTCATAGAATCCGGTCTCTCGACTGAGGTCGTTGAGACCATTCTCCATTCCAGAGCCCCTTCCACGAGAAAACTGTATGCGCTGAAATGGAAATTATTCTCCACCTGGTGTGGTGAGCGTCAGTTAGATCCTGTTAACTGCCCTGTTGGTTCAGTTCTCGATTTTCTGCAAGACCGTTTCTCTGCTGGATTATCTCCTACCCCTCTGGGGGGTACTTCTATTGGGAGAGATCCTCTGATTACTTGTTTTCTCCGTGGTACATTGAGGTTGAGACCTGCACTGCACTCCAGAGCACCGGCTTGGGATTTAGCCATTGTACTTGAGGGTCTGGCTCTGGCTCCGTTCGAGCCCATTGAAGAGGTTTCAGAAAAATTCCTCACTTTGAAAGCTTTATTTCTCCTTGCTATTTCATCTATCAAGAGAATTGGAGATTTACACGCCCTGTCGGTTGCTCCGTCATGTTTGGAATTTGCACCTGGTATGGTGAAAGCATTTCTATACCCTAGACCAGGTTATATTCCTAAGGTCCCATTCAATGTTGGGGGCCCAATAGTGCTGCAGGCCTTTTTCCTCCACCTTTTAATACCCCAGATCAGGAACAATTGAACCTGTTATGTCCAGTTCGGGCATTGGATGCCTACGTTCACAGAGCTGCCCTGTGGCGTAAGTCAGAGCAATTATTTGTATGTTTTGGGTCACTCAGAAGAGGGTGCCCTGCATCTAAACAGGTTATGAGCAAGTGGATAGTCGAGGCTATTTCACTAGCTTATGAAGCGGCCGGTCAGCCTTCACCTATGGCTGTACGGGCCCTTTCTACAAGGAGTATGGCGGCCTCTACGGCCTTAATTTCGGGTGTTTCCCTTCTTGACATTTGTAATGCGGCAGGTTGGTCCTCTCCACATACATTTGTCAGGTTTTATGACCTTGACCTCTCCACTCCTGGGGCGAGGTTGCTTGCTTCTAGTGTGCGCAAGGACTTCACACAGAACGGGCATTTGTCACTATGGCGTAGTGGGTATGGGGTTCCCACCGCGTCTCAAACGCAGCTCGAAGTTCCCTTGAAAGGGAACGTCTCAGGTTACGTATGTAACCCTGGTTCCCTGAGAGGGAACGAGACGCTGCGTTTGCCTGCCATACTTCCTGCATGCCCTGATCAACTTGCTTCAGACTTTTTCAGAAGCTGTCGCGGTCTGTTTTCAAGGGTGCTTTATAGTTTCCTGGTCTATGACGTCACCCATGACGTATCGGGCTTCCATTGGACTGATTTTACACGTGCTTCATGACGCAATCACGCAGAGCGTTCCCACCGCGTCTCAAACGCAGCGTCTCGTTCCCTCTCAGGGAACCAGGGTTACATACGTAACCTGAGACGTTTTTTTTTACTTGCACCTTGGAACCTATTTCAAAGTTTGCGTTCTCGAGCCACCAAACACTGTTGTTGTGCAAATGAACGGCCATCACTCATTCAAAGTTTTCTGTTTTCAGTTAAAACGGTGTCGTGTAAGCGGCCGCTAAGTTAATAACTAATGATCTTTGCAACGGAAGTGAATCAATCAAAAACTTACTTTAGCTGGACAATAACTTTATTCAAGAGCTGCTGTAAAGCCAAAACAATCTCTGTTACATTCTTTTCCTATTATCACTGTAAAGCTGCTTTGAAACAATCTATATTGTTAGAAGAGCTATATAAATGAAAGTGACTTGACTTGACTAGTGTAAATCGACACTGTATTAATCTACTAGTACAGTAAGTAAAAATATATATAGGCTACTTTTAATATTTTAAGTAAACTACGAGTGCGCAATTAAGCACACTTCTTTTTCACAAGGATAACTAGTCTAAAAGCACCCCAAAGGCTAAGACATGGGTCAGCAAGACACCTCAGGTTAGATCACATGAGTTTGTGCACACCATGGCACAATTTCGCAGAAAAATTTTTAGTCATGTATTCACAAGGACAACGGTTCCATTGATAAGAGAGGCCAATCATGGAAACATTTCATCGTCACTTGACCTGACGCCAACAGCGAGTGTAGGAAAGTGATACAACTGTATTTGATATTAAACTGTCACCCCCGTTTTTGAGAATGGGATATTAAAATGCACTATTCAAACTTTAATGGTTGTAATTCAAGAATGCTTGGAATGGAATATAGACCTAAGTTTGGTCTTGTTTTAAAGAAAACACTTTAAAGATTATGGCTGAAGTGAAAGCACTTTAAAAAATGAAAGTATGAAAAAGTTATGGATAAATTTACAATAAATCAAATATACTGTCCTAAATATTTTTTCTTTTATATAAAATATATATTCTACAAAAAAATGTTTACTATAAAATTACTATAAAATCAAAGCCATATATCTAACCAAGTTCTAAATTTGAAGTTGATATCCCAAAAATTGAAGTTCCCATGAGATTTTGTTTAAGCGTAATACTAAATATAGCCACCGGGTGAAATACATTCCATTGAATTTAATTGTATGCATTCTACTGTAACAAATTAATACATTTTGTCCAAATATAACTTCTGTCACAAAATATGGAACCTTGAGACCTTTCTGACCTTTTCTTTCTGACCTTTCTGGTCATAAATTATGAAACATGATGATGCCCAAAAGGGAGGACCCCGATAATATAATTTAGAGTACCGTTTTTTATGGTAACGCAACGTCCAATTTCAAAACTGTTTTCACAGGATGAATTCCGAGTTCGTAAGCTTTCAAATGATACCTAATTTATGATAACTACTAAAATATGTGATGTAATAAAAAAGGCGATAAAAAATATATTATATTTTAGAGGATAATATATTATACTTTTTAGAGGATAATATTTTTTATATTTTTTTTATTGATAAATACTAGATTATATGTTTTAATATGAACTTTTAGCATGAAAACCAGTTTCAATTATTAAAAGTGTGTGCGTCGACTTTTTTGTGACAAAGGCAGAACTCCTGTTGTGATGTAGATTTTTTGAGGTGCACTCTTGTCATAAATTTATCTATTACTGTTCCTACATAATTTGTAACAAAAAACAGTGCTAAAATATCTATTTAGGAGTCTTAGACCTTTCCAATGATATATAGTTTGTCATGATTAGATTAGGATTTAATTGTAATATAGTGAAGTAAACTTAGGCGTCCCGCTAGCGACCAGTTACAGTTAATGGGTTAAACCGAAGATGTTTATCATTTTTGTGACTCTGTCATAGCTCAGGAGACTAAATAGAGTTCTCAGTTGTGTTTTGTTGAAGTATCAACTTTGTCTTGGACAACTTTGTTTCCTTAAATTCCCTTGGATGATTAAACCCTTAAATTGGCGTAATAGTGGCGCTTTACCGTTTACAGATTGGTCCCATTTACTTTCATTGTAATTATCTCACTGTAACCCTGATTTTTGTTTTTGTGGTATTCACATTATGCCACAAGTGCTGTCAATTGAGTTTAGCTCGCATTGAACCCGGAATATTCTATTAATGTGCAGATTGAGCAAATGTCCTTAACAGAATGTACTTCTGAGATCTTGCCCTAACCTGCTCCTCTGGACAATAGACATATTCACTGCATGACATTTGGGGGGTTTCTGGTTATTTCAGAAGTCTGCCTTTTGCCAGGAGCATTGACACAGCAACACAAAGCCTATTTTTCCTTCAGATACAAAAGTGAGTGTGTAGCAACACCAGTCTCTCTGACACACACACACACACACACACACACCTGAGGTTCTTTCTCTGCATGGCATGGGATCCGCAGGCAACGAATCTGTGCGGCAAAATGTTTATAGTCTTTGGCGCGGAACTGTTGGAGGTGATGGTTTTGGCCCTTTTACTCACCCCGCTGAACGTTATTGTCTTGTCACTTTGTAAGGGTAATGGAAACAATGGGTCTTGTGCCAAAAGAGACAGTCAGCAGAACCCAATATAGAGTGGCACACATGGCCTACACCCCTCTCTCTCACTCCCTGACGACGGGGGCAAACACAGGGCACAGAAAGCCCAGACTACTACAAGAACCCCTCAAGGCCTTCTGTGGGTATTCTTTATTCATTGGGTCACAGTTCCAAGAACAGAAAAATGGCTGGAATACCCATAAAATTTATGGTAGAGAGTGGAGTGGAGTAATGACGCCAATGCTTGGCTCAGTTATTATACATTTCAGGTTGTCAAGTGGCTAGTCAAGCTTGTTGTTATTTGTCCTTTTAAGACGAAATTTGGCTTGATATCAGAACTGAATGGAAACTGACACCATATCACACATAAAACCAGTTCTCCTGGAGCGTTCCCATTTGTACAACTGTTCCCTCAGACTGAATGGCATTTAAACATCCCGTGGGCTGGAAGGTGATAATGAGAACGTGTCCCCTTAAAAATGATCCCATGTTCACTTGTAAGCAAGGTGAGGAGTTAATTATCTTGGCTAAATGGTTTTACAAGTTCATTGGTACTACACACAATGTGTTTCTACTTAAATAATTTCCCATGAGAATATGTTCCAGCATTAACTGCCTCATTCTTCCACACTGGAAGTCCAAACCGTCTCCAAAGACTGCTCCCTCAACAACCCTAAATGGCTTTTCTCCAGGTCTCTGTTCTTTGAGAATGTAGAAGGACGTTAGTTTATTTCATTGACTGCAAAGAGAATTACGATGGATGGATGGATTGGATGGATGGATGGATGGATGATTGGATGGATGGATGGATGGATGGATGGATGGTGAGTAATGATGGATGGATGGATGGATGGATGGATGGATGATTGGATGGATGGATGGATGGATGGATGGATGGATGGATGGTGAGTAATGATGGATGGATGGATGGATGGATGGATGATTGGATGGATGGATGGATGGATGGATGGATGGATGGATGGATGGATGGATGGATGGATGGATGGTGAGTAATGATGGATGGATGGATGGATGGAGTACATGTATATCTCCAATTATTTCTGCTTTAGACTTGCCAAATATTTTTGCAGTCATTTATGATTTGATCCACTGACAATCCAACAAGGATAAATGGGTCAAGAATGCTTTTAGGTTCTTGTAATGTAACAGTGGTTTTCTTTTTGCAGCGGATGTGGCACGCTGCCTGAACAGTGCACTCCAGGTGGGCTGCGGTGCCTTCGCCTGTCTTGAAAACTCAACGTGTGACACAGATGGCATGCATGACATCTGCAAGTCCTTTCTCTACAGTGCTGCTAAATTCGACACTCAGGTATGTGTTTGTATACAATTCATGGCAAAGTACAATAGCGATATATCAGTTCATCGATGGAAACACAATATCCTATTGATGTCAAAGACGCCTATTCAGCAGACAGGAAGAGATTAAAGGGTTAGTTCACCCAAAAATGAAAATTAAGTCATTAATTACTCACCCCCATGCTGTACCAACCCCGTAAGACCTTCGTTCGTCTTCGGAACACAAATGAAGATATTTTTGATTAAATGTGACAGCTGGATCACTCCTACATAGGCTCCCTAAGGGAATGAATCCTGACGGCCCAGGTTTCATGGAATATTGTGACATGGAATATTTAAACATTTTCTTCATTGACTTTCTGGGCCGTCAGGTTTCATTCCCTTAGGGAGCCTATGTAGGAGTGATCCAGCTGTCACATTTAATCAAAAATATCTTCATTTGTGTTCCGAAGACGAACGAAGGTCTTACGGGGTTGGTACAGCATGGGGGTGAGTAATTAATGACTTAATTTTCATTTTTGGGTGAACTAACCCTTTAAGAAGCACTTGGATTGGATGAATCCTGTCAAATGAATGCTGCTGAATTCCTCAGAGATGGGACTGTACTCTGAAAGGCCTGATGGGAGCTATTATTTTAAAAAGTTCTTATACAGAGTGATTTATAACGGCATTCTTTATTGATTCGTCTTATATAGAAAATGCCACACTAAATGTTGCCTTAGTTTGTCACCCACCTCAAGCAAAGTTCTTTTTACCAAAATAATTTAAGAACTGATTCCTCAAAAAGAACTGGTTCAAAAGAATGACTTGTTTGAGAATCATTTCTACTTTTTACTTCCCAAGGTTCCACTTAATTAAAACTAAAACCTCTCCAGTTTCATGAGAGGGATTGAAGTCACCGTTCAGGCCTGTGCTTGACATGTGGCTTCCTGTTCATTCTGCAGGGAAAGGCTTTTGTGAAAGAAAGCTTGAAGTGCATCGCCAATGGCATCACTTCCAAGATCTTTCTAACAGTCAGACGGTGTTCCACCTTCCAGAGGATGATATCCGAGGTTCAAGAGGAGTGTTACAGCAAGTTGGACATTTGTAAAGTGGCCAAATCAAACCCAGAAGCCATTGCGGAGGTGGCTCAGCTACCCAGCCACTTTCCCAACAGGTAAGACTCTTGAGCAGAATGAAAAGATTCCATCTTATGGTATATACAAAAACACAGAAGGGGTTTCAGGATTGTTGACCTCACCATTATGCTAAATTTGGGAATTAAAGAATGATTCCCAAGAAGAAGAAAAGGTTGATTCCCTTGTGCAAAAGTACTTTTATTTGCAATGAATGTGCACAAGTATATTTAAAAAAAACTGTACTTGCAGATAATATAATATTAATCAAATTAAAGGCCACTTAAGTGAACTTAAAGAGAGTACACTTGCATGTTTCTTAACACACTTAAGTACAAAGTGCACTATAAACACACTTAAGTATAAAGAGTATGATCAAGTGTACTTGTTTTTCACAAGGATTATTGACCAAGGCCTAATTGAGTTGCTTGTGTACGACTTAGCAGTGGTGAACAGTAACATATAAGGGATAAGGGTTTAAATCGGTCGATTTGTCACGATACAATTCTCTTAGCCGCTATACGATCACGATTTGCTTAGATTCAGGGGTATATTGATCGATATCACAAGATTGTGTGCCTATTTTACACAACCAGTCAGATTAACTTACATATGCATGTAACCAAATTATATAACATGAACATTTAACTGCAATTTGCCAATTCAAAATATAATACTATATATATATAGTGCAAACTCCGCAAGTGTCCAATGAGGTAGATAGTATACGCCTTCATCGGTATCTGTCATGAGCTTGCTAGAAAAATTCACTGATTTTGTGGCAGCAATCAATCTCAAAAAAAAAAAAATTGTGTCATTTGAAAACGATTTTAGCACATTCTTTCGTTTCAGATTCCCTGCGTTATGCAGCTTTCTAATGTAAATTAACCATCAAATGTGTTGACGCACCCGGCTCAGTGTGAGTTTTCTCTGTCTCACCGCAGGTTTTATGGGAAACTACTGCAGAGTCTGATGGAGTGTGACGATGAGACAGTGGACCTGGTGAGGGCAAATCTGTTGACCCGATTAGGGCCCGAGATCACCATGCTCTTCCAGCTACTGCAGAACAAGCCGTGTCCGTCTGCTGCAGTTCCTACTGGAATGGAGACTCATGGTGGGTGGCGGTGGTCTGTCAGTCCCCATGAATACAAGCACCAGCCAAATCTACGCAACAGAGATGCCTCCAATCTCTTTGGCAAGAAACGCAACATTGGTGACAGCTCTTAACTTCAGACCAATTTGCCAGTCCAAACTTAGCCATCGAGCACACATACACAAACGCAAAGTGAAAACACATACACACACACACACACACACACAAAAAAGAAAGCAAGACAAAACAGTTGTTTATTTTCCAAGGCTATACAGGGACACATTCCTTCTCAACTGGAAAAAGGCATGCACCAGTGCGAAAACATCTCGAATGTCAAATTCTATGTTTATCATTTCATATTCGATGAAAAGCGTTTTGCGCATTATTTCGAGGGGAACTCGGCCCGGTTTACAGACCGATCCGTGTGTCGTCGTGAAATCTAGCGGGAGTCATCCAGGCCATAATGTAGAGAGCTCTTAGACTTATTTCCATGAAAATATCTCTAGGAACGAAAGAAAAATAATATTTAAAAAAAAAAAATTTAAAAACGATAAATAGCCATTTGTATATGAAATATATCTTACAGAGATTACAGCAACGAAAATGTATCTGTATATAAACTGAATCTAGCGTTGATGTGAAATAGTTGGCATGTGTTATAGAAATAAGAGTGTACTATTTATTTATTAACAGATATTTTACTACTACTTTAGCTGTTAATCTCAAATTGCCACTAGCCTTTTTGTGAAACTCTCCCATTTGGTGAGAGCTATCTTTAAAGATCTATGTGCAGGAATTCATTAAAATACCAAAAAACTGAAGTTCACTTCAAACGCCGTAAATCATAAGCAAGCATCGAGTACAGCAACAGTAGATGTCAGCGATCCACACTGGACGACCAGTCATTATTTATAAAATGAGTCATGAGACATGCACCGGAAGGGAGAGATAACCTCTCTTCACATTCCTTCGGCTTCGTTTCTTTCGTTTTTTCCCACATTTTCTTGACTCTTAGATCGTCTCTCTACTTATGATCCGTTCAAGTAGTACAAATAAACTCTGAGAGGAAATTCAGTTCGAAGCCCTGTTAGCGCTACGTCTAAACACATAATTTGGCCAACTTTATTGGACAGATGAACAAATTACTCCCTGGTGAATATGACATGCAGAAGTGAGTTCAAGCGCGCTGTTCCCAGCATTGCTGAGACGACAAAAAACAAAAAAACAAAAAAAACAAAAACAAAGATATTCTAAATGTCTATTTAAAAACGTATTAATTGACGTATTGATATTTATTTTCTTACTATATTATTTAAATGTTTATTTTATTACGTTTCTGTGGGCAATATTAGTTCATTCAGCAAGCATCGGTTTACAGATATTGTGCTTTTTAATTGCTTAGGCGTCCGTTTTTGGGAGCTGTTTTAAATTTATTTAATCAATCACTTTATTTAGTCATTCTGAGTTGACTGTACAAGACCCATGTAATGACTCTGTGCTGGTCATGGGGGAACACGCTGGTCATATGAGTCAGGCGAATGTTATATGGGACCACTATAATACAAACTTTGTCAAAAGTTTATTGAGCATTGCCACATGCTGTGTATACTTTCAGGGTTAATCAGCTATATAGAGTATATCGTTAGCTTTAACGGAGTAACTGACATCCAGTATTTCATAGCGCTGGAGGGCGATGCGGTTCAGCCATCGTACGTGATGCGCGAGCGGTTGATTTGGGGCAAAGTGTTTTCCCGAGCCATTCCCGACACTATGCAATATACAACGTTTCGGAAAGGCCTATTTCTCCCAGGGTGAATGGGGAAGATCTCTTTTGTAAGTGCTTCTTGGGGAAGTTCAGATTTGCAAGGACTGGAGGGCAGCGTTTGGCTTGGGAATGACTGAGGAGCGAGGGCCAAATCCAATCAAACTACCGCAAAACCACTTTTCGACAGTCCCTTCCAAAAATAAATTCCTTAGCAAAGAAGCCATTTCACCACTGAGCGTTTTAGCTGTTAAAATGAGCAATCTGCATCCCTTAATTCTTTTGAAAAACACAGCCTGACCATTAACCGGCTTGTTTTATGGTGAACTAACGCTGGCGCCATATTGGTACTGTGGTGATAATACAGCAGTTTGATTGAATTGGACCCAAAGAGTAATGAGAGAGAAGAACCGGAGGGGCAGAATGACTGTTTTTTTCTTAAACCAAATGATCTACAAACCTAAAAGTAATTCACCAAACTATGCAATAATCGCTAGAAAGGTTTCAAACTAAAATCCATGCTATCGAGCCCCAAGCGGAAAAGGGGCCTTTAAGTTTTGAGACTTAAACAGTAGCTTTTTTTTTTCTTCACCCATATGAAATCAGACCCCCCCCCCCCCCCCCACACACACACCCCCACACCCCGTAATCCTTTTGTTAGTTTTTCTGATTTCTTTATTTGACTTCCCCGTTTCTGGCCAAAATGGTTAAGTGTGTGTGTGTGTGTGTGTGTGTGTGTGTGTGTGTGTGTGTGTGTGTGTGTGTGTGTGTGTGTGTGTGTGTGTGTGTGCGTGCGTGTGTGTGGTTATAATAATATATGCACTTTCTGTTTCATTGGACCACTATTAAAGGGCATTGAAGCATAATCAGATTCTGCTCAAACACACCAGAATAGCTGCTGTATTCTTGTTGAACAGCCAGGGATGTAGTGGCATATAAGTGAGGATTTCTTTCTTTGGGGAAATATGCTATGATAATATCGCAATCTATTAAACACCATACCTGTACCAAGCAAAGCTGCTAAACTGATTTCCAACCCCACTGTGTTAATGTAAAAGCTGTTTTTCATTTAAAACCCCATCGACTTTGTGTGCGCATCATGATGAGCATGACCAGTGACTCAATTATGCATTACCATTTTCAACCGCAGTTCTGGTATCTCAGCAACAAGGTGTCCATATCATCTCCAGAGAAACAGCAGCGAGTGCAGACGTTCGCCTCAAGCCAGCTCAAAGACATCTGATTTCATCTTTAAAAATATGCTTGTGACCTACTCTTAAGTAGCATTAAAGTTTGATTTACGGCAACGCTGCTCGGAAGGTTTGGCCACTCTTAGTTGTACCGACCACTTGTTCATTTCTTCCGTTACTGAATCAAAGGGAAATGTTAGTGTAAATGTGTGTTATTTTGTTAAATTATTACATTGCATTTGTTCGACTGCTGTGGATATAAGGCTTTTTTTCTCATTCGAAGCCTCTGTCATGTAGCTTACCATTGTGATTCAGAGAATTTTCAAAGGATTTTGTACAACTTCAGAGAATGTATATTTTATCAAATGTCTGTATTTGGTGCAAAGGGGTGCCTACGGCGCTGAAAGTTTAGTGCAGCCCTCTGGTCATTTGAACTTGAACAGCATTGTGTCCTTATCACGATTTCTGGTGGATTAGCAGAGCTTGGAGACTGACCCTTCTTGTTGCCAAATTTAAAGTTTATGTAACCACTGCCTCAAGGAATCATCTAGACTTCAAGACTTAGAATTGAACCGGACGTTCTTTGCCTGCGCAATAGAAATAATTTAGAATGTAGTGAGCGGGGATGATTGGAAATTGACGTTCTGTGTGATCAAATTGTCCCAGATATGTTTCAGGTTAGTTTAGTGCTTAGTTAATATTGTCATTTTACGTCATAACCAGAGAGATCAGGATGCACTCCAATAGAAGTGATGTGTTTTAAACAGGTCCTTCATTGTGTCTGATTCACCAAAAACTGGTGATTTCTCCTCTTTGATCCAGGGCCCTGAGGACTATAGGCTACACAAGCCACTAAACTGTATGGTACTCTCTCCTCTCAAAACTTGAATCCACTTATATCACTCATATTCCTGTTTATGTTCAAATCTTAAGATTCAATGGTTGTTTGTTTTTTCCTTTTAAAATGCAGTATGAAACCAAAATAGGAAAAGATTGTTTTGCAAGGCATTCTATTCAATTCATTTTTTCCCTAATGTTACACCTGATGGAAATTTGTGATTGATTTGCACTTTATACTGAACCCATATACATATATACCTGTGTATATGTGTGGGGTTTCTTTCTGTGCTGAGAGGTCAAAAAAAGATACAAATACATCAACTATGTGTCTTTTACTGTGTAATAATAAACTGATCAGATCTCGCATATGGTATCTTATTTTGTGTTTATATTAACCATTCCAGTGGTGCTGTTAAGTTATGAGTTAAATATCCTGATGAAACTGAATACGCTCAATATGGAGTATTTGAGCTCCTATTATAACTCATATATTAAAAATGGTGCAATATCGAAAACTTGCACTTGGGTACAATGAATTCACTCATGTAATAATATATCATAATCCTAGAACAATCTTAATAAACCATTGGGCAATAAATAAAGGATCAACACCAATTTGGCTGGTCCGACGCTGTTTTCCAAAAAAGCATTATGATATGGCCAAAAATATGTGAACACCCCTTGAAATGAATGAATTTGGATATTCCAGTAATTCCTATTAACAAATGCTAACATTCTAGAGAATTCTATGCTTTCAAATTTTTGGCAGGGTCAATGACAAATTTAAGTGTCCACAAATAAAGGAGAACCACATTACAAATCAAATTATCTGACATTTTAAGAGACTTATTGCTGCACGTCCCTGTGTGTGTAATAAGCAGAGTGTGTGTGTAATAAGCAGAATGTACACGTGTTGTAGACCCGCCTATAGGCTCACATTACAACGTGCTCTTTAAATAACAAAAGAAATTTTTGACCATTGACTTAACACCAGGTTTCAGTTGGTCAATGGCACAGTCTATTTCAGTTGCCTCAAAATAGTAACGCGTCATCAATGCGCTCTGAACACACCTCGTTTTCAGACCTGCTGGACCTGTGGCCCATAGGTGCACAAACGGGCACAAATGCATTTGCTATTTAATTAACATTGCCCAGGACGTGAAAATGATAACTGCGTCGGGCTGAAACTAGCAAAAAAAAACAAAAAAAAAACGCGCAGGTGTGTGATTGTTATGTTACTTTATAATACCCTTATGTTACTGTCGGTCGGTTAACATTTCTATCACAAAACGGTTGGCGTGTATTACATGTTTCGCTATTTACATCTTACCTCACTCTTTTTCTTTTTTATGCTGGAATTCACGATCTGCCTACTTTGCTTTGATTGGCCATCTCAATCATTTTGGCATTGAGGAGCTCTGGTGGACCACTTAGACAGAAAATGTTACTTTTAAACCTTTTTGTCTTCCTAACAACATAAAGAGCACTGTGTAATGGAGTGCAGCAGAGCAGTGCAGGCATTTCAAATACTGGGGGGGGGGGACAATTTGGCCATTTCTAATTATTGGGGGAGACTGGTCCCCCTCAATATCTATGGTGCTGCCCTGCGCCACAACTTTCCTCATTTAAGTCATTCCTGCCAAAGGAATGTGCAAAACAAAGGGACGGGGCCTAATCGAGTTTCCTTAGTAGTGTGTTGAAACCATAGACTGTATAAAACAGGTTGAAACTCACAGTTATGGTAAGGGTGGGACATTTCCCTAGCAGTTGACCAATCACAACACTCACTGGTCCAGCTGACCAATCAGAGCACATTGCTCTTTTCAGAAGGAAAGAAGAACTAAACAGAGCTGCATTTCTCAAAAGCATAGTGAGCTTAGTTCATTGTGGGTATATTGGTGCTTTTGAGAAACGCAACCCAGAGTGTTACTGTCAGACTGAGAAGAGAGGTGTTGCAACAATGTCAAATATGTGGATTTTTTTTTTTAATCAAGCATGAAAACCTTCCTTTAGACCCGTAAAACAAGACTTTAAAAAAGGGAATTTTCAAGATTTTCATCCTTTTAATACATTTTAATTTAGAAAATAAAAATGTGCTCATGGCACAAGAGGTTGAGTCTTTGCATGTGGGAATTGCATTAATATGTGCATACCCCTGTGCACAAAGCGAGATTCATATAGAAATGATTTATTGTGGAAGAACTTGACTGGCCTGCGCAAAGCCCAGATCTGAAAAGAACCTGGAAAGCCTTTTCAGAAGAGTGGAAGCTGTTATAGTGATAAAGGGAAGGATTAATGGGTTTGGTTTTGAAATGAAATGTTCAACAAGGACATATGGGTCTGGTGTCCATGTAGAGTAGGATAAATAGATGAATAGAGTCACGCTTTAAGGAAGTTATGGAATGATCTTCTGCTTGACAGTCCTAAAGATGCTTAAAATACATGCTTGAGTGTGACCAATCTGCAACACGAGACACAAGGGGCGTTCATGCCTTCAGATATGAACTTTCTTAAACTCATTTCACAAACACGCTGAAACTGCAAAGAGGTTGGGTTCTGTTCTGTAAAGAGGCCTGAGGAAAGGAAGTGAGTCGTGCGAGGGAGACGAGCTGAAGCGAGGCAGAGCTATCTCTAGCAGTGGGGAGGGAGATAATTTCATGGTAATTTGGACGAGTCCTGAAGGGTTTTTCTCATTTTATGCACAAGCTCAGGAGTAGGTGATGCGGCAGCTCGGGCTCAACATTGATTCAGTCATGTTCCACTTATTTAGTCATTCACTCAACTCACTCACTTGCAAACACCCCAAGTAGATTATCATGCCAGGAGCGACAACTGTTAGCAGCGACTCAAGCATCATGAAAGCTGCTGCATGCATTTGATTTTCAGGATCCCGGATGCTCTTCCAGCTGGAATATGGTCGACTTTTAACCCCACCAGCGCTGACTTTCATTACAATATATGTGTATTGCAGTCTCAAATAGTGGGTCATGACGCAAAAATTGGAGGCCACGTTGCTGAAATGAAAAGTTTGGTTCGTCTTTGTCCATCATCAAATCTATATTGATGTCAAAGCCATTAACGTCTTAACATGTGATTGTGCTAATTCAGTAACTTGACAGGTGGTTGTCTATATGACAACTATAGGGCATTGCAAAGATGAAGATGAAGATCAGGTCAGCATCAGGTCCCCTTAAAAAAAATTTGATTTTTCCATTGGCTTTTGGATTATCGCAAAAAAATAAGCTCTGTAACCAAAAAACGTTTATGATTCTTACACGTTTGGTTCATCATGATAATCTTCACAAATGAACATAACTTTTATTAGGGTTTGTTCACACTTGGCATGTTTGGTTGGATTAAAACGTACTCTGGTGCAATTGCTCTGTTAGTGCGGTTCATTTGAATAAGTGTGAACGCTGTCATCTGAACCCTGGTGCCACTAAACAAGCGGGCTGAGACGCTGAAAAGATGGGTCTCAATCCACTTCCAAACGAACTGGTGCAGTTCGAATGAAATCCGAACGCAACACGGACCAAACACATTTACATGACCAAAACCAGGACATGATGTCATAAGATGCGACCCTAAAAAGACAGAATGCTCGAGCATTCCTGTTTTTTTCTCATCATAGTCGTGATGTTGTCCAGCACAGTTCAGTCCAGGCATCAGAACCGCAGATCTGTGTGTGTGTGTGTGTGTGTGTGTGTGACGGAGGGATTCCTGCTACGGTTTTAAATCCTGTACACATTTACACTCCTTTACACATCCCTATGCCTTTAGGTTCAGTGTCAAAAATGGCAATGTAAATGCTAAGAAGACAAAGACTAAATGTTGTTGTTGTTGTTGTTGCTGTTGTTGTTTTGGTCTGGACTAAAAGAACCCAGGCAACTGAAGTCTAAATACAATCTGTAAAAAGTAAAAAGCTGAATGTAGGCTATAAACAAACTCCACCAGGGTCACATGACTTCAAGAATTAGTTCACCCAAAAATGAAAATTTGCCCATGATGTACTCACCCTGAAGCCATCCTAGGTGCATATGACATTATTCTTTCAGACGAATACAATCGGAGTTATATTAAAAAATGTCCTCGCTCTGCCAAGCTTTATAATGAGAGTGAATGGCTGTTTGGTTTTGGAAGTAGGCCTACATTAAAGCGCATCTATTCATGATTAAAGTGTTCGACACGGATATGCGGGGGTTAATAAAGATCTTCCGAAGTGAAGCGATGCGTTCGTGTAAGAAAAAAACGTCTGTACGCATCGATTTACGCCAAAAGAGTAACCCATGAACTTGACGTACAATGTAATGGCAGCAGTTGACGCCGTCTCACGGTTCAAACAAACCATAGACAGTAAAAGAAATGGACACAGCGACCCCATAAATTTCAACGGAGAAAAGTGATGTCAATTAGAAGCACTCACTTCCTGATGGCTGAGCGACTGCGCAGGCTCAAACTGAGCTTGACAACGTAGATGTGATGTGAGCAACCTGTCTGACAGTTGTAAGTCTTCTAGTACCTGTGCCAAGAGAAATCTGAATCATTCCCTTCCGAATCTTGCAGAGACGGAGAGCGTGAGTAGGAGCTGTCCATGAGCAGCAGGAGCAACTTTATGATTCTCTATGGGCTTCTCCCTCGACTTTATCGGACGTTATGCCTCCACGTCCCCCCGATTGCTTGTGAGCTTCTCCTTCTGTCAATACGGTAATTTCTCTACTGTGCGACAGAGAGTAGCGTGGTTATGACACAATCGTTAGCCTATTTTAACAAAAACTGCTTCTACGGGGCCATAACGTAAGATACAAGGTAATGGGGCCTTTTATGCATTGTCGTGTTTCTTTAGAAATAAACAATGGACAAATGGAGTCTTTAAGCGACTCAGATGTAAAGTTATTCGCTGTCAAAGTGGCGCCAAAATGAATGGGAGTCAATGTAAGGCTAACAGCAGGTGATGGTCTGCTACAACGGCGGCCCCCAGGGAAGCTTCGGTTCCCGGCTGATGGATTGCCCCCTTGAAACGAACAGGCCTGGGCAACCGCATTCGTCATTACGTTGTACGTCAAGTTCATGGGTTACTCTTTTGGCGTAAATTGATGGGTACGGACGTTTTATCTTACACGATCGCATCGCTACACTTCAGAAGACCTTTATTACAGGGTAAGGATACCCTGGCAGATTAACCCTCCAGCCCCTCGAATGCAAAACATGGCGCCGCTCAATGGCGACTCGGTACTACTCTCTGTTTTGTTTGTTTGTTTGGTGTTGTCCTGCACGTTTCTAGAACCCAGCTTCGGTATTGTTCAGTATTACAGATCTGCATTAATTCACGTTCGGGACAGTATGCCTGTTTTTCTGCCCGATCTACCGCCGGATTTCCAACTACACAAGGAGCGGCTTAAACAATGCTGGAAGACTCGGAGGCGGGGTGCGAGGGGTGGCGCTCTTGTTCGGCTCAGGCGTCGCGTCTATCGCCCAGCTCTACCAAGCCTGATTCTTTCCAATGTCCGCTCCCTGGTGAATAAAATGGATGAACTTTCTATGCTCATACGTACACAGAGAGACTTCAAGGATGCCGCCGCTATCTGCCTGTCTGAGACCTGGTTAGTTGAAAGTTTCCCGGACTCCATGTTACAACTAGCCGGTTTTTCTTTACACCGTGCTGACCGCACTGCGTGCTCACAAAAACTACGTGGAGGTGGGGTTGGTTGCTACATCAATAGCAACTGGTGTTCGGACTGTAAAAACTTGTCACAGACCTGTTCTCCAGAGTTGGAGTCTCTCACGGTGATGTGTAAGCCCTTTTATTTGCCTCGTGAGTTTTCTTCTGTTGTTTTGATGGTTATTTATATTCCCCCGGACGCTTCTGCTCCGGCGGCTCTGCAGCAACTCGTGCATAATATCACGGAGGTAGAAAACAATAATCCTGACGCTGCCATGTTTGTGCTGGGAGATTTCAATCACGTCTCCTTGAGGAAGGCACTCCCCAGATACAAACCCCAAATCCAGATTGCTACTAGGAAGGATAAAACTCTGGATCAATGCTACTCTCCTATTTCTGAGGCATATCATGCTGTGGCCAGGGCCCCTTTGGGTGAGTCCGACCACAACACTATCTTTCTCATTCCGAAATATCGCCAGAGACTTAAAGTGGCAAAACCAACTGTCAAACTTTTTAGGATATGGTCCCCACAAGCTATAGACGCATTACAGGACTGTTTAGACACCACAGTATGGAGCAACTTTTGGTCTGATGGTCAGGATATTAACATCTTTACTGATACCGTCACATCCTATATTCAATTCTGTGAAGGTGTCTGTATTCTTACTAGAGCTGTTTATGTCTTTAATAACAGTAAGCCCTGGTTTAATAATGAAGTGAGAGTGCTATGTAAGGCAAAACAGGCTGCTTTTAAGAGTGGTGATATGGGTCAATACAAATTACTGAAATATGAATTCCAGCGAGCTGTGTTGAAATCCAAAGCTTCCTATAAAGCTAAGCTTGAAAATAAATTACATGCAAATGACATCAAAGGTGTTTGGCGTGGGCTGCAGGACATTACTGATTATAAGATCAAACACCATGTTCCTGTCAGTGACCCCTCTCTTCCTGGGAGGCTTAATGACTTCTACTGTCGTTTTGCCCGTGGAGGTCTCCTGCCTCCACCCTGCTATAGAGAGCAGGAGGACACTCCACTAACTATCTCTGAGCAAGATGTTAGAATCTTGCTCCGTCAGCAGAACATCAGGAAGGCGGCGGGGCCTGACGGCGTAATGACTGCTACTTTAAGACACTGTGCTGATCAATTAACATCTGTCCTCACTTTTATCTTTAACTGGTCTCTTCAAATTGGTATTGTGCCTGCTTGTTTTAAATCTGCTGTGATCATCCCAGTTCCAAAGAAGGATAGAATCTCGTGTCTTATTGATTATAGGCCTGTGGCTTTAACTTCTGTCATTATGAAAGTGTTTGAGCGTCTGATATGTAAACATCTGTCCAGTATTTCACTTGACCCCCACCAATTTGCTTATAGAGCAAATAGGAGTGTTGATGATGCAGTTTCACTATGTTTGCACTCTATTCTTCAACATCTGGAGTTTAAATCTACATATGCACGTGTCCTCTTTGTGGATTTTAGTTCTGCGTTCAACACAATTGTTCCTGTGAAGTTGATTAACACTTTACAGGAGCTAGGTGTTAGAACATCACTTTGCAAGTGGATTTTTAACTTTTTATGTGATAGGAAGCAGGTGGTTAAAATGGGTGATTACGTCTCGCAGTCAAAATTCCTGAACATTGGTGCTCCACAGGGCTGCGTCCTATCTCCACTTCTGTATTCTTTATACACACAATTCTGTCAGTCACACAGTAGTTCAGTTCTGTTATTTAAGTTTGCTGACGACACTTCTGTAGTTGGTCTTATTACTAATGGAGATGAGTCTGACTATCGCAGAGAAGTGGAGGGGCTGGTGAAATGGTGCGAAAGTTTTAACTTGTCACTTAACATCTTAAAAACCAAGGAACTGGTAGTGGATTTTAGAAAGACCTCTAGTCCCCTCTGTACGCTATCAATAAATGGGGTGGAGGTGGAGAGGGTTACTTCATTCCAGTTCCTTGGGACTACAATCCAGGAATCCCTATCATGGGAGCTCAACACTAATATTAAGATCAGTAAAGCACATCAGCGACTCCACTTCTTGCGGCAGCTCAAAAAGTTTGGTGTCAGCCGAGTAGCCATGACCCACTTTTATAGGTCTACTATTGAAAGCGTCCTCACTTTCTCCATGCTTGTCTGGTTTGGTCATACAACCGCTCAGGACAAAACTAGGATGGAGAGAGTAGTACGCAGGGCTTCAAAAATCATAGGCTGTAGCCTCCCTTCACTTTCTTCACTCTTCTTCACTAGAATAATCAGAAAGGCTAAAAACATCATAGCGGACCACTCTCACCCTGCTCACCATCTCTTTAATCTCCTTCCATCAGGAAGAAGATATAGGAGCATTAAGACCTCTACATCACGCTTCAGAGACTGCACCTTCCCTCTGGCTATTAGACATCTGAATTTGCACTGACTGCTAGCAGCACCTTATTAACAGCAGGCACTGTGCACTTTCTGGGCCGTGGGGTATTATCTTTAGAACGACTGCAGGGTCTGGTCTAATGTCTTATTGTTGTTGGGACTGTTGATGTACATTGTTGGTGTATTTTTGATGTTTGTCTTTTAGGTCATTTATGTCTGAGAGTTGTACCAAGACAAATTCCTATCAACTTGTTGACATGGCAATAAATTATTGAAATGAAATGAAATTAAATTAAATTAACCACCGCAGATCCGTATCGAGCACTTTAATCATGAATAGATGTCAAACAGGCATTCACTCCCATTATAAAGCTTGGAAGAGCCAGGACATTTTTTTATATAACTCTGATTGTATTCGTCTGAAAGAAGATAGTCATATACACCTATGATGGCTTCAGGGTGAGTAAATCATGGGCTAATTTTCATTTTTGGGTGAACTATCCCTTTCAGTATTGCGCTCCCTAAGCTTCCGGCAACTCTTCTAGTCCTTATTTAACCCGTAAACGTATACCCTCCCTCTCATTCATTTTTTAAAGTTAGACATCAACCTTCTTTGTATTCCTCAATCTATTCCTTATAAACAATATAAAAATACAAATAAAAAAATAATGAAAGAATGTTTGTTTTCTAATTAATTTTTTGTGAAAAGTGTATAGGGTCTCTAGTGACCCAAGGTTTCTAATAGTGTAAGTATATATTTTTTCTGTGCAACAATTGAATCTCTGATGACTTAATAGGTTCACCTTTTTTCCTCAAGGTGGCAATTTCTGATACACAATGATGACATGATATTTCACTCATAATTACCACAAACATCAAACGAAAGAATATCTACACAAATATCATCAGCAAATCTTAACATGGCTCAGCGATTTACTGCAGAGCCAGTACTGAAGCCAATCAAATATTAGTGTCACTGTCACTTGATGGTGGATCAGGAGAAGAAGCTGTCAGTGATCAAAATACTGATTTTGAAGATGTTGAAAACGATAGTTTTAAGAATATGGTTGAGATGGCGAATATGAATGTTCTGGGAAATGAGCTCTGACGAGGACAGTGATGATGGTAAAAAAAAAAACATCTGCTCAAATTGAACCCTTCCCAGTTCCAAAAGGTAATTAAATATGATTTATTTTATTCTTTTCTAATTGTTATTAAAATATCACAAGAGTTTTATTCTATTGTGACAGTTAGATATCCATACGTGTTAGGCCTAATTGTGAATCTGACATTTTATGTATGAATGTGACATCATGAACCTGGTTTGCTTGTAAACAACTGAAGCAAAAGAAAATGAAATTTAAAGTTCAATGAATATGATATTTTTAAGAAGCTTAAAAATGGGGACATTTCTTCAGCGATGAATATCCATCCATCCTTCCATCCATGATAACCACTTTATCCTATAGGGTCAAAGGGAGTGATAACATCTACATTGCTATTAAAGAGAAACGTGCAGGTTGAATTTATAACTGAATTAATACTTGATATTGTCTGAAAAGGTCTTTTAAAAACACATATGTAGAAATTACTAATGAAATCTCATTTGATGTAGAAATTTTGATGAAAATGTGCTAGGCTCTGGAATAAGCCTTTCCCGCTAGCAACGTGTCATATGACGTAGGCCGAGGCAAATAAGAGCTTGCGTTCAGCTGTAGTTAGAGCAGTAGTGAGAGACAGAGAAAGTTTCAGATCGAGTTTTAGAGATGCCATAATAGTAAATTATTGTGTTTGTGCTGGTTGCACGAATTACAGTTTGTCAGGACATCGTGTCCTCATTTTTCTTCTAGGAAAAACAAGGCTTTTCGTTCTTGGGTGCGTTTTGTGCAGGTGAAAAGAGCAGACTTCACGGCCGCGTCTGTCACACACTCGGTCGTTTGTAGCGCTCATTTCACTCCGGAGAATTATAGACCTGGAGATTTTTTGCATCACAGACAGATGGTTTCATTAATACGGCTTTGCAAACATTGCATTTTGCTGTCTTGCTCTGCGGTGTTTCCAGTGTGAAGTATTTACACACAGCGAACATGTTGGCAGCTCAATGCTATCCTGCTAGCTGGCTGCAAACTGCGAAATGGATTTCCTGAGGGGGGTCTCTGTGTCTCATTGAGCCGCACCTCCGTTCAGGAAATCCATTCCACAGTTTGCAGCCAGCTAGCAGACTAGCCGGCGGGAATCACTTTTGGAGTAATTTCAGCAGGATATCGGATATCTCCGCAGGTTGGATCGGGAAAATCCGAAACATGAATTACGCTGATATCGGTCCCGTTCACGATACTGGATCGAATCGGCCCCATCCCTACCTGTGGGCCAGTAGCGGAGATAGTGTGGGTGCTGCCGCCCCAGGGCCCCATGCCAATTAGGGGGCCCTCAATCGCCGCCGGGCAGGAACGGGGTCCTCGCCATCAGTGATGCCGGTAACGCGTTACTCTAATCTGAACACTTTTTTCAGTAATGAGTAATCTAACGCATTACTATTTCCAAACCAGTAATCAGATTAAAATGACTTATCCAAGTTACTCTGTGTTACTATTTTTGACATTTTCTTTAGTAGAAATGATGGCTGATATGCGATATGAAACCGAAATGTGTGTGAGAAGGCAGAATCGCGACACACCCCTTCCAACTCCCAGAGTTATCCTTCCCGTGAAGATCCAATGCTACCACATCTTTAAATTACTATTAGTATTAGTATTATTTGAAGTTAACATTGTAAAATATGTAGACCTACACCACAAAACTAGTTGAGGATAATTTTTAAAAATTGGGCAATTCCATCGTTATGGACTTGACATTTGAGGTAAAAAAAACTTGAAATGTAAATTCTCAGAAAATGCATTTAATACCAATATATTCAAACGTCCGTTTATCCATACTCCCTTAATAAAGGAGTCCAGACATAAAAATATCAGTCTACACATGCGTTTTATATTTAATATGAGGGAAATACACATCCGTACACGGACGTGACACAAAAAAAACTTTTAGGTGGCAAAAGTACAAAAAGTAATACTACCCACCGGATGAAGAAAGGTTGGCTCTCCACAGAACATAAAATTTTCATTTTGTCTTATTTTTCGTGTTCGCATTTATGAGGGAAAAACAATGTTACGTGACAGTTCTCCGTTACGGACGTGAGCGCTCTGAAAGCGGCACTGAAAGACTTTTAAAAGTTTTTTAAAACTTTCACAGAGACATCAAACAGAAAGCACAGTCTTTCATAAAGGCTAATTTCGTTTTGTATTAATTGTATCTTAATTTTAATCAATGTTTCATCAACCAATTGCCTGGATTTAATAAATAAGAAGTAAATATAGCAGACAATAGATAATCACAACACGGAGGCGCCGGCACTTGAACTGGAGCTCGTCTTGAGCTCGTCATAAATGAACTGAGACAGCGTATAAGGTAGCCTACTTGCCTCACACACCTTAGAAATATATCTATAGAAAGCTCGAAATGTGTACTTTTACAGAACAATTCAAAACGAAAGAAAACAGACTGTTCTCTGAAAAGACATCGATAGTCTTTGTTTTATTTAACATATAGCCTAAGCTTACTTGGCTCAACAAGTGCCACATTATTACATATGCAGATATTTTGCTTTTTTTTTTTTAAGGTTTTAATTTTAAAATGATTTGGTAGCAGAGGGCCCCATGATGAAGCTCCGCCCCCACTGTACTGAGGTCTAGCTCCGCCCCTGCTGTGGGCCGCATGCTCCTCAACATCGGAGAACTCGGTTTCTTCATTCACATCCATTGTAACCTGAGCTTGAACTTGACCAGACTCCCTCGCCCATCCTCACTTCCGGTTAGTGCTTAATAGACGCGGAAGTTATTTTATCACAATTTATCTCAAAATATCGTTAATGGCTAAAGATATATTACTCCAGTTCAGAAAATCTAGTTGTTTTATCATCAACATACACTATGCTATATAGGGGTGTCCAACCTGCACGTTGCTCTTTAAATATGGGGGACAATTAGGTCATTTGACCATGTTAAATATGCTACATTGTATTATGAGCTATGGTAATTCATACTTTGTTTTACTACTCTAAATAACATTTACACATCATCAACACACTTAAATGTTATGAACTGTAAAAACTTACAACACTCTTGTTTTCCCCAAACTAATGCTAGTCCAATAAAACAATAAGTGAGCACTGATAGGTAATGTACTGTACTGCATAATGAAACTAAACTAAATCATTGTTCACTCTAGTCAAGTTTTCATTGGGAAACTAGCATGAGAAAGTAATAAGTAGAGGAAGAAGCAGGAGGTTTTGAAGCTGCTATGGCAAGCAGCGCCCTCTGTTGGTCGAAGCAAAAGGTTTTTGTGGGCTGTTTTGAATGTTTTATTTTAATAATATTGCTTTTGTATGATAATTGGTTGCCACTTTAGCTTTATGTCCAATAAAACGTCTATCTGAAAAAACAGCAGTTGAGAACCAGTGTCCTTTTGTATTTTCTCGTCAACGGTGCCCAGAAAACAGATATTTTCTAATTTTCCTAAGGAGAACACATCTGGATCTGCAAGCAAGTGCTAGGGAACGTACCAAACACTCAAGAGAAAAATAAATGTTGTAGCTAGTACATACATACCACACACATGGACTAGCAATGGCCTTGCACACACCTTTAATTGGCCACTTATGTGCTGCTTCTAGGGTTAAGTGAGGATCAGTGAAACCAGAAGGTTGGGTGAGAAATGGACGCTCTTGTCAGTTGAACTGAAGAGCTGGCAGGGGGTCTGTCAATGGTTTTAAAAGACGGACATATCAAAAGATTTACCCTTGTTCTTTTATACTATGTTCACAATGGGGAGTGCATTCTCCAGGCAGTCCAGACAATTTATTAAAATGATGAGAAAAATCTTGACTTTTTTTAGACAGTATACTGTATACGAATCTGGTATTTACTATATATTTCTGAATCTGACCATTTCTATATTTCGGAATCTAGATTGTATTTGTATTTATATATTAATATTAATTAAAATAAATATTGTTGAAAGGGTTTTTTATAACACCATTAAGGTCCTATAGCACTTTCAAAGCATGGAACCTTATAAAAAAGGGTTCTACTTAGCACCTAAAAGGGTTCTGCTATTGTTACAAGCCGAAGAACCCTAATTTGGTACTGTTCAGAACCATTTTTCTTAAGAGTGTACCGTTGTGTTGGGATTTGCTCAATATGATGTTAAGTGGTAGATAAGTGGGCTTGTCTGTCCCAGACGAAACCTAAAAGACTATGTGGAGGACACAAGATAATTATAACATGACCATGTGGTGAACCTATGAACCTAACTCATATTTAAACAACTATCTCTTAAGCTATCAGTACTATTTTGGCTGTTTTATTAGTGTCCCCTTCAAAAATCGCGCTTGAGGCATGTTTTGTTTATTGTTTATGAAATTTACGCCCATGCATTTAAGCTTAGAAAATTGAAAGACATCCAGGCTTTAATATCCAAGGCAAGCTGCCATGGGGTGTAAACCATTCTTGTGTTTCGAAGGAAGATACATTTGTGTCATCTGCATAACAATGGTAACATATACCATACAAAGATAGCACCAAGTGGAAACATATAGAGAGAGAACAGAATGGGGGCTAGAGTATAACCTTGGGGGACACCGCAAGTCAAAGGAAGAGAACCAGAGTGAGATTGCCCAATATTGACTGAAGAAATCCTGTTTGTAAGGTATGATTGAAAGCAGCTAATGGCAGAACCACTTATGCCCACCACCTGAGCTAGGCAGGACAAAAGGACATTGTGGTCTATCGTATCAAAGGCAGCACTCAGATCTAAAAGTACCATGTGCTGTCAATATGAATCAAACAACAAAATAAAAACAGAAAATCACTCACTGCTCTTGAGTGAATAACTTTAGTATCTTTAATAAGAATACCTTTCTTGAATTCTGCTTTTAAATGCTCTGGTGAGGAGATAAACATGGCAGACTGTGTACGTCTTATTTTAGGTGAATATTTAAGATGACACCTGACCACTTGATATTAAAAGATTTTCATTTACTAAATTTCTGGGTTCTGGGGCTTATTTCTGCTGTCTTTAAAAGGGGGTCTGCAACCCCCTAGTGATTCTGGGGTGGTATTTCTGAGAAAACACCAATTATTGTTTGATTGGAAATAAAATTTTACTTGATAAGAATGACCTGCAAATAGAACTAGCTAAGACATTTAACAAAGACACATAAAAGAGCAGTTCCTCTACAATCAACACAAAATATGTTCCTAATTATAAGAAAAGAGGCCAGGCCAGGGTTTGAACAGAATGTACTTTCTTAGCAGATGAATTATAATAATGCAATAACAGCCAACACCCTGTAAGTAATGCCAATACAAGATCTGATGAGGAAAAGAAGGCTACAGTGGTTTGGACACGAGTGCCGGAGAGACGAAAAGGCGGACATAAGGAGAGCCGTGGAGACACAATGGAAAGAGAAAGAGGGGAAGGCCAAAGCACCGCTGGAAAGACATCAAGACAGGCATGGAGTGGTGTGGCTTAGAGAAGGAAGATACAGACGATCATGACAGATGGAGATGTCTGGTTGAGATGAAGATCAGGCAGAAACCCGCTACCCGAAATATTAATACAACGTAAAGCTAATGCACACAATTTCAGCACTGTATGTCTACATGTCTCTCATGTGCCATTTCAAGGGAAGTGTGTTGCTCTATTCAAAGCAAAAAAGCTCAAATTGGCACCAGCAAAGGCCATGATTTCTAAAGAGAAAGGAAGAATGCATGGAGGGCAGTAGTAGTTCAGTCCAGGGTGCAGTCACAGTTCCTGACTGGACCATCATTACCACACTGCTATTTGTGGCTAAACTGTCTAAACTAAAGCTCTTGGTCCTCAGCTGCCCAAATCTAACGTGACGGCTCCTGTAGTATTACATATTGGAGAGGCCATGTGATGCTCCCTCCAGTTACTGAACCCAACTCCAAAAACAACATACATACGCACAAGCTGTGATCTGTGTCCACACTGGCATGTCTCCACAAACAAATCCATTAAACACCGGAAAAACAGCAAGAACATTATTTTGTTATTTCTCTGTTCTTGGGACTGTAAAATTATGTAACATACTCTTTCCAGATGTAAAGAGCAAAAGCCAAGAATGCTGAGAAAAGTTGGAGTGTAGGGATGATGCAATTCACAGGTGTTGAAATGCCTGTAATGAGACGTGTCTTCCTATTTAAGGAATATTACTGAACTGTTTGATGTCACTACGCATTTCTTTTCTAACAGCTCAGTGTCATGTTATATCAATGATACATTTGAATAAAGTCATTTGTGTCAACGCATATTGAAACATTAAAATAAAGTTATTTGTGTGAATGCACATTGCTGATTATTGTAATACGCATGTGCATGATGTCATCGTTTACATGAGACTGTTTTCAAAAAGGTGCACTTTGAAACCCGTTTTCAAAAGTTTGCGTTTTCAGGCACCCAAAACACCGTTGTCATGTAAATGAGCAGTCAAAACCCATAAAAAGTTTTACGTTTGTACACGCCCTCTGTTAATTAACCAATCACAGCAGTCTTGTGCTAATGGGTCCTGATTTATAAATGCCTGCAATGCATTGATGCACAATAGACTGAGAGACTTAGGAGCTGCCTGATATTTGTAATGTGTGTTCATGAGAAATGTAAGTTTATTTTCCTTTGTATGTATGTATGTCTAACTTTTGCTTGTCTGGTTTGATAAGGTTTATCTTTATTGAAGTGTTTGTATCTCTGTTCCTGTCTAGAAACCACGCATTCCCTGCTCATCTGATTTGTTCTTCCTTCTTCAATGGATTAATACAATTTAATCAAGTGGAATTGTACTGGATTCTGTGTTCTGACAGACACCCCTGCTGGTATTAAGCCAGACATCTCCTCCTTAAGCCTATCATCCCTTACATGCATATTTCCAGTACATTTTGTTTATTTAAGAAACTTCATCAAGAAACGCATCAGGCTCGCCAATGGTGATGCACACACTCATCATGTGCATTGTGCATCGTGTCAGCAACTCACTGGTCAGAATCCTTGGTAATGAAGTGGCGAAAGCTGTGACGGACAGGGACATTTCCCAAAAGCATCGTTAGCCGACTATGGTCGCAAGTTCCGTCGTTATCAGCAGTTCAACGAGTCCGTGTTTCCCGAAACCATCGTTCCAACGAACATTCGCAAACAACATCGCAAAGTTGTGTAGTTTGAAACGACAGCTCTCGACCTGTGGTGAGTGTCTTGTTTGCAGGACATGTGGACTTAATAAATCCTTATCTTGAGCAAAATAAGCAAGCTGACATTCAGTACAACCTGTGTCTTTTATTTAGAATACAAATATAATTAACGTCTTTGAGTTTGTCAAGAGATTTAACGCACCGTTTTTGAAGACATGTGCGAACATGCTCTTTGAATCTGAAAATAGAGCAAAATAACTGAAAAAATTTTGAAATGGTCCTCCGATGCCATGTCTGTATTTTATAGCAAAAATCTAGCAATAATTCGATCTCAAACAGATTCATTAAAAGTAGTTTTTAATCCACCACCTGCGTGACATCATTAACCAACGTGGTCCAACGTGGGGAAATCCAAACATTCGCCTCATTAATCGACCTCAAATATGGCGGATCTATTGAAACATTGTAAGTAGTAGCAACAGTAGTAAGTAGTAGCAACAAGTCCATTGCACTAATGCTAACCTCGATAAATGTGCGTTATTATTAGGTGCATATGCTTGTGTGGATATCGCGCTGTCTGTCTGTAGGGCAGGGGCGGATCTACCGGGGTGGCATAGGGTGGCAAATGCCACCCTAAAAGAAAGCCATGCCACCCCTGCTGCCACCCCAGTTGGCAGCAACGAATTAAAAGTTATGGCCAATTTGCAGTGGTGGAAAGAGTACTGAAAAAGCATACTCAAGTAAAAGTACTGTTACTTGTCAAAAAATGTAGTGAGAGTAGAGTAAAAGTACCGGTCCTAAAAACTACTCAAAGTAGGAGTAAAAAGTAGCCCTTTTAAAAGTACTCGGGAGTAGTGAGTAGTGAGTATTATGCTATGAATGTTAGTCCACCTTATACCCTGCAAATTGAAAATGTAGCTTACTCTTTTATCACATATTCATAGAAAAAAAGAAACAGTATTTCAATATTTCTCCAACAGTTTTATTTTTGACTGCTAGCACTAAAAATACAGCGTTTCCCCTACCATTGTTTTAGATGACCCCCGCCCCCCTAAAATGCTGACAAAATCCAGTCATAAAAAAGGAATTTATAACTCGGAATTTCACGGAATTTGTAAATTTTTTTGAGGAAAAATAGAAAGCAGTTCAGTACACTTGAAATCAAATCGCGATATAGTGTGAATATTAAACCACAAAGACAATTTAAATACGAATCCTGCATGTTCTGTGTGAATGAATGGTGCAGCCGACGCGCAGTTTCATTTACCACACACACACACACTGAAGCACGTGTGAAGTGTGACGCTTGCGCTGTTTTTTTGCCTATATGAAGACACAAATGCATGAACTTCCTCCAGGCTCAAGATCCACTCCGAAAGTCACTTCGTGAACAAAATAAATTGGCGCCAGGTGTCTCGAAGTCTGTTGATGCTGGTTTGATGCAAAGTTTTCCGCGCGCGATTTGATTTGACGGGAATCACGCATGGAGTCACATGATGACTTATTATAAAAATAAATATTAATATAAATGTAGCGACGGCAGGTTCAGGGAAAATAGCGCAGTAAAAGTACCGATACAGCACTTAAAATGTACTCAAGTAAAAGTAAAAGTACACTGTTTTTAAACTACTTAAAGTACAATTCCTAAAAAAAACTACTCAATTACAGTAACGAGAGTATTTGTAATTCGTTACTTTACACCACTGCCAATTTGACAATTTACGAGAGCGAATCTCCAATGTCCGACTGCAGTGAATTCGCTCCGTGCACAAATGGCAACCGTTGACGTTCGAACTTGAGTGTGTGGGCCAATACTTCCGGTATAAACTTCCGGTGATCTGACAGCGAGAGCGGGAGACAGTGAGAGCAAGAGACAACAGCGACCGAGTTCCATTACCAGAGAGATAAGTTTTCAACCCGACCACATTTTTAAATGTATATAATTTTCAGTTTATTTCACCAGTGCGTTTCTATGCTTTCTATTACTGTTTTTATTTTGTGCAAGTAAGATGAGTAAATAGCATCTGTTTCATAAATCATTATCTGTCTTGTGTTTATTAGCAGCACATACAGTATTTTACTATGTGTAAAATATACAAAAACTTAGCTATATTAAATTGTTTGTGGTACCTACAGTTAAAAATATAAATGTAAAATATGCGATAATAATATTGATCGAGCAATTGATGTAAGTAAATTAAGAAAATAGTATTTATGGAGATAAATTGTAGCCTATTACATAGCAAACGTGTGAATGTTCACGGGGTATTTTATTTAACAACTCTAAGCGTAGTTGTAACTCTATATTTACAGTAGGCATAATTGTGATTGCGAATGCAGCATGAGTCCAATACATTTTTCTGTTCGTGAACAGTATTTCATTTATTAATCTGACTATGCATCCGTGCATTTAATTGGCATTGGCTCGTGTGATACTGTAGTAATATGGATCTTAGTAGTATTTTAAGTGATATAATTGATTCTATAAACAACTATAAGAGATAATTTTCGGCTATCTCCGGCTCCCTGCACCGGGTGTAATGCGAAACCGGAAGTGTCTATCCGCACACTCGCCTGTGTCTTACCTTAATGCCTTTCATGTGATAATGCCCCTTACTTCTATCATACTTCTATCTCCTATTAAGTGAGATCACATTGTATGGCCACTTATAAAAAAATTTAATCAGATCCAAAAGCACGCACATCCACAGCAAAACACTCAATTTGGGTGCTCAACAGAAAAAATATATATAAAAAAAGGGGAAAAAACGTCGGCACACCTTGGCTCCAAAATTGTGAAAAATTGAATGGACTCACACACAGGTGGTAACGTTTCAAGCACGTAGGTAGGCTCTTCGTCAGACAACTAAAAGTTAAACACACCCCGCCTTTATACTCACAGGTGACCCTAGGTGAGTATAAGGGTGGGCCGACTTTTTTCCCCTTTTTTACACATATTCCTAATATAAAGTTTCACCTCAAATGCAAGACATTGATTGCATGATATTGAGTTTGTAAATGCCAGCCTGAGCCCTTTTGTAGTGTGTAGGCTACATACTATTTCTCATCAAACTGTGTTAACTGTGATTAAATTCAGTGTATATACGGCTGCCATATATTGCCACCCCTCAAAAATTCCTGCCCCCCTCTCGCCACCCCATAAATATTTTTCTAGATCCGCCCCTGCTGTAGGGTAAAAGGCCCACCTTGTACATTTAGAAGATTATTTAACAAAATAAACAATCTTTATGATTTATTTTCACACAAAATCGGTCGCTCCATAAATGTTCAATACAAACATATATATTTATTCTGCAAACATACACTATGGGAGAAGTGAAAAGCAAAAAAAATCGTAAGGTGTGCCTTTAGCCCTGTTGTACCCTATGATTTATGGCCTATTAAAGGGTTAGTTCACCCAAAAATGAAAATGATGTCATTAATGACTCACCCTCATGTCGCTCCAAGCCTGTAAGACCTCCGTTCATCTTCGGGTACACAGTTTAAGATATTTTAGATTTAGTCCGAGAGCTTTCTGTCCCTCCATTGTAAATGTATGTACGGTATACTGTCCTTGTCCAGAAAGGAAATAAAGACATCATCAAAGTAGTCCATGTGACATCAGTGGGTTAGTTAGAATGTTTTGAAGCATCGAAAATACATTTTGGTCCAAAAATAACAAAAACTATGACTTTATTGAGCATTGTGTTGTCTTCCGGTTCTGTTGTGGATCCGCGTTCAGTGACGCTGCTGACGTAAGACGCTGCTGACGTGTGTCTGGTGCGTCCGAGCTTCGTTTACAGTCTGAGGGAGACGCACGCTGGAAACAAAACAATCTTCGCAAACATGTCTACACAGAGGAAGACTTGCATTTTTTTGCCCAGTCACATTTATTTGAACCCGAATACGCGGACGCACCAGACACACGTCAGCAGCGTCACTGCGGACTCGTGAACGCGGATCCATGTCTTTATTTCCTTTCTGGACAAGGACAGTATACCGTACATACATTTTCAATGGAGGGACAGAAAGCTCTTTAGACTAAATCTAAAATATCTTAAACTGTGTCCCGAAGATGAACGGAGGTCTTACGGGCTTGGGACGACATGAGGGAGAGTCATTAATGACATCATTTTCATTTTTGGGTGAACTAACCCTTTAATATAAACACGCGATTAGTCGACTAATCACTTAAATGAGCGACTAGTCAACTAGAGAAATCTTTAGTCGAGGACAGCCCTGCATTATTGTGACTCTTACTGCTTCTGATGTCTCAGTTTCAGACCTTGACTGGATCAGCGACTCATGGTTCCCAGTTATGTGTCATAAAACACTGGCCAATTTCTTATATATTTATCCTAAAATTCCAACTAAAAATAGACAACAATTTGATAATTGTTGACACGCAGTAAAAATTTAAGCAGCATAATTGACTATTGCGGATATTTTCCTTTCCAACTTCTGACAACTAGGTATAATCACAAATCCCGGTGTACATGGCAAACATCTCTGCCTGGATGAACAGGCATCACCTGAAGCGGAAAATATCAACAACCGTTCATTCCAGCCAAGAACTAGCTTTGCCAAGACCTTGTCATTTCAATAGACAACTCAACCATCTCACACACACAGAAAGCCAAAAACCTTGGTGTCACACTGGACAACAAGCTGTCATTTGCACCCCACTTACTAACCAGTTAAGACAAGCCGGTTCCTCCTGCGGGACAGAATAATCTTACCTTGGCTTATTTTCTCTAGGTTGTACCATATTTATTAGGCCTATTCATTGTTTTCAGTCATGTGACATCCATAGAACGGCAGCACAGGCCTGTCAATTTTCCATCTCAACAGACGAAAAACAAAAATATGTGAACAAAATGCAGCATTTCAAACACTAAAAACAGCAGGACGTTCTAAAACGCATAACGTGAAAAACACACAAAATGCTTTAATGTACTATATTAAAAGATCAAATTCAGTATATACATCTTATTGATGATACACACTATACAGGCGAACAGATGAGCCCAATATATGAACTCAACTTGCTAAAAGGTTTACCATTTTTTATAATGGTTTTCTATGGAAAAGCGCTTAATGAGAAACTGCGTGTTGCGTTTATCTTCTGGGATCATCTGCTCGCCACACTGCGTTGTTAATAATGTGTCTTTTAAAATCACTGTCTTACTACATAGTACAAGCTGGGAAAGATAACTTGTGGGCAATAGAGAAAAGCCATGTGGATGTGACGTCACGTGAAAAGTAATTGTAAAAGCATTTGTATATGTACAGTAAAAAAAAATGTCTATGCTAAAATGCAACAATGCTAAAACACTTTTGTGAGGAGCTTTGGATATGAGCAACTGCTCACCCAAAAATGCAAATTTCTTCACAGAAGAAAGAAAGTCATGCAGGTTTGAAGTGACATACTTTAAATGTGAGTAAATGATGACAGAATTGTCATTTTTGGGTGAACTATCCCTCTAAATGTAAATGTATAAAAAAAAAAATCTTGTCGGCTGACGTTCCGACAAGGTTCTGAACAAATATTCTTTCAGTAACATTAATGGAACGTTCATTCAAAGGTATCTCTCAAAAGTTTATCACAAAAAAATTGTTCATGGAAAAAAAAAAAATCCTGAAATATTTTGGAGAGTGTTTGTTTAACTTTCTGGCAAGATTCTCTCAAAGTTATGTTCATGAAACGTTTGTTTTAGAAAGTTTATAGAACGTTCAAAAGTAATGTTCCCATAGTGTTTACAGAAAAAAATAAATTGGAGTGTGTTCTTAACATTTCTATAACCAAGAAAAAACTGGACGTTTTGAACGTCCAAGAAACATTCAGAAATAACATTTTCGAAACTTAATAAGAATGTTAGAGAAACATTCTTAGAATATATTTTTGTTAGCTTGGGTTTAGCGTCTTATCAAATCTGATCACAGTCTGAGACACTGTTAAGATCTCAATCTCTTATCAGAATAATCTGAGAACCAGGAGACGCCAGCAAAACTCCCATTTTAATCCTATTAGGATAAACAATTGAGGGTCACACTTTAGTTTACGGTACAATTTGCACTATTAACTATCATTTTTGCCTCAATAAACTCCTGATTACTGCTTATTAATAGTAAGTTAAGTTTAGGTATTGGGTGATTAAGGGATGTAGAATATGGTCATGCAGAATAAGGCCGACAAGATCTGCTTTATAAGCACTAATAAACAGCCAATATCCTAGTAATATGCATCATAAATAGCAACTAGTGAGAATTGGACCCTAAACTAAAGGGTTACCCAAATGAGATATTGAAGAGACCTCCATAATTCACACAACTGCAACCAGACGTGTCATGCCTTTCCGGACTGAACGGGTGAGGACTGTCACTGATGCCGCCTCAAAAAACGAAAATAAAAAGAGGTGTGAGGTCCATGTCTGCAACAACATGAGTCCGTCTGCACAGATATTGTAATGTAAATGGAACCAGATCCGCAGCGATGAGGAGTCAGCCGCAGGGGAGACGTAATGAGAGATCATGTTCTGTTATCTGTTAAATCACTGGCATCTGCCTGAAACTGGAGAGAGGATTTCTCAAGCGTTCTCCTTATCTCCTCAATTGCTCTCTTTTTTTGACACGTTATACTTTCTGTAACACTGGCAAGCATCTCAGCTTGGCTTAAACTCATGACAATGCCACACTTAATCTATGCTTGTGGCTCTTACAGCACTAAACTAGAGCACTGACACCAGTGAGGGAAAGGGCTTCGAGTGCTGAGGACACACTGCAGGCATGAACAATGCACATGTGTTACGTTCTTAACAATAAGTGAGGGCGTTCTGGGTTGTGTTTACTGAAAATCTTCATTGAAAAGCTGCACACAACTGTAAAAGAATCCCTCGAAATATGAACGATGATCCAATCTTCCAGCAGCGTCTACATACAAGTTCAATAAGTTAAGCTCAAACAACAGCATTTGTGACATAATGTTGATTACCAGCTAATTAAATAAATAAATTCAATAATAATTCAACTTTTCCCTCCTTTTCTTTCAAGAAAGCAACATTCTGGGTTACAGTGTTGTTGAGGCACTTGAATGCAGTCAATCTGTAAACATTAAAATACTCGCTGTTTCAATAAAAGACCTGAACAACCTGATATGATTTCACTGTGAAAAAAAAAAAAACGATTTTCTGTGTAAAGTTATAACCAGTTTTGCCATTTTGTTGCCGTGGCTCTAAAAGGATGAGAACGCGTACCTTTTCCAATTTAAGACAATTCTGATGGATAAAATTAAGTCCTGATACATTTTTTTTCCATTGAATATCATGTGTTTCAGTCAGAAATACTCCGACTTTTTTCTGTTTGTTTTGTTTTTGAAATAAGCCTCTCTTTTTTTTGCATTTATTTGACAAAAAAAAAAAAAACAGTAAAAACACCAATATTGTGAAGTATTTTCTATTTGAATCAGGGTTATTATAGTTAACTAAAACCAAAATTAAAACCATTTTCACTGTAAAAACGTTGCTGCCTTAAACATACAAGTTGATTGTACTTAAATTGAAGTAATTTAAACTTAGAAAAGGTTGAAAATGTCATAACTTATTTTGATGAGTTAAAGCAATGCAAAAACATGTTGTCATAACGTATTAATCATATAATATTTTACAGTGTTTGTTATAAAATAAACATTAACTATATAAAATAAAAAATAAAATACTTTTTCCATAGTTGCAAGGCAACATTTCTCATTTTCATTTAGTTTTGATGTAATACAACTTAATGTACTGAAATAACTAAAACTAAAACTGGAATAAAAAATATATCTTTTAACTAAAATTACAACATAAAACAGAAACAAAATATGAATAAAAACTATAATAGTATCTCAATGATACTAAAATGTATAATAAAATAATATATTTGTTTAAAATATATTTTCAAATGTAATTTATTGTGAATTTTCAGCATCATTACTCCAGTCTTCAGTGTCACATGATCCTTCAGAAATCATTCTAATAATAAACAGTTGTGCTGCTTCATATTTTTGTGGAAAAGGTTATACTATATGTATTGAATGTTAGAACGTTAGTTTGTGTCAGTCTACGTTGACTTTAAAGGATGATATTATGTCTTGCCACACTTTGTCTCTTTACTGTGGTGAACTGGTGGTGTGTATCCTGCTTGTGGTTAATCTCTGCAAGAATGTGTTGTCAGTGGTTAAGAGACAAACTGCTTGTCGGTGGTTAAGACACAAGAGTCACTGCAGCTCTAGGCAACGATCTGATCTATGCAGAATGAAGATATGCAGCTTGAAATCTGTTGTATTAACAATAGATAATACAGCACATTCGTAGAAAAAAGGGGACATGATTTGAGAAATCAAATTTCCCTTGATTTTTTGACATGTCCAAGGTCATTGTACTATAAAAACATCCAGTAAGTTTCAATCTTCGTTAGTTCAAAAACAACTTTTATTGAAACCAAGCTCAGAAAACGGCTACTTTGGGATTTTGTCATAATTATGATGTAATAGTGCGACGACACCTCTGCAATAGAAAACCAACGCCTACTTCAACGTCATCACATCTTTGGCCCCGCCCACTGAAGCGTTAGTGAGATGAGAAGAAGAGAAGAGAGGTACAGGATCACTGGACTAAAAATAACATTACCTTCCAAAGGATCCTAATGCTACAAAAGAGGTTGTTTATTTCCAGCTATATCTCATAGAGCATTATTTGTTTGTTCCGTACATTTCAACTGTGGATTCTTTGGTAAATTAGTCGCAATTTCGGTGCACTTTTACTGTAAGATACTATGGACTCGACAGTAATGCGACAACATGTAAGTAACTTTGTTGATTCTAATGCCTGATCTGCAGTGATTTAATGATTCTTGTACAGTCAGATGTTCTTTGTCTCAAAATCATTTATTGCTGGTCATGCATCCGCAAATCAAGCCAGAGACAAAACAGTCAACTTCACATTGTTTCTCTAAGTAACATGAACATTATATATTTAAATTGTGAAAAATTATATATAAATTATATACAGATCCCACCTTTAATTAATTTTGTTTTAATAACTTGTTTAATTTGAAATAAATGTAATGAATTAAACAGCCCTTAAACATACTTAAATAACCCCTAAACAATTATTTAAGACATGTATCCTATTATAGAACCTTTTTGGCAGAAAGTTTTTGTTTTTATTATTGAGTCAAGAACATTTTTTTTCTAGGAATGTAAAGTGAACACACATTTAGCCATTTCAGCGCATTTTCTTCTCACCAGCAGAGGTCAGTGTTTTTAAACTCATAAACGTATACCACACTGCAACTATATGGGGAGGCTGCAGACCTGGAGCCGGCAGTTTTACGCCCCTGACAGGTTTAAGCCCCTGTTGTTCCTGATGCGTCCAGTAGGGGGATATACTACGAAATAACAATTAAATAGATTAAATCGACGCCTACACATTAATAACCCGTCCATAGACTCGACAATTTTCTGTTTTTTATTCATTTAAATATAAACGTTACAGTGTAGATCTGCACGGATTAAAATATAGATATTCAGTTGGGCTTCACTCTCTTCACTCAGCCCACAGAAGACTATTTGTTTTTGTGAATTGAAAAATTAAAAAAACACATTGGATCAACGATGTGTTATAACAAGTAATGGTATGACCTACTGCAGTTATAGGCCTAGTATTCACCGTAGGTTTTAATATACAGTAGATGTCGTTGTGAATTTTTATAAAGTTACATTTAGATATTGACCAAATTTAGCCCATTAGATATGTACCATGTAATCATATATGGATCCTCTATGAAATATCTGCTATAGCCTTCTCTATTGGTCGTCATACAGCTACAAAACAGTGACCTACACAGCATTTTATGAAGACAAACACAATTTATCCCTTTTCTAAAATTCCAAGGGTCATTTAGAAGAAAGAGACAATATTGTTGTTCACAAAAAATGAATTATGAATTATGATGACTCCCCTATGGTTTGCCACTCTTCTTTAACTATTTTTCTATCCTCCTGTCAAAGGGCTCCCGCACACTAATAAAAAAAAAGTAAACATTAAAAAAATTGAAAAGGACATCCATGGTGATTTGATCGTGTGTGTGTGTGTGTGTGTGTGTGTGCTGCCCAGAATTGATGTCAGGTGAGTGTGGATTGCATCAATTTGCTCCTGATCTTCAAAGTACAACGGCACAAGCACTTGTTGGTGGAACAATAGTGGAAAAACTGTCACGCCACTTTGATTTATTTTGGTCACTGATGATGTCCTACTGTGCAGAGAAAATTGAAAATGACATTAAAAACATGTCCATGTCTCTGTAAGTCGTTTATTTTGTAAGTCGTAAGAAAAGAGATGGGTGTTTATAAGTTGAGAGAGAGAGAGAGAGAGATGTTCATTTCCTTAAGTAGCTAAAGCAAATACACCTTTATGAAATGCAAGTTAAAAATAATTTGGTAAAGACAGACTATGATAAAACCCACATTAGGTGCACATACCCTACATTTTAGTCCAGACCAGTAAGCTATTTTAAGAAAAAAAAAAATTTATTAAGATATAAATTAGATGAAACAGCTCAAAGAATCTACATTCAAACCATATGGGAAAAGTTTTTAATGTGGGTTTTATCATGTATGACATGATAAAAATAATCAAAATATTTGAGTGAGTGTGCAGTTTATCTCTTTACTTGGAGAGAGAGATGTACATGCATATTCATGCCTATTATAAATGTGTATTTTGTGTGTTCAAAGACTGTAAAAAAAACAAGTTCACATATTTCCAATATCTATGTAATGTTGCCCCCAGAAACCATGTGGAGTAGGCTATGTTTAAATGCAAGTAGTAAACGGGATCTTACCAGAATCTCACGCAAGCTAAAGACAGGCAACAAAAGAAAATTTAAAAGAAAATGAATTTTAAAGTGAGAAGACTGCAGCTAAACGTACACGTGGTAAACTAAGTTTAAGCCAGATAGAACATAAACCTGACCGTCAAGAACTTTTTGTCTTTAGAAATAAATTATAGACCCATCCATTGATATATAGAAATTAATTGATATCTACCTACCCTATAGCTCTATCGTTTATAAATAATAAATGTTGCATGATGCATCATTGCTAAACAACAACTTTTTAGAGTTTACAAGATTATTTAACATACAAATGACAGAATCTATCTTTTTTTTTTTGTCAGATTTTCAATCTAACGATATTAATCTTGATTATACAGTATTATTACTTTGTCTTCTGGGCAAGTTTCATCTTCATAAAGACAGAACCATTCAATGATCCTGATTTAAGAATATTCTCCTCTGATATAAAGTTCATTTTTTCTTCTTTTAAGAAAATGGCAAAACCTTTAAACTCAAAGGTTTCTAAAACAAATAATATCATTGAATCTCTTGTAAAGAACCTTTAATTTTTTATATTGACAAAATTTTTATTGATTTGTGTAGCCTAATTCAATGGAAATGAGGCCCGATGTCCAAAATTCTGAACCACCCCTTTAACATTAATTAATGCACCGTGAACTAACATGAACATTTTTGTTGACTAAAATTAACCAAGTTTAAAAAATGCTGTAAAATATATTGCTCATTGTTTGTTGATGTTATGTAGTGAATTAACCAACAATTTATTTTATTTTTATGTATTAAATTGTTTTGTTTTTTCGAAATCATGCTCAAAGTTGATCTCGATTAAACGTGTTTGTCCACAGAGCGAATGCAGATAAGTTTTCCAGCATCAGTGTTTATTAGTGCTGCTCATTCAGATCCTGTCTTCAACTGTAATAACAGGACTTACAGGGACATCTAGTGGCTACAGACACACTGGCAGCAATATAGACTTCTATTGATTTTACATCAAATTGGCCATTTATCCACGGAAAATTACAGCACGTTTACTCGGCAAAGAGCATTCTGGCAATGGTTTATGGTCATTAAAATACAAATGTCAAAATTCTACAACAGGGTGCGTTTCCCAAAAGCATTATTAGCCGACTATGGTCGCATGTTCCGTCGTTATCAGCAGTTCAGCGAGTCTGTGTTTCCTGAAACCATCGTTCCGACGAACCTTCGCCAAAGCATCGCACAGTTGTGTGTTTGGACCTGTGGTTCGACCTGTGGTTAAGCAGAGTTTCTTGTTTGCATGACATGTGGACTAAATAAATCCTTATCTTCAGCAAAATAAGCAAGCCTGACATTCAGTGAAATCTATATATTTTATTTTGAATATATGTAATTTACATATTTTAGTTTGTCACGTTTTTTTAGAGTGCGCATGTGCTCTAGTAGCCTACACTGTAAATAAATATATATATATATATATATATTTGTTTTGTTTTTTCATGATTACAACATTTTTTCTTTTGTCAAATCAACTTGGATAACATAATATTTTTAGTTTATGTCAATTAAACCACTCTCCTTCATTGTACTAACTCAAACTTAAAATTTTGAGGCAAACCGGTTAGTTTTTTAAGTTTAAACCAACAATGTATTTTTTATAGTCAAGAAGGAACCTTTGAATCTGGAAATAATGCAAAGTTAAAAATTAAATAGTCCTCAAATGCCATGTCTGTAATTTATAGGGGGAAAATCTGGCATTAATTCAATATGAAAAGGATTAATTTTATTTCTGAAAAAATTATTCACCCCCCAAAAGTCGAATTGTGTGCAGAATATTTTATTCTTTAACCTCCAATAAACGCTTCCTGTAAGAGCTCCTGTCAGCTCTCTACTGCAATCTCTGCCAATTCCCCATCAGATCACTGATAATCTTTGGTTTTCACATTACCACTGCTTTTTTTTTTTTTTTTTTTTTAATTCCACCAAATATTTCCAACGAGATGTAAACCTGAAGACTGTACAGGCCACACTCTGACTGATCCCTGAGCCAAGCTTCAGTAGGTTTGGATGTATAGGTTGGGATGTTTGTCCTGCAGGAAACTTTGATCATTGATCATCAAGCTTCGGTCTCTGAAGGATCACCATCTTTGCCAAAATGGCTTGATACTTTAAAGAACTCATGATGTCCTTCATACAGTCAAGATTCCCACTTCCTGCAACACCAAAGCACCCCATAGCAAGACTGGACCTCCTCCAACTGATCCATGGGTCCAAAAAGTTCCAGTTTGGTCACATCAGTCCATGAAACATTCTTCCAGAACTCCACAGGTCTATCCAAATGAAGTTTTGCATATTCAAGTGGGCCTTTTATGTACTTCATGATCAAGAGTAATTCTGCAAGATGTCCCAACATGAAGGCCATATGCTTGTCTAGTGTTCTTCTTATACTCTGCATTGAAATGTGTTTTCCTCCTTTCATCAGGTCATCTTGCAAGTGTCTGCAGTACATATAGTTTTTTTTTCTCGGTTGCTCTGATCAAACATTTGATTCCCCTTAATGATATTGTGCTTTTTCTTCAAACCCCTCAGAGATGTTCTGGTACAACACATTTTAAATGTATAAATAAGGCTGCCGTTGAGTCTCTCTATAGGAACTTTTAGTGTTTTGAAAATCTTACTATAGGTGAAATGGCTGCTGGCAATTTCTAAATGTATATGTAAAAAAGCACAAATTCAGTTTTTTAATTCACATTTAGGAATTTAAAACGTTTCAAGTTTAAGAAGAAATAATCAAAAGGAATAAAAATAGGCCTACCATGTTACTGCTGTCTGGTCATTTTTCAATAATTATTTGACACAATGTGCTCTTATTAGCACCATGGAGTGACTAAAAATACTCTTCTGCAACATCTGATATATGCACATTTGGATGTACATGTAGGCCTATGTAGGATAAATGTTTGACATGTAAAACATATTCATTGGAAACAGGAAACAAACTTCCCTCTTCATGCAGGGCTCTCATCATGTGAGCTGTCAATCAAAAAACACTCCTTCATGTATGAGGTTACAGGTTTTAGAACAACACAGCGACTGAATCTCGAGTAACGTTTTGATGGAGTTCTCCGGTGACCCACTGTTTAAATAAAGGCCTCGGAGGCGAGTGTTTCCTTTCAGTTGCCATCACCTCGCTTTTTTACAGTATGATTAATTAGGGTTATTACTTAACTGCCGTGTTACCTTACAGCGGAGAGATGGAGCCCGTCAGTTTCGCTCAGAGCCAAAGCACATTGGTGGGGTTTTATGAATGCAGGGGAACTCATGAACAGAGATGCGCAATTACAGCCATTACCTCATCAATGAGTGACAGGGTCAAAGAAGCTGTTCTGTTACATGTAGCCTATAAAGCCTGGACACACTATATATATTATTGTCATTACTACTATTTAAAATAATGTTTTTCTATTTTAATTTTTAAATATCATTTATTTCTGTGATGCAAAGCTGAAATGTCTTCATCCATTACGCCAGTCTTCCGTGTCACATGGTAGGCCTATATACAGTTTATCGTAAAAATATGTACAACGTGAGAGATGAGAATCATGAGTTATGAACAAAATCGAAAGCAGAGATCGGGGAAATCAGGGTTAACATCACAGTATGTTTATAGAAGCCTATACATAAATCAACAGTAAAACGAAATGTTTAAAAGTAGGCCTACGTAAAATGTGAAATTAAAAAACAAGTGTTTTTGGACAAAACACTGTAATTGACATGCATAAACTAATAACTAAAAAAAATGGCGACCTGGCATTTATGAAAAATATTAATACGATTAATGTTCAAGTTGCATCTTCCCGTTAAATTCTGCATTATTGTTGTTCTCTTCTTTACTAAAGAGCTATTAGAAAATTATTAGGAAAATGGCATTGTGATTTTATTTTGGTGGAAATAATTCACAAAACAAATAATTAAAGAAGGGCGTGAACTAAGTTTGAAACAAGGCTACATTTGTTTAATTTGCGCTCAAACACTAATACTGAGCTTAATGTAGATGTGCAAATATATTCAAATAGTTGACAAATTTCAATGGATATAACATTATATTAAACTTTAGTTTATTATAAATGCATTTAGCTGTTAACAATTTCAAAGACAATAGAAGTAATTGTGAAATTACATATAAATATGTAGGCCTACTTTACAAGTTAAAAAAATGTACGCCTACTCTTAAGTTTCACAATTTTAATTTAATATAAATTAATATATACATTTGAAGTATAATACATTTCATTGAATTGCAAATAACATTCCATTTAGTGTCCGAAAACATCATCAGATTACACTTAAATAGTCTTTTAAAAAGAGGCTATATTATTATCTTAAAAGTGTGTTTAAAGTGTCATTCTTTTTCGCATGGCCATGAAGCACACCTAAGTTGAGTCGAAAATTTAACGAGCAATAAATATAAATGCTGATCTTCTGGAGACTTCTGACCACTGAATAATTCGCTCTATAACGGGCCACAATTGTAGACCTACAACGACGACGTGGTGATTCGATTTTTATCATTATATTTTATCGTAATTTATTTAATTATAACTAACTGATTGATTAATTAATTAAGAACATTTCATTTGAAAATGTGTGTTCTGTTTTTATTATAAACGAGGGAAAATCTTTCGTCCCGCCTAGGCAGTCACTAAAATGAAAAAATCTAACGCGGCCATTAAATAGTAGCCTATAGGCTATAAGTAAATATTATTCAAATGAAACATGAAATGCTTAACTATAGGGGAAATAAGTAAGGTTTGCACAGGTATCGGCACTGAATAAAGGAGGTCTCTGCATGATGGACTGAAGCTGAGGTGTCTGACCCTCACTCAAGCATTGCGGGCTGGCGCCAGAGCTACATCAGGTGTAGGGTTACTGTTTGTTGTGGCCTGTGTACACTAATAGGCCTGTTGGATGTCACTGTCGGCGTCACCTTTACGGACATCCACTTTGCTTCAGCGAAGCACAAACCAATTTACCCGCATGCTTTCAGGAGGCTGAGTGGACGAAGCACATATGAACACTGCAGTGATTACTAACATGTTTGTATAATATTAAGTTATTTAACCAGATATCTTGGCCTATGTTAAATACAACAGCTTAAATGAATGCATTATTAAAATGACTGAAACGTAATGTCATATGCCAAATAGGCTACATGAATGTAAATAATATCGTTATTTGTAAGGGTTTTGAAACACTGATCATTGATCATTGAATTTCTTTGCAGATCCGCAACATTTCATTGAAAAGTATATTAAAACTATATGCCTATATTAATTGTCTAGTAGCCTACTGGACTATATCAGTTAATACTCTAACATTAATGGCTAATAATATCCAGGGCCGGCGCTAGCCATTTGGGTGCCCTAAGCACAAATGCTTGGTGGTGCCCCCCCCCCCCCCCCCCCCACCCCCCACCCCCCACCCCCCACCCACTCACCCACTCACCCCCTCACCCCCCCACCCACCCACTCACCCAAGGAATAACAACCATTCAGAATTTCTTAGTCTGATGAAGCACAATATAATAATTCTGTACATAATTGATATATGTGTGTGTACTGTGTATAATTATTTTGTATATATATAAATACACATTTGCATTTATGTATTTAAGAGATATTTGTTATTTATATATAAAATATTTAAATTTATATATAATATAAATTATATATAAATATATACAGTATATACATGCAAATATTTCTTAAATATATACGTGCATATGTGTGTGTATTTATATATACAAAATAATTATACACAGTACACACACATATATCATGTAGACACAAACTTTTATTTTGGATGCGATTAATCTTTTCCCAGCCCTAATAATTTGACAACTCTGTGAATATGAAAATATACAAACACTGAGATTGTGTTTTTGTTTTTTTTTTTTCTAATTGCAGTTTCACCAACAGATGTCGCCCTTGGGCCTTGGCCTATGAACCTCTTGAAAATGACCGCATTATCCGCATAAAACAACAACGAAAAAACGTATCTAAGCGGTCTTCCTTTTCTCCCCAAACAAACTAACTGCATCTTAAACAGGCCAAGTTTCAAAATTTTCCGGGGGAGAAAGCCCCGGACCCCCGTTAAAATAAAAGATTCAACATGCAGGGCTAAAAAAGCCCCGGATCATTTCATTTGCACTACTAGCGACGCCCCCCCCTGGACATGCATACACGACGCAAGGGCGCCCGCGCTACAAAACTAACATTTTTATTTAAAACATTGTCTTACCTGCAAAGCGACGCGCGAGTATCATCCCGCTGTCTATTCTTTTTCCTTTTTTCGCCCCCGACTCTTGGTGCCTTTTCGAGGCCATGTCTGAGGGCAGTGTCTGCCAAATTTGACATTGATTGAGGCATAATCGAACAGACCACTGGGAGGTGGGGAAGGGGGGGCACCAGAGGGAGACGAAAAAGGAGATTCACCTTTTTCTCGACTAATTTGGTCTAGGCCTATATTACTTTTGTATTGCTTTTGTATATTAACATGCTTTAGACATATTTTATTTGTTATTTATACTAGTAGCCTATTGTGATGATTTTTCACGACCCAGATTTTTTGGTGCCCCCCCAAGCACTTGGTGCCCTACGCGCAGTGCGTGATGTGCGTGTGCGGAGCGCCGGCCCTGATAATATCAACTAAATCCAAAAAAAATATTGAGACTCTAAGCCAGAACACCTTCATACTTTAACATTCCAAATGAACCGATTCCCATTCGTTTTCCATTTCCACCTGGATTTATTTCTAGCCTTTAATACATTAAACTTCATTTTTGTAACCTAATAGTCAGGTTTAATCATAGGCTACTTATTGAAATAAATTACCGTTCTTTTAAATGTCATTACCTGTAGCTTAAGCCCACTTGACACAATAGTGTGGAATCGCCTTTAAATTGCACATTAAATGGCATTTCAATCTCAACGATCCTCTATCGGAGACTTTTAAACCAGCTGTTGTGTTCGGACAGGTGATGATGGGACGCACAGAATGGGAGGGGTCAGTCTGAGATAAGGACGCTGTGTATTAGATAAGAGCTCTTCTCTCTGCACCTTCAACAGCGGAAAGAGGAAGACAGGGGCTATTCTTCATCTAGAGCTGCTTCTGCGTGGACATAGGCCTACACGTCAAACAACAGCGACACGTCCAGAAGACTTCACTGCGGTGGACCATATTCTTCTGCTCACCTGTGGACATCTGTAGGAACTTTACAAAGTCAACTGATGTCGCTTTGCGTTTGAGCAGGTGAAACGAAGAAGCTTTCTTCCACCTTTCTTCAAGCACACACACAAATCTGTCGAGCGATGCTTCCGAGTCCCGTAACCTCGACTCCATTTTCGGTGAAGGACATCCTCAAACTGGAACAGCAACACGCTCTGAACCCTCACGCACTGATGGGTGTCGAGCAGGACTCGCTTCAGCTGCAGTGTATTCAGAGCACCCTGAGCCGGAGCCTGGATCTGCTCTACAGCCCCGAGAACCTCAGCACGAGCACGGGCACGGTCGCGGGCACGGGGGATCAGCTCAACTCACACGAGTTCGACACGCTCAGAAGCTCCTGCGGGTCTCCAACCGAGGAGGACATGGATCCAGGCGAAGACACAAGTAGGATATTTAGGCCTATATCAAGTATGATTTAACAAGTAGGATATTTATAGTTATTATTTATAGCTTCAATCGTCTTCTTTCAATAGATGCACTAAAAACAAAATCAATTAATAGTCAACTTTCATCAAATTGAATTGAATAATCCTTTATAGTAGGCTATTCATATAGCCTACGAATTAAGAATGTTAAACGAGAAAAAAAAACTAGAGCTTAATAAAACATTTTGTATTAATCTTAATGGAACAACAAGGGAATGGATTATTTAGTTTAGGCTATGTGATTCGTATTCATAAATGTAAACAAATTCAACGTAAAAAAAAACGTAAACATAGGCTAACTATGTTTAAATTCACGTTTAAGGTTTATACAAAATGTTTTATTAAGCTCTAGGTTTTTTTACTCATTTCAAATTCTTAATTAATAATATGTAATGGTTATTCAATTAAACTTGATGAAATTTTAAATTAAATGCGTAAATCTCGAGAAAAAAAAGCTTACATTTCTTTTATGCACATATCGGGTTTAGGAAATGGTTTTGGGCTCAAAAGAGGGCTTTCAGTGGGTTAACTAGGCTATAACATACTGTCAAATAATTGCAAGTTGAAGGATTTAGAAAATCAACGTTTTTTAGTTGGTTTTAAATGTTAAGTTACAACCCCCAAAAAAATATTTCACAGTCTGAAGCTAAGATTCCACTATTTTTTTCTAAGTCAGTTTAACGTAATTTAAATTGAAATGACTTAAACATCCAAGTTGATTGTGCTTAAAAATATAAGGCAGCAACTTTATTTTGCAGAAGCTATAGACTACTGACTGATCAGTTCAGAATTATGGTAAATTGGGACACAATTATCCTGAATTAACCTTACATAAAAAAAACGGTAACCCTTTAGTTTAGGGTCCAATTCTCACTATTAAATTGCTTATTAGCATGCACATTAGGATATTAGCTGTTTAATACTTATAAAGCACATATTAATGTCTTATGCATGACCCAATTCCTACCCAATACATAAACGTACAACTTTTAATAAGCAGTAATTCGAGTTCATAGTTAATAGTTATTTGGAATTGTAGAATTGGACCCTAATCTAAAGTGTGACCTAAAACATTATAAGCAGCCTATTTGTTGTTGTATTTATTGATCCTCTTCATTCAGTGCATTTCATATAGCATTTATACGCAGAATATATTATTATTATTATTTGAATTTGTAGGCCTGTGTCCGTTTGACGACTCCAGTTATAAAAAGGAAGCACCCCGGGAGAAGCCAAAGCAGAGGCAGCGGAGGAAACCTCGAGTGCTCTTCTCTCAAACTCAAGTGTTCGAGCTGGAGAGACGCTTCAAGCAGCAGAGATACCTGTCCGCACCCGAGCGAGACCACCTGGCTCATGTCCTGAAGCTCACCTCCACACAGGTCAAAATATGGTTCCAGAACCGGAGGTACAAGTGTAAGAGACAGCGACAGGACAGGAGCCTGGAGCTGTCCGGCCCGCGGAGGGTTGCGGTGCCCGTGCTAGTGCGAGACGGAAAGCCCTGTCACGGAGCTCCTTACAATGTCACTGTATCATATCCCTACAATAACTATTACAACAGCTATGGAAATAACCCATACCACTGTAACTTCACCTCTGTCCCCTCGTTTGCCAACACAAGTCAGATACCGAACCACTTTGTGGATATGAATCTGACGACGGGAAGTGTGGATGGGATCAGATCTTGGTGAGACATGGCATCGGTCCTAAAAGAGAAGATTTTTGGATTAAGACTATATTTATCCGAGTGGCACTGCTGAAAAACGCTGAGGAGAAAACACTGTCATTGTTGTCTGATTTTGTACATATATTTTTGTTTTTATATCAGTGGTTTACAAAACAAACAACACCAAATAAAGACTAAATATTTAATAACAGTATATGCTTCATGGAGATTTTGTCATGCTTGTATTTAGAGCCATTTTGAGATGTTTCAAGAAAGCTAAATTTGACAGGCCTATATTAACTTTATCGTGAGGCTGTGCTGATTGTTATTGGCGTATCCCTGAAATAACGATTTACATCTATTATAGGAAAATAGAAATGCTGGTGTCTGTGAGTTCAAATGTGACTGTTAAATTATATCTGAAAAGGTGATTATAACCTAAATCCATTTCAAAATAATTTCCTACTGTATTTTTTTCGAATAACTTTTTTTAGCTCTAATAATACGAACTGTTTGGCCATATTTGTCCCTAAAATATTAGGCAGCAGCTTAACTGGTTCAAGAGGATTTTTTTTTACACCGCAAGAAAAACCGCCGGATTTCTGGAACATATCTCAATAAATTCAAGTTTTAATGCAACGTGTGGAAATTTATTTGGACTATTTCTCTAAGTAACACAAGAAACGGTTGCAGTATCGCAGGGTTAACTGTACAAAGTAAAATTTCAGTTTCAGATTTATATTTTATCTGAATTTTATTATTAGCCTATTATTCGCTGCCGCTGGTATAACCCAATGACGTAGGTTGACTCAGTCATATTAAATAGTTTAGAGTAACAAGAAAGAAAGAAAGAAAGAAAGGAATAAAGAAAGAAAGTTTATAGATGCATATGAAACAAGCTGCTTGAAAAAAAAATTTTTTTTATTAGCCTAACATTTAAAGAAACTTGATATAACGATGGTTCTGTTTTTATTTTAAATAGGATTAATAGGCCTGTTGTATCTCAGCTATTTTTGTGTGCGTAAAATTGTTTACTTTACAAATTAATAATGTATGCATATGAAACATGCTGCTTGAAAAAAAAAACATTTTATTTTTTTACTAGCCTAACATTTAAAAAAACTTGATATCCTAACGATGGTTCTGTTTTTATTTTAAATAGGATTAATAGCCCTATTGTATCTCAGCTATTTTTGTGTGCGTAAAAATGTTTACTTTACAAATTAATAGGCTATCACCACAAACATATTTTAAGATTTAATGCTAGTCAAATCGATTAAAAAAGTGATAAAGCCAAAGTTAAGCAAGACGCTACAATTCGCTGTAACGTCGTAGTAGGCTAAACTAAACCAATTAAATTATCTCCCAATCTTAACGCTTTCCAATGAGCTTGTCATTACACTCACATTAGCCAAACAGATCCGACAATTGAAGAGTCGTGATAAGTCAGATAGCCAGGATGCAGTGCTGAGAGTAAACAGAAGAGCAGACAAGCCGGCACTCTCTCAGCCTTGTCTCGAGATCTGAAATCTGACTGCGAGCCACCTATGATAGGACCTGTCTGATAAAGCAACTCCAGGAGAATCTTTACAAATATGCCAGTTTAGCGCCCTGCTTTTAGTAACAATAGAAACCCTTAGAATTTGAAAATGGGTTCAATTGTTATGCTGTAATGGGAATTGTATTGATTTTAATGAAAACTGTAATGGTCCCTGGGGGTCTATTTTGTTGCCTTCTATTGGTGGTGTGTTAAAACCATTAAATCCTAATGGAATATTGCCCAAAACACACAACAGGACAAGGGGTGCCAGGCCTGTGTAACAAAACCAGCCCAAGGGCCAATCAAAGCTCAAAACAAGCCGAGTGACCCTATCGCTTACAAATATGAAAACTTGTTGGCCACTCCCAAATATGCCTGCCTAAAATACATATTTTGCCGTCACTGTATGCGTTATTCACAATTTCATCTTGAAAATCACTAGCCAATAAACAGTGTTTTCATAATTACAATAATAGGCTTTGTCAAACCTTTAAATCGCGGAGAAAAACACCAACACGCAGCAACACTTTATACAAGTTGGCAAAACTGATAGGCCTACAGAAACCAATTAGGTGACGTTTTTCATGGTTAAAGCTTGGTGGTTTGTAATGGTATTTTTAGTGGAAACCATAAGAACTTCGGTGATGGTTTTTATAGTGTTTTTTTCTCTCTTTTTTTTTCAGCAGGGCGGCTTCAGCATAAGAAAATCATATAGCCTAATGTAATTTCGTACATATTTTATTTCAGATATTTTATATCCTACAGGCGCTAGCCTAAGGTAATAGCAAAGTCTGCTAAGTGACTGCAGGCGAATCAGATCTTTTCAGGCAGACTGTCCGCACTATTATTTGCAAATGATCAAATCAGATTTGTGTGTCCAAACATAACCCTATACCTGCATGAGTTGCTTTGGTAATGGCGTAGTAGATGTACCACAGGCCAGGTATGTGACGACGAGGCTTTCAAAGCGGATGCAGGGGAAATGGAGGTGCACCATCCCGCTCTCCAAACTGTCCAAACTAGCGCCCTGTCGAGTTGCGGTGCACAACTCCTCCGTCGCACAGGAAATAGAAATCTTTGGACTATAGATAGAACACCGTATGAATACTTTCTGATGCGATACTAGCTACTTCAAAATGGCATAAAAAACAGGGTGATGGAAACATATCTGATTGGAATCGAATTTCAAACCACTTCCTTATGGGGGGGGGGGGGGGGGGGGGGTTTCATGTGTTTTTTTGATGTCCAGACTTTCAAAAACCTATCTGGACAAAATCTGGATATGCAAAAAATTAGATTTTTGCTGGCAGTCTGAACATGGCCTTATATATGACATCTTACTCTTACACCATAACTCAACTTAAAGGAGTAGTTCACTTTAAAATGAAAATGAGCCTGGGTGATTTACGCACCCTCAAGTCATCCTAGGTGTATATGACTTTCTTCTTTCTGACAAATACAATCAGAGTTATATTAATAAACACCCTGAGCTTCCGAGTTTTATTATGGCAGTGGATTGCAACCATCAGTTTGAAGCTCAAAAAAGTGCATCCATCCATCATAAAAGTGCTCCACACAGGCTCCGGGGGTTAATAAAGGCCTTCTGAAGCGAAGCGATGAGTTTGTGTAAGAAAAATATTAATATTTAACATGTAACAAAGTAAAATATCTAGCTTCCGGCCAAACGGCCATACGCAGTCTACTTGCGCAACTTGTGATGTCGTATCGTAGTGCGTCATGGCGTAGCGTAAATATCAGCAGTGCGTCGCATTACTCGCATAAGTTTTTTACTTAAGTGGAATCCATATGTTCGTTTGGCCGGAAGCTAGATATTTTACTTTATAAAGTTTTAAATTTGAATATTTTTCTTACACACACACACATCACTTTGCTTCCGAAGACCTTTATTAACCCGGAGCCGTGTGGAGCACTTTTATGGTGGATGGATGCACTTTTTTGAGCTTCAAACTGATGGTTGCAGACCACTGCCATTATCAAGTTCGGAAGTGTCATGAGTTTTTATGAAAATAACTCTGATTGTATTCATCTGAAAAAAGAAAGTCATGCACGTGTGAGTAAATCACGAGGTAATTTTCATGTTAAAGTGAACTACTCCTTTATAGGGATAGTTCACCCAAAAATGAAAATTCTGTCATCATTTACTCGCCCTAAAGTTGTTCCAAACCTGTATGAGTTTCTTACCATCCCTTTAACTGACACACAACAATAAAATATAATAATTACAGTGTGTTAACCTTCAGTTGAGGTAGCCTTAAATGGTTTGTGAGACACTTAGCGTCCTAATGAAAAGAATATGAGCAATCAGAAACATTTCACTGACAGTGGTGTGGGAGAGTAACTTCAGTCCTATCTTAATGGACAATTTATTTCCTGTTTAAGACTGTGTTGGATAGGACCGAGGCAGAGATAGAAAACGCTCTCAAGAGTCTCGTCAGCACTGAGTTCAGATAAGGGAAGAGTATGTGGCCCGGAGCAGCATTTAGCAGATTGATATACGCAGCTAAGGGCAGTATTTAGCAGCAGGCAGACAGAGTGGAGACTATGACCACTTCAAGAGATCAGATAAGTGTGTGTGTGTGTGTGTGTGTGTGTGTGTGTGTGTGCGTGCGTGCGTGCGTATGTGTTTGTCAGGGTCTCTGTATATACGATTGTATTGAACATTTATATGAGAATGAGCTTGTGTTTACAAGCATGCAGACGCATCCAAATGAATAAGTGTGTGTGTGTGTGTGTGTGTGTGTGTGTGTGTGTCGGGTCATTGTCCACTGCGTGGCACAGCAGCTCAACAGGAAGAGATCTGGTTAGAGACTTACTTAGTGAGCCAGTGACAGACAAGGTTAAGACACGGGAGGCCTGGATCTTCACTTCTGTCTTGTCACTCTGAAAGACACACACACAAAAACTTGTTCCACAGTTCTAAAGGAAGTGGGAACTGGCCGAAGGGCTAAAGGTTAAGCTGACTTCATTCCATCTAATTATTTATGAAATGTTGAAACCCCATTGTACAGAAATGTTTAAGTTCCACAAAATGTAATATATCTCTCTACTACTGTAACCTACACTAATCCTGCAGGGTCAAAATACAAAACAAGGTTTAAAAGCACATGAATAAACTCAACTCAATCTAGTACTAAAGTAGAACTGCATCCAAATGTTAAATCACTAACAATAGGAATGTGAAAAACAACAAGAAGTCTGAAGCTACTGCTGGAACTTGTTGAAGCACACAGAAAGTTTGAAACGGGCCAGAGAGAGTGGCGGCATTTAAACTGACTCGAAATGCCAGATTTACCAGAGCTCTACAGATCATCTTCTGTCTGTGAGGACACTGACTGTGCTTTTATTACATCAGAAGAGATGTTTTGGACATTTTGTCAGTATAAAGACTAGACAACTAGAAAAAGACTCCCATGCTCCCCAACAATGCTTGCGCCACACATCTGTCCACACTTAAGAGACATCACTCAACTGTCTCCATATATAAACACACTCATGTCCTCTTGCAAGACGTACTCAAGCTGAATGGAATACCGGCAAAACTGCATTTTAACCATCTCAATGTCAAAAAATGCATTTCACATCTAATCACATTTAAAAGATGTGCAACTGACTGCCATTGCCATTTTTTTGTCCTTCAGCATCAAGGCAAAAAATCATCCCACCATCAAATATACAAGAATTGGCCTGACAGAATTTGAATTGAAGTGTCTTGCCAGACAGTGTGTAAAAAGGTCTCTGAATGCTTTTTTTTTTTTGGAGTTTCTTCCAACCGCATCTTGTAAAAATGATTTACCGAGCACAAGGTGAAGTGAACTGAATGAGTGTGGTGTTCATGGAGAAGGGTTTGGTCCAGTTTGAGTGAAGGTTCTTTGATACCTCAGTCCAGAGCAAGCTGTGTAGACATTATATCACCTTGACTTCTTCTTAAGGGGAATGAGTAATTCATTTTGTGCAGAAGAGATGTGGTCACCTTTCTGGCACACAATGCCTCCTTTTGTTCTCTCCCTTGAGTCCATCTAATGGGGAACAAGTGTCTCCAGCTAATCCCCTCTGCTTGTCCGTGTGATCGAGTGATTAATATTATTCTAGGTCACAGCGAAAGCAATGCAGACGGTCTGTCATTCATTTTTAAACCAATGTTACATTCAACACTCAAGCCACAAAAACCATAGCAGCAGGACATGTCAGGGCTCACATAAGAGTTGTGTCTTTCCAGGTGAAAAAGAAGAACACTTAATGGCATACCTTTAAAAAGAGTATACGTATTACAGAAATAATATTCTTAAAAAGAATATACTTAAAGGTGCAGTAAGCGATTTCTGAAAACAGCTGTTGAAAGTGGATAGACTGAGCACCTGCAGCCAAACAACAGTAGGGGGTGTGTCCACTCATGTTGGGGCGGAGAGAGAGTGAGCCAATCAGCAGTAGGGGGCATGTCCACTCATCTTGGGGAGGAGACAGAGTTAGCCAATCAGCAGCAGGGGGCGTGTCCACTCATGTTGGGGAGGAGAGAGAGTGAGCCAATCAGCAGCATTGGGGCATGTCCACTCATGTTGGGGAGTAGACAGAGTTAGCCAATCAGCAGCAGGGGCGTGTCCACTCATGTTGGGGAGGAGAGAGAGTTAGCCAATCAGCAGCAGGGGGCGTGTCCACTCATGTTGGGGAGGAGACAGAGTTAGCCAATCAGCAGCAGGGGGCGTGTCCACTCATGTTGGGGAGGAGAGAGAGTTAGCCAATCAGCAGCAGGGGGCATGTGCACTCATGTTGGGGAGGAGACAGAGTTAGCCAATCAGCAGCAGGGGGCATGTCCACTCATGTTGGGGAGGATAGAGAGTGAGCCATTAGGGGTCGTGTCCACTCATGTTGGGGAGGAGAGAGAGTAGGCCAATCAGCAGCAGGGGGCATGTCCACTCATGTTGGGGAGGATAGAGAGTGAGCCATTAGGGGTCGTGTCCACTCATGTTGGGGAGGAGACAGAGTTAGCCAATCAGCAGCAGGGGGCATGTCCACTCATGTTGGGGAGGATAGAGAGTGAGCCATTAGGGGGCGTGTCCACTCATGATGGGGGAGGAGACAGAGTTAGCCAATCAGCAGCAGGGGGCATGTCCACTCATGTTGGGGAGTAGAGAGAGTGTACCAGTCAGCAGTAGGGGGTGTGTCCACTCATGATGGGGGAGGAGAGAGAGTTAGCCAATCAGCAGCAGGGGGCATGTCCACTCATGTTGGGGAGGAGCGAGAGTGAGCCATTAGGGGGCGTGTCCACTCATGATGGGGGAGGAGACAGAGTTAGCCAATCAGCAGCAGGGGGCATGTCCACTCATGTTGGGGAGGATAGAGAGTGAGCCATTAGGGGCCGTGTCCACTCATGTTGAGGAGAGAGAGTAGGCCAATCAGCAGCAGGGGGCATGTCCACTCATGTTGGGGAGTAGAGAGAGTGTACCAGTCAGCAGTAGGGGGTGTGTCCACTCATGATGGGGGAGGAGAGAGAGTTAGCCAATCAGCAGCAGGGGGCGTGACCACTCATGTTGGGGAGGATAGAGAGTGAGCCATTAGGGGCCGTGTCCACTCATGTTGAGGAGAGAGAGTAGGCCAATCAGCAGCAGGGGGCATGTCCACTCATGTTGGGGAGTAGAGAGAGTGTACCAGTCAGCAGTAGGGGGTGTGTCCGCTCATGATGGGGGAGGAGAGAGAGTTAGCCAATCAGCAGCAGGGGGCGTGACCACTCATGTTGGGGAGGAGCGAGAGTGAGCCATTAGGGGCCGTGTCCACTCATGTTGAGGAGGAGAGAGAGTGAGCCATTAGGGGGCGTGTCCACTCATGAAGGGGAAGGAGAGAGAGTTAGCCAATCAGCAGCAGGGGGCGTGACCACTCATGTTGGGGAGGAGCGAGAGTGAGCCATTAGGGGGCGTGTCCACTCATGTTGAGGAGGAGAGAGAGTGAGCCATTAGGGGGCGTGTCCACTCATGTTGGGGAGGAGAGAGAGTTAGCCAATCAGCAGCAGGGGGCGTGACCACTCATGTTGGGGAGGAGCGAGAGTGAGCCATTAGGGGGCGTGTCCACTCATGTTGAGGAGGAGAGAGAGTGAGCCATTAGGGGGCGTGTCCACTCATGTTGGGGAGGAGAGAGAGTAGGCCAATCAGCAGCAGGGTTTGTCGTTCGTTTGTCATCCTAGCTTAATTTTCCATGAAGCTTTATTTTCCATAGCTTCTGCTATGATAAAGAGACATCTACTCTTGCATTGTGTGGTCGTGCATTTTGAGGACCAAGCAGTGGCGGTTCTACTTTGAATTACAGCCAGGGCGAGACCCCCTTTGACCCCCTTCGAGCACCCCCCCAAATGACACAGTTAATAGAATCCAGTTATTTTGCTAGATTAATCTAACTTTCAAGGGAGGAACCATTAGCACATTGGTTACTGCCTTGAATTATATGCATGGCACACTTTTAGTTATAACTTGTTAAATACTTTGTCACGAAATGGAGTTTTTAAAAGTGAAAGGGTCAGAGAGATACTTATTTAGTAACACAATACTTAGGCTATCTCTTAAATAATTTCGAAAAGCTCTCATATTAACAACTAGCTGTTTTAGACCTAAAATAGCTTTTGTAGGACTATGTCACTCTTAAAATGTCAGAGAAAAGGACAGAATCAGAGATTATTTAGAAAATAGAAAATTGTACTTTGCATATTATAGGCTCCTGTAAAAACACATAATTAAAGTTGATTATTTTCATTTCATGAATATAGTGACCAAAATGATCACATACACAGAATCTTGTTCAAAAAGCCTAATACACAATGAAATCAATTCACCAAGTTAATAACATTAAAGATTTGTTTTAAAGGAGTGTATTTTATGTTACCTACTAAACTTAAAAAAAGGTTAACACAAAAAAGGTTTTATAAAAAGATAAACCTCATATTTCAGCATTTAAATCATCTCTATAAAAAGAATGAGTCAATAAAGATACATTCCTGACATTTATAATGCACAGTAGCTTATCTTTTATTATTAATAGTAAAATTCGGACAGATTTTCCCATGGCTGTCGTTGCTATACATCCATGCGCTGCGCTCTCCACAACGACAAAGAAGTTTTAGGAGCTAATGTTTTTCCACCACAGAAAAAGCTTGCTGTAGCTCTGCTAAAAGATTTATTTACGGAGAAGAGAAAACATGGTTGGGTGCACGTGCACTCCCATACTGAAAGGTTTATGAGCGCGCTTCCCGTGCGCCTATTTGAAATAACGACCTCGAGCGCGCAAAAGACGCGATACGTCAGGAGACCCCCTTGCTATCGCTTCTGTGCACGGCACCTTCTCGGCAAGAGAGGCGCCATTGCCAATAATTGAATCGAAATGATAAAAAATAGGAAAACCTTCGTGGCACAGAGGATTTTTTTTAACTGCTCGTGCCGCCCCCCCCATGTGACATGAAGAAATGCCGCCCCGGGCGACTGCCCGGTTCGCCCGTGCCTAAAACCGCCACTGGGGGCAAGCAATGAAGGGAGGGGTGTGTTTGTTTGGGTTGATTTCACATGTTTCTCATAAATCGCTTACTGCACCTTAAACTGAATGTAATGTTTGTGCACACTTAACTGCATGTTAAACGCAATTAAATGAAGATATATTATAGTTTAAATCTATATTAAATGCAATTAGTTGAACTTTTTTGACCAACTTAATTAGGACTTATACATCTTTATATGTAATTTCATAATTGAAATATTGTTAAAGTATACTGCTGAAATTACTGATAAGCATCTATGGTAAACTTGGCTTTTCTATTTAAACTTTTATGTAATGTATTTAAATATATATATAAATTCAATACAATCAAGTGCACTTCTTGTTTTGCGCAAAGCTTTTTTTATTTAGATGAGAAAACCATTCCTTTTAACTTTGTGCACATTGCACAAACTGGAAATGGGATCAAACGAATTCATAAGAATTAACCACTAATTTGCCAAAATGTAAAATACTTACAAATTGCAATGGGATTGTGTTGGTCAGATCTCTCTTTTTATTTCCTGTAGATACCACAATTTCAGAAAATACAAATACAATCGAATAGCCTAAACCATATACATAGCATAATGCAACCAAAAAGTAGTTAGAGCAAATCTGCCTGAGATTATAAACTAAACACTTCCCTTTTCAATAGACAGCATAGAATTCCTATAGCACTAAGTTCTTGTTAGAACATTTTGGTATAGGAATTTGTGAAGGAGTAAAAACATATCTTAAATTCTTATATCCATCAGTCAGGCTGAAAAAAATCACTTCACTTATAACATTATCACATCATGTTTGTTTAAAATCCAAGCTACAGTGGTGTGTGTGGCAAACAGGACTGTAGAACAGGCACTTGCCCGAAGCTAAGCGCTGGTTGTTTGTTCAGGGATCACCCCAGCAGGAATGAGAAGGTTCTGTCACTCAAGCTTTCACCCTGCTGTCTGTGTCTGTGCTTTATCTGTGTCTCAACTGCCAGCTTTTCTGCCCCAACCAGTCATGTCACATGCAAAAACATCAGTCTGAAGACTGAACCTCATCAAAGCCAAGTATTATCTCATGTTGCTATGACACACTCCAACAAATAAGGTCTGATTATCACTTAAAAGATGAGCTGTGTGACCCATATTATAGAACAAAACAAGAAAACTGTATGGTAAGGGTGTGTTTAAAACAACTGCTCATGAATGTCCATAATGTAGGCTAATCACTCTGTTTATATAGTATAAACGAAAGTACTGAGTGAACACCTACTTCCCGTTCCAGAGCAGACTATGTCCCCCCAGGAAAATGTGCTATCATTTGGCTCCCCCTGCTGTTTGAAAGACCCAGTTACACTATTAGCATTTTGCACTTTCTGTTCTGTTCCATTGTCCCAAAGTAGATAGGAGGCAACCTAATTCGAGTATTTATTATGCACTATTCTATGCCATTCTGTGTATAAATAGTGTGAGTAGTGTGTTCACACTGAAAGTGTCAAAAAGAAAAAAGTGTATTTTGACAAATCCAGATGATGCACTTGATTATATAGGCTATGAAAAAATGTGGAATGTTGGACGTTTCATGGACTTAAAGGTACAGTTCACCCAAAAATGAAAATTCTGTCATTATTTACTCATCCCAGGGCTGGACTGGTAATCTGGCATACCGGGCAAATGCCCGGTGGGCCGACGTGCTTTTTTACATCTCATACTTTTTTTTTAGCGGCCCATAAAACTCGTACATCAGCGGCCCACTGGTTTTGTTTTGTTTAATTGACGGCGCTGGGTTAGTGCCGGTGTAATGCATTGGTCAAAAAAAAGTAAGCGTCAGTTTTTTTTCCCACTGACGGACCGGCCCATGAAGCGTAGATCAGCGGCCCATTGGTTGTTTTCTTGATTGACACGGGGCTGGCCCAATCACATCTTTAAACACCTCCCCCTTTGGGCTTTGAGTGAGCGTGCAGTGTCAAGTGTGTATCTGTCAAAATAGTCTGAGAGATGGAGAAGAAACGCAAGGAATGTGCCGAGAAATAGCGTGTAATAGAAATAGCAGACGCTGTAAAATGTGTCAAAATATGTTTTCTGCAGCAACAGGACCAGCTGCAGAAAACATCCAGTGGCTGATGAGGAGGATAGTAAGGAGGATCAGGAGAGAGATGAGAAAGTGTAGAGTCCGCGGTAAGCAGAACTACTTTCAAAACACTTTGGCTATGAGTGTAGGAACCCATAACCCAGTTACGCATTATTTCCACATCTGCATAGTTGACGATTACAGAAATTTACTAGAGACGCGTTTTTATCCATGTTTTCCGCCAAAATAAAAGCTTGATGCAGTTTCCGTCAAAATAAAAGATCATGTGCTTATCTCTTTCAAGTTTAGAAATGAGTACAAAACTAATTATGAGTGTTTTATTTATTTTTCAGTGCATTTGTTTTACAATATTTGGCTATTAGGCTACTGTCATGAGATTAATGTTATAACTATTATTATGTAGTAGTGTAATATAGACAGACACTGTTACTAAAATAGGTTTAATTTTTTCTTTGTTATATTTGCACACTTAATATGGATTGGAGCTTTTAATTTTGAACCCCCAAACTGCACCAGATTGATGAATTTAACATTAAAATGCACAGAATTTTCTTAGGGGGAGCATGCCCCCGAACCCCCCGAGAAGGACAGAGGTCCGCCCACCACAGTTTTACCAAAATTCCTGTGAGAAACACTTGTATTTCTATGCCAATGCAGATTATAGCTTGTTTTTTGGATGCATCACTGTGGAGTATAGTTCAATTGTATTAATAAAGTACAATTTTGTACTTATTTCATCTGTTAATTCTCACTCGTTTATACTCACTCATTACATGGCATTAGTGGTTTTAATGAATAGGAGTTGAACAAAAACATATTCAAGGGCGTGCAAAGATGGGTGGTGTTTATTATCATATGTAGTGGGCCAGTCTGGACCAAAATGCCAGGGCCGATTTTCTGTCCCAGTCCAGCCCTGACTCATCCACATAGTATTTACACAATATTAATCTCCAACGCGTGTTCACGAGAGCAGCACGACACATGCATGTGTGCTGATGCGAAAGCAGACGTAGTTGTGTGAATGCCGGTTGAAGATTAATAGGCCTATTTTGTAAGTGGTAAATTATGTTTTTTTTCCACAAAGCACTCACGTCACTTCATAAAATTGAGGTTATACCACTGGAGTCACATGAATTACTTAAATGATGATTTAATCTCCACTGGGACATGGAAGTGGTAGTAGAATGTCAATCAAAAATATCTTTATTTGTGTTCCGAAGATGATCGAAGGTCTTACGGGTTTGGAACGATTATTTTGTCCACTTTCCACTTCTGTTCTGATTTATTCGAATGTATGGGCTTTATCCGTGGCTTTATCAGATCTTTCAATCTAATGGACGAAAATGTGCAATTATGAACGCGACCGGAGACGACGGAAAAACCAACACACGGAGAGCGGCAGATAATGTTCGCAAGACCAGCCGAACGCTGTGACGTGAGTGTGTGTGTTAGAAATCAGGAATGATGAGAACATCGAATGTGTTTTTGACTACCTTTGGAAGTGGTTGAAAGTGAACAAGCTCAAAACGTTTTAGACCGCATTTACACCTGTATTTAGTCCAGTTGTGATTGGTTTTGTTTAAGACTTTGATCACTGATCTCTAAGAACTACAGACCTGCAAGTGCAAGCTTTTTTTCTGTTGTTGTATAGGGCATAGTGTGTCATTTGGGATACAAATAATGAGTTTTTGGTTAAATGCTTGGAATAAGGTTTGTGGTTCACACAAGGTCAAGATATACAAGACATAGGCTACTCACGTTTTATTTACAAAACAGGCTACATCAGTAATACCCACTCGTGTTTTTTTTTTAAAGCTTTTACTTGAAAGAGGTAGTTAAAAGTGTCTAAATGGGAGGTCGTTGGTATCACGGACATTAAAGGTCATCACACCGAGCAGGTAAATCTCATTAGTCTGCTTCCATAGCATTGTGTTCATTATCACACTCTTTTAACTCAAACTCTAACTTAATAGTTTAAAGCTCCAGTAGGTAACTTTTGAAAACATGTATTTGCTAAAACTGTCATTATGTCCTGACAGTAGAATATGAGACAGATAATCTGTGTAAAAATCAAGCTTCTCTGGCTCCTCCCAGTGGTCCTATTGCCATTTGCAAGAAATACACGCTCCCGGTCTGAAACAACCAATCAGAGCCGAGAGGAGTGTCTTAGCAGTGTCAATCACACTCGTGTACGCGCTGATCACACCCCTCTCTTGCACAGCGCGAGCGCCGGAGCGCGAGCCGTCGTTCAAACTCAAGATTGCCGGCGTGCTGCAGCTGTGCTTATGACACCTAAACTGCCAATTCTCGAGTGACACCTGCTCATAAAACAAAGAGGTAAAAGGAAAAAGACTGATGACGATAAACAACCGAAAAAGAAAGAATTACACAGAGCCCATTGACTCGGTGTCAAAACTAACATGTAGATAAAATGTCACGCACTCTGCTAAGCAACAATTGAAACCTGCTAATTCACTGGCTTGTCATGTTGCTGAAATAATGTACTAGCACACCTTATCTAGCATTATATATCGCTAGAATAATTACTTACATGCTGTAACGTTAGTTACCGTTATATTAACGTTATCTTACTAGCTATTTATAACTTATAGAAAGAGTGCAACGTTATAAAGTTACATGTAGGCTATTGGAAAATACATAATGATTTGAGGACCAAGTTTGTAGTCAAAGTATGGGCAGGCCATAGTCAATGTAAAGCATATTATTGACGTTTAGTCCCTATTAGTGAATGTGCCATATAACTTTTTATCCGCTGTTATCGGTGGGCCTGTTTACTAGCCTGCGCGTTCACGACAGGCTCCGCTGTGGAGGACGAGCTGTGGAGGGAGGGCTGTAGTAGCGCAGCAGAGAGCAAGGGGATGGGACCTGGAAGTTGTGCTTGTTCAAATTTTCAGGCTAAGTCAACGTTTTCTCAAGACTCCCTACTGCAGCTTTAAGTCATGCAACCATGATCGTTCGTTTAAATGCTGCGTTCACATATACTGTAATTACAAGGTAACAACAATGTGAGCTATTAAAAAAAATGGCAAAATTAATCTAGCAGTCACGTGGTACAGTGGTCACTTGGTGTTACGAGTTGGAATTACGAGTTGTACATGGACGTGGACGCTTTTTACAAGTGGGAATCTCATAATTACTGTGGCCTACTTCCGACATGGCGTGAACGCACTTAAAGCATAGGCTACCTTTTGCTTTTTACTTCTACCGATTGTATTTTGGCTTCAAAAAGGTTGTTCATTTGTAATGATGATGAACTAAACGTGTAAGAATCATTTGTTGGTCACAGAGCTTATTTTCTGCAGTAATCCAAACGCCAAAGAAAAGGCTAATACGCCATATTGGATGAAAATGATGAGGGACAGACTTACTGTCTTTACAATGGCAAGCACTGTAGCTACTAAATGTCCTTGATCGCGTCATTTTCACAACTTTAAAAACTGTTTTATGGAGTTTTTGTCTACATCTTTCGGAAAGATGTTTAGTGAACAATCGGTTATGTTGTTAAGCAACAATCCATTGACCACACTGTACTCCCTTACAGACTAATTTTTAATGTCAAAATGAAACATGGCGCTACCCTGATTAAGGGCTTTTTTGTCGATGGAAATAGGGTGATGCTGTAACTTCAGGTTGGCCTACAAAATTCTCATCACGTCAGCAATCTATAAAAACAGCTTTTCAAAAAAAAAAAAAAGCCTTGTCAGCTGCGCAAACAAACAGAGCAATGTTATGATAGCACTGTTGAAATCAGTTTAAGAAAAGTCTGTAAAAATAGGGCATAGTAGGCTTATGATAATATGAAGGAATTTTCTGTAGGCTATTGTTTTTTTCGCCGGTGTTTTACCCATAATTTGCATCTCGAATTGCATTGGGTTGTGTTTTAGGTTAAAGGAACTGTCTGTAAACTTAACTAGTTGGCTACCTTTTCCATTTTTCTACAGATTTGACTCTTACAGTGTACTGTGTACAAATAATGTAAAGCCTATTAAACCGATGGAAGACATTAACATCTAAAGAAAAAAAACACACTTCACCTTTACATACCTTTAAGACTTTGATCACTGATCTACACAAAGAACTACAGACCTGCGAGTGCAAGCGTTTTCCCTGTTGCTGACAGCTTTCTGAGACTTCATTCCTTCATGTGAGTGCAAGCCAACACAAACTAGACCCCATCAAAACTGAAATCTAACCTGAAGGCAGGTATTAGTGAAGACACGTTCTTCTCAACTACAGATTATAATCTACAGATGATGTCATATTTTTTTTAATTTGTTTTAAGTTTTAAATTTGACTACTACATTTACCATGATACACTTCCAAAACTAACAGGCATTAAATATCGTCCTTTTGGGATCTGTCATATTAATTGGATCATGAAACTCAAACCACTTCAGTTTTCTCACACTAAATATTACTCCAAAAAAACTAGCCACTTGCTATTCTAAACAGTATGTTTGTATGGAATTGTGACATTTGGAATTTATATTGAAAAGAGGATTTGAGGCCAGCAGAGGGCACCATTTTACTAACTTATACATTTCTATTTGACACCAACTCAATTGTCCAAATGGGGGACATAGGTTTTTCTTTCGGAAAATGATCAAATATAATAAAACAATAAAGCTTTATCAATACTATAATTACTGTTCACTAATATAATGAGAACTAATTCTGGTTTAAACACAAGAAATTTAAGTTTGAAATTTAACCTATTTCACAGTAACATAACATAAAAAATATGCCACAAAATTATATACACTGTCTAAAAATTTGGGACATTAATACATTCATACTGATTGACATCAATGCATTTCTTCAGCAAGGGTGCATTAAATCGATCAAAAGTGACAGTAAAGAAAATTATTACAATTTTGATATTTTTATTCATCAGTGAATCCATTGAGCAGCACAACTGTTTTCAACACTGATAATAATCAGAAATGTTTCTTGAGCAGCAAATCATCATATTAGAATGATTTCTATAGGATCATGTGACACTGGAGTAATGATGCTAAAAAAATGCAATATTACTGCTTTGTTTAATTTTTGATTAAATAAATCCAGCCTTGGTGAACAGACTTCTTTTAAAAACATAACAAATACTGACCCCAAACTGTTGTATGTTATTGTAGTTCTAGATAGTAATGTAAAGTACTACAAAATGAGGCAAAACTTTGATGCCACCAAACAAAGGACGACAGTGAGATGTCCAGTCCACATAGCAGGTATGACATATGTCTTCCTGTCGACAGGGTCAGATTCTAACAAGCCCACATCTGGCCCAAAACAAGCAAACGGTGCTACTCATCTCTTCCACATTGTGTTAGTGTAAGGACAAGGGGTCAGGAGAGAAACCAGGAGTTGCATTACACAAGCCGCAAGAAATGCTCATCCAATTACAACTGCTTGTTTTGTGTGGCCAAAGGATGACATAGTCTCTGAATCTCGCAGTGTAAATAAAGAACTGAATATGTGTTTGTGCAATTAAGATAGACATCAGAAGATACACAAAACAGGAAAAAGACTTGATCAAAGATGCAGAGAATAAAGATGAGTAATGCAGGTAGTCTAGTGTGTGTGTGTGTAAGAGGTAGGAAACAGACAGCAAGATTATTCAAGGTGAGCACTATCATGAAACACATCTAAAATACAAAGCTTACATGACAACAGCTAAACGGAGGTAAACCTTCACAAATCCTTAATCTTTTCTCCGTCTGCGGAAAAAACCCACAAGAGAATTATGACCATTTCAAAAATATTTTATGATCACTAAAATAAAAATGAAAAAAAATGTCTGTGTAGAATAGGATTATATATATATATATATATACGTGTGTGTGTGTGTGTGTGTATATATATATATATATATATATAGGGGTGTAACAATAGCCTCATGTCACAATTCGATACGTCACGATACTGAACTCACGATACGATATTATTGCGATACTCCATGATAAAAGGTTAACAAAAAAAAAAGTACTGTTGATTAAAATGCTAAATTTGATATTACAGGGCTTGAATAGGCTTGGATTTGGTGCTGGAAACCCAACGCACAGGACAATAGAGACACCAGAATAAACATGTTCATGATTCTGAAAATACAGAATTATTTGAGATGAATATGCTTTCACACCGTCACTGACTAGATATATTTATAATAATGTAGGCCACTTTTTACTGGTAACATTTGCCATTATCAGGACCCACAAATATTCCCCTATTGCATTATTATACATTATATTCAACATTATATATAGTAGTTTAATGTAGTACTCACACTAAAACTCTGAAAACCTCATTTTTTTCTCCGTTTTTTTCTCACAAATTTTCATTTTGGGTAAAATATACACATCACAGATTGTCACAATCCACGATACATATTGCTGCATTTTTGTATTGCGATATATTGTGACGATATACCCTATTATACATTACCTTTAATTCTCTTAAACAATTCACTTTTATTTGTTATAGAGCACATTTATATATATATACAGTATTCATAAAACAGTGGCAGTGGACGCTTTTGCCACTCAGTATAGACACAGACTAACTAGTTAAGTGAGTCGACTAGTATAGACAGCAGGATTATGGTGGGAGGTCATGCCGGTGGACAATAGTACTGTTTGTCACTCTCAGCTTTTGTGTTTTTCCAAGCAAACTCCCCGCTCTCCTGGGGCCAGAGCGTCCTCTTTCCCCGTCTCGTTCTCTCCATCTCTTTCTCCGTCCGTGTTTCTCCTTCTCTCCCCTCTGCCCAGGACTGTGGGGTCACACAGAAGCACTGGGCACAACAAACAAACAGCCTTACAGCAACGTGTGGGTCAGGAGAAGGAGCCGAGACCAAATATGTTGAAGTCATTAGCTCCATGGGGAGGGCCACCCACCCTGACCCTGCCTGTCTATATGAGCCTCCTCGTGCTTATGAACACACACCCCGGTGCCCGGGACCCAGGGCTTACCCCAGCTTGACATTCAGGGATGATAGGAGACTAAAACTGATATCTAGTTACACAATAAATCTCACTAAATTCTCAACTGACTGAGAACGAGGAGCAGAGAGGCTCAGTGTAACAGTAATAAAAAGGTTTCTCTCTCTGGCATTTATTAAACAGGGTTATTTTCTTACATGTTTGAGGGGAAATTTAAATAATCGGGTACACTATATTTTAAGGTGACGTAGTTACATTGTGCTTACTCAAATAAGTAACGAGTAATATAAAGTAACTAGGCTACATTTACTTACTATAGAGTTACAGTAGGGTTTGGTTTAAGATTAGACCTGTAATTCATTTACTGTTATTACTAGTAAGTACATGTAAGGTAACTACGTTACCTTAAAATAAAGTGTTACCAGATAAGCATATATATATATAGAATATATTTTAAAACATGAAAAAATTAAATTACAAAATAATAACAAATTACAAAATTCAATACAATGAAAATAAAATAGGAATGAATAGGAGTAGGAATGAAAGAAAATGAAATTATTGAAGACTTAAGTAATTGTTTGTATATATATATATATACACACACAATTGTATGTATATTATTATAATATAACATTTCATTCTATGAATATTATATACCTAATTATAAATGTAATTTTATATATATACAATGTTATGTATATTTTTGTAATTTAACATTTCATTCTATGAATATTATATATATATATATATATATATACACACACACACATAATTTATATATATATATATTCATAGAATGAAATATATTACTAATATATATATATATATATATATATATATATATATATATATATATATATATATATATATATATATATATATAATCAAATGTTATATCTTAAAAATATACTTGTAATTATGGGTGGGGAGGACTGCTGAAAAAGAGCATTTAAATAAAATATCTATGCCACGGTGTAAAGAATGTATTAAGACGTGTGTCTGGTGTTTGACAGAATGATGGTCCACGCAGACGTGTCTGTTTTAGCCATCAATGAGCTTGAGGCGACGACGTCAGCACAGGGCGCTCCTCCAATAGTAGAAAAGACAACAGCACTCACGCGCTATTTAAAGTCAAGCATTTGAGCTGGAGAGTGAAAGTGAACATACTTACCAAGAGGAAGACGCTTTATTCTTGACTTCATTCAGGAATTTGGCGACATAGATGGCGGATTCAAACAAGCAGTTGACGTCGTTTTTCATAGAGGACATTTTATCCTTAAAAGAGGGAAAAAAAGATGAGGACAGAACAGACGAACGAACAGGTATTGTACTTTAAAGACAGCCTTGCAGTTGCAGCAGTGTGCTGGAACTGTGTACATTTCTTAGTTAGTTCACTCTAGAAATTATGCGTTGTTTCAATCCATGTTTGGCTCAAATATGGACAAAACCAACGGTTAAAAATGTAAACCCAATGGTTGGATTTGCCCATATTTGACCCAAACATGGGCTGAAACAACCCAGCATTAGAGTGTTAGTTAGGCAGTTATAGAATTTGCATATCCATCTAAATTAACTGTAGCCTATGCAGTTTAGGTAAACAGAACATGCGAGGCATTTAGTTAAAGGTAAACCATACATGCCACGTTTGACCTCGCCATTCGCCACACAGGTTTCTGTCATGTTGTGTACTGTACTGAAGACCAGTTTTCCGGTGAGAAAATATGAGTTTAACCTCACATCTTGCGTTACAGATTCCGCGGATATCTCGGAATGTCTGAACTCTGAGGATAAAACATCGTCTTCGACAGAGATGACGGCTGGCGTGAAGAAGAAGCGCTCGCGGGCCGCGTTCACGCACCTGCAGGTGTTGGAGCTCGAGAAGAAGTTCAGTCGTCAGCGATACCTGAGCGCGCCCGAGCGCGCACACCTCGCGAGCGCGCTGCACCTCACGGAAACTCAGGTGAAAATCTGGTTCCAGAACAGGAGATATAAAACCAAACGGAGGCAGTTAACGACCGAGAACGACAAGGAATACTTTCAGAAACCAGACGCGACCGCTATGGCTGCTACAGAAGAGGACTTTTTCAGAGCGTCACTTTTAGCGACAGTCTATAATAAATCCTTTCCATACCGACCTTACATGTTTGACTTGCACGGACTGAGAGCATGGAGACCAGCACTGTGATGATGACGGGGATATTAACCTGGACTTTGGGAATGTTCTCAGATTATTGTGAATAATATTCTTTATTATGGTGTTGTTTAAATATTGTACAGCTTTGTATTCTGTGTAATAAAATATTTTTTTCAAACTACTGTGATAATTGTTCATTCATCCTCACACCATCTACACCTTTATTCCCATTTTAAAAATTCATTTAAGAAGTCCAAGAGCTTCCTTCGTGGACTGAGAGATGAATATACTTACCTTTATCTTGCATTTATCTCCACTAAAGTATTATGTTAGCATGTGAACTCTTAAAATGCATATTTCTCTTATCTGGCTAAAAAGACCTAGCATAGTTTTATAAGGAAATGTTTTTTTTTTTTTTTCTCAAGAGACTGTTTCTTCAAGAATATGAATCTTAAGTAAATATATATATAGCTATATATTCAAGGAAAATAGTGCAACCTATCATTTATTGGCCTACGTTTAATTTGCAAAAGAGTAAATTGCCTTGAGAGTGTGTTGCAATATGGCGTTCGATAATTCATGTGTTCTCAAAGTATTTCAGTGTATTATGTGGTTCTAAAGTTTTTCTTTCTTTGGACTTCAGTGAAAGTTTTCTCGCATACATCATTATTCTTTCAAATCTCGAAATCATCACACTTATCTATAAGACCTAATTCCTAAAAGCGCTCCATTGTTTAACAAGGACTGCAATTATACTTCAGCCTGAACACTTGCCGTTCACAAGCCATACCAGCTGATAAATCAAGAGAAGGAATCTTTTTGTAAAACATGCGGGCCTGCTCAACATAGAAGTTTAACGTTGCTACAAGAGATAGCGATCTCGAACACCCCTATCCTTTTCCTATTCAACTAAAGTTGACTTCAGCAGAGCAATGGCTTGGAGCGCCTCGACCGGAGGTGGTCTGTTGTCTGAGTGATACAGGCTTCTCCAGGAAAGATGACATGATTTACCCTGTAAAGTGATGGTCTAATCAGTGAGTCATGAGAACAGGTTTGCAAAGGGCTCTGAGTCTGAGACCACAGGATCTCCCAACCTGAAAAATGTAAGTTTACGCACAAAATTCCCAACATTCTGTGAATATGTCTGCAATACTTATTCTTCAGGAAGTAACTGCCATATAGGTCATTCGTCACCTGTCTTTAAAGAGCTCTCAGGCATAACCAGACCTCTTTAGCTATTTCTACAAAGACATGTCTCAGTAAGTGTATGGCTTTTCATGAATAGCAGTAGGAAGTGTTTGTTACAGGGGAGTTAAAATGAGGTATGTTTGCGCTCCAGAACATCAAAAACGTAATAGTTTTTGCTAGTTTTGAATGTGATGTCATTTGAATGTAAACTTAAACAGTGTAAACTTAAACTATATATCTTATACATTTATATATAAAACTAAACTATATATTCACTCACCGGTTATATACACTCATTGGACACCCTTTTGCCTTCCAGCTTCACTCCTGGGCAAAAAAAGACTAAACACTTAGCTTTTAATTGTCTTAACCACCTATTATTGGTCATGAAATTTGCCAAATTTCAGAGAATGAACTACTTACAAAGCTATTGCTGTCTCAGAAAAACATCAAGAAGTTTTTCTCAGAATATGGGAAGTTGTGTGTGGAGCGATAAATCACAATGAAACACGAGTTGGATGGTGATGCTCCAGAGCGACGTCTTCGAAAATCTTCTGTGAAATATAATAATAAATGCATCTTTACCACAGTGAAGCATGAAGAAGAGTCTCATTGTGTGGGGAGCCTTTATTGGTTTTTATTGCTCATTTATTGCTTTGGAGTACAAGAGAGTATTGCAGGAAGTCTTGCTTCTTGCAAACGAAAAGTTGTTCTAAAAAGGAATGATCCAACGTTATTTTTCAACGAGACAATGTTCTTGCCCAAACTGCAAAGACAACCAAGAAGTCCAGTAGGCTCATGTTTTAGCCAGGTCAGAGTCCAGATTTGAACTCTATAGTGAATATTTGGTCTCACATTAAACTCAAATGAACTGGGACATTTTTCAACTATGAACAGTTTGAAGCCATTAACATTGAGTGGAACAACACTGACTCTTCTTCCTGTAATAAAGCTGTCTGCAAGTTAGGGAAGTTACTTTATCTACAGTATTAGTGCAGTTCTTGCTAATTTCCTGACCAGTGTTTTGTGATTAAAATGGTTAAGACAATTAAAAGACCGCTAAATATTATGCCATTTTTAACTAGGCCCATTTTCATGTCCAGGAGTGTATATATTATGCACTTACTATATGTACACTCATTGGACCACCTTTTGTCTTCAGAACTGCCTTAATTCTTCAACAAGGTGCTGGAAACATTCCTCAGATATTTTGGTCCATATTGACATGATAGCATCACACAGTTGCTGCAGATTTATCGGCTGCACATCCATGATGTGAATCTCCGCAATTCATTCCAAAGCAGCTCTATTGGATTGAGATCTGGAGACTGTGGAGGCCGTTTGAGTTTAGTGAACTCACTGTCATGTTCAAGAAACCAGTCTGAGATGATTTGAGCTTTCTGACACGTGTTATCCTGCTGGAAGTAGCCATCAGAAGAAGTGGTCATAAGGGGATGGACATGATCGACCATCTGAATGTTGCAGCAGAAATCCTGACTCATCAGATCAGGCAACGTTTTTCCAATCATCTCTTGTCCAGTTTCGTTGAGTCCATGTGAATTGTAGCCTCAGTTTCCGTTCTCAGCTGACAGGAGTGTCACCGGCGTGTGTCTTCTGCTGCTGCAGCTCTTCTGCTTCAGGGTTGGACGTATTGAACGTTCAGAGATGCTCTTCTGCAGACCTCGGTTGTAACGAGTGGGTATTTGAGTTTCTGTTGCCTTTCTATCAGCTGAAACCAGTCTGGCCGTTCTCTTCTGACCTCTGGCATCCACAAAGCATTTTCACCCACAGAACTGCCACTCACTGGATATTTCCTCTTTTCCAGACCATTCTCTGTGAACCCTAGAGATGGTTGATATTCCCAATAAATCAGCAGTTTCTGAAATACTCAGACCATGCCACGTTCAAAGACAATTAATGCACCTTTCTTCCACATTCTGATGCTCAGATTGAACTTCAGCAGATTGGCTTCACCATACTAGTTGCTGCCATGTGATTGGCTGATTAGATATTCGCTTTAACTGACATTTGAACAGGTGTGCCTAATAAATCGTCTGGTAAATATATACACAACTCTATAGTTCATGTATATATAGTTATTAAACTTTCAATTATTTCCATTTGTATGGCTATTTAGCATATATTTATAAGCATTTAATCAATTCTGTAATATATCAAATAATAATAATAATAATGTTATCTTATGTTATCTTCTTGCCTTACTGCATAACTTCACACTGAAGTTACTGCAGGAATGTTTCTATTTGGCAACAGTTTCTTTCAGTGATTGATGGGAACGATTTTATTATTTTAAACATGAAATAGCAAGAATTCTCCACTTCCCATTGGCTCAAATGATTGAAACCAGTTTCATCTAAAACTCAAACCTGTCAGGTGAAGTCTGACTTTGACATCAAACTTGTTGTCCCTTTTCTTTCAGTTGAAACTTGCGGATCCACCCAGCCAGGGCATATCCACCCGCATATTTCTATCTCTACAACAATGTCATGCCACTTAATAATAGTAATCTGTGCGGAGACATTGTTTTGGTGTTGTGAGATAAGAGCGGGCCGGGATACAGGGGTTCTCCGAAACAGAGACGGCTTCATCTAATGCCACCCACTTGGCTTGGCTCCAGAGGAACTCTGGAATTTTGTGTGTCAATCCATTTCTGTCTGTTCGTATATCAACATCCTCACTTTGCGAAAATATGTTCTGTGTCACACCTAAATTCCCCATCAAAGTACACTTCTCATATTGTACACGCAAACACAGGGGAAATCGTCGTGATGTCATGAAAACGTGTGGGATTGGCTTCAATTCAATTCTCTCAAATATGTTTTTCAATTGGCTGAGAGAATGAAATCTGCGCTTTCGTTATTGTTTTCAGCAGAGAAACAGTCACAACTGTATAATGCAAAACAATTTTGACTGACAGCTAAAGGGATAGTTCGCTCAAAAATCAAATTTCTGGCATTATTTGCTCTCTCTTATGGATTTACAAACCGGAATTACGTTCTTCCATTCTTCTGTGAAAGAAAAAAGGAGAATTTAAGAGTCTCCCTGCAGCTGTTTTACATAACATTCCACTGCTGACAATAAATAAATGCATAATTGTCCATATGACTCATTTTCTATGTTGCATCTCTTCTGGAGTTATGTAGTTAGATACTTAGACTTAGTAGTTTCAAGAATAAAACATGTTGAACATCTCTGAAAACATCTCTGAAATCTCATGCATGTCCTTGTTTAGATTAAAAAAAGGCACACCAGTTTTTTCGCCACTGATTCTGGCTTGTTTACTAAACTGACAGCTTATATTTATGTGAATATATGGAAGGAATAATGAAGTTTGATAGCTGTAAGCCAGAGGGGAAGATCTCCAGTGAATAATGAAATCACAAATCAGACAAAACTTTCATATCATACTTAAACTGAGCTGTATCATATTTTTATAGTGTTGTTTGCCCTTTTTGGAGCTTGGCAGAAATGGTCACTATTCTGGTAGAGTCTAAGACAATACAACAGTCACTATTAAAGAAAAATATACAACAAAAAAGCATGACAGTAAGTAAATAATGAGAGAATTTTCATTTTTGATTCAACATTTCTTTAATTTGACAATAGTGGGACCACAGTACTTGTCCAGGCCTGTGTCACTCATGTCAAAGTTTGTTTTCTCTCTCTGATGAACCTGCTGTCAAGCCGCACCTTAATTATCCATTTCGTCTACTTGTCAAAATGCATTATGTACATGTTCTTACCCAATAATTAGGCACTTGACTATAGTGCATAATTTATTACCCTTCATGCTTACCTGCATTACAAGATTATTAGAGAATAGCATGGTAATCTGAGTCAGATGAAAGCGATTGGGAAATATGTATTTGAAGTGTTTGGTGTCCTGGTGAAGCTCATGCTGGGGTATGGAGGAGTCCGACGAGTTGATCTGTTAAGCGCTCTTTCTGAACCTCTACAGGTGGAGGTCAGGGTGGGTGGAGCATGTGACCCCCCCCAGGTGTGACGGAGAACGAACAAAGATTTTGATAATGACTCAGTCACCTCATCCAGCACCTGCCAATCAAACGAGACTGCTCTCTCACGCAAGTACGGGTGGAGCTATCTATCTGTTGAAACTTATTCAACCATATATATTTGGGGCTTTAAACAGGTCAAACAACCTTGTGGCTTGAATATGAGGCGCAGTGAATTTGGTACTCTGAACAGAATTCCATACATTTTATATATTATTTTAAAGTCCCCTTGAGGTGAAAATCAAGTTTTTAATGTTGTTTACATCTATGTGGCGTTTTTAATGTGCAAATTCTTAAGTCAACACCATTGCTGAGTATTTTCTCCTTAAAACTGCAGTGAAATAAGACAAAAAAGTCTCACAAATGCGGTTTGAAAACGCTGGTGTTACTAACGTCAGAAAGGTTATCCCGGTATATTTGATTGTTGATATAGCCTAAAATAGCGGGTGTATGATGTATATTACGACGTAATGATAAACTATATGCCATTCTCCACTGATGGTCTGAGTTGTTTAAAGCGTTTCTGATGATCGTTAGAAGGCAGACTGAGATGGCGAACGGGAACATCGTTTGGGTAGCAACACATTATTAGCTGTATGCTAACATAGTCAAGCAAAAGGCTAATCATATTAATTACCACTATGTGTCCGACGTTGTAAAGAGCGATACCATTGCGTTTACCTCAGTAAGTTGGCCGAGTGAATCTGTGAGCTGGTGTGAGTGAGTGGAGGCGGGGCTAATTAGCATATTCATAGAACCACATATACTAAATGAAGCAAGAGTGCAGAGTTACATTCAAGCTATTTTAAGGCATGAAGAATTTTTTTCACTGGATAAAAACATTTAAATATGTAATTTTGGTGATCAAATATGAGTTTTAAGGGATACAATTATTGACTACAGGGGGACTTTAACAAATTTCAATAAAAATAGTTTAAATAGACTATGACATCTTTATCACAATATCCACATGACAGTATTTTCATTGGAAAGTCTTTCATGCTCACCAGAGCTGAATTTATTCTTATTAAAAAATACAGTAAAAACAGTAATATTGTGAAATATTAATATAAGTTAAAATAGCTGTTTTCTATGGGAATATATTGTAAAATGTAATTTATTCCTATGATCAAATTTGAATCTGAAAAACTCTCCAGTCTGCAGTGTCACATGATCCTTCAGAAATCATTCTAAAATGATAATTTGATGCTGAAGTAACATTTCTGATTATTATCAATATTGAAACCGTGTCTGGTTACTGGTGTAACCTATGTTCTCTGAATAGGGAACGAGACGCTGTGTAGCTTAAGATGCAGTGGGAACGCCCTCTGGGTGTGCGGATTGTCTGAAGCCCTTATAAAATCACGCCAATTCATTGGCTGATGGTGCGCGCGCCGCCCTGACGCTCTTGCGTCGTCATATTATATTAGCGCGCATGAGCCATCTGCTCCTCAGATTCTTTGCCGAAAAAAGAAGCTTGTCGGCAGCGCAAGGAGCGAAATACCAAACTCGCCAAGCTAAGCGCTGCCGTAACTAGTACAAAGACCAGATAGCTCACACGACTGGTTCAAGCAGATAAAACTTGGGAACCTGGAGTCATGTCAAGATCCAAACTGTAGAATCTGACAAAAGTGTGCGGAGAGGACCAGCCTGCCGCTACACAAATGTCTTTCAGGAGGGCACCTCTAAAAAGTGCTTGAGAGGAAGCCACGCCTCTAGTGGAATGTGCCCTAATGCTAAGAGATGAAGGCAGACCGCGCACCTCATATGCCAGTGAAATAGCCTCTGTAACCCAGTGGGAAATTCTCTGCTTTGATGCGGCAAGCCCTCGGCGGCCAGCACCAAAACATACCAAGAGCTGGTTGGATTTTTTCCAACCGCCAGACCGATCCACGTATAACTTCAATGCCCGGACAGGGCAGAGCAAATTAAGCTTCTTGTCCTCCTCAGAGACAAAAGGAGGAGGATGGAAAGAGTGAAGGTTAATAACCTGAGACCGGAATGCTGTGGACAATACTTTGGGCACATATCCCGGTTTCGGTCTCAAAGTCACCTTGACCAGACCAGGAGCGAAGTCTTATACATGTCTTGCTAACAGAAAGAGCTTGCAAATCCCCCACCCACTTCAAAGAAGCCAAGGCTAACAAAAGAGTTGAGAGTCAGAATCCGCTCTGGAGCTGACTCTAAGGGCTCAAAGGGAGCCTCCGTTAAGCCCTCCAGGATGACCGACAGGTCCCAAGAAGGAATTCCAGGGGAGCGTACTGGTTTAAGGCGCCTAACCCCACGCACTCCGCTCTCCCTCACTCCCTCCGCTCTCCCTCACTCTGGACAGAACTGCCTGGAACAACTTGACAGGCGGGAATGCATAAAGTTTCTGCATCGGCCATGGGTGGGCGAATGCATCTATCCCCAATGGTGCTGGGGGGCTCAGGGAGAACCAAAGTGGGCATTGGGACGACTCCTGTGATGCAAAGAGGTCCATTTCTGCTTTTCCGAACACTTCCCAAATCAGGGCTACTGTTCGGCGGTTCAACATCCATTCCCCCCGACCTGAGCTTCAGCCTCGACAGAAAATCTGCTGCGAGATTCAGGATCCCAGGAACATGGACTGCCCTCAGTAAAAGGAACTTGCCCTGAGACCACAGGAGAAGGTGGTGCGCATGCCTGTCCAGGGTGCACGACCGTGAACCCCCCTGCCGGTTTACATGAGACACTACCGCCATATTGTCTGTTCTGACAATGACATGGTGTCCTTCGAGAAAGGGGAGAAAGTGAAGAAGGGCCAGGGAAACAGCTCTCAGCTCCAAGCTGTTTATGTGCCAAGAGAGAGTCTCTACAGTCCAGACCCCACATGCTGGCCTGCCCTCGAAAACCGCACCCCACCCAGTCAGAGAGGCGTCCGTCGTAACCATTTGGCAACGGAAAACTGCACCCATGCCGACCTCTTTCCGAAGGAAGAGAGGGTCCCGCCAAATTGAAAGGGCGCGGAAGCACCAGCGCGACACCTTCAACAGGCGAAGGGCCGGTCCTGTGAACCGGGCACCTGAGAGTTTCATCCACCACAGAAACGGTCTCATGTGGAGCAACCCTAGGGGAAGCACAGGGGATGCTGCGGCCATGAGACCCAGAAGCCTGCGGCAAGTGCCCACAGAAACACGATGGCCGAGCGTGAATCGAGCCAAACATGTCAAAAGACTGGAAATCCGGGCAGGAGCCAAACGGGCCTGCATCAGAACGGAATCCAGGCGCACCCCTAAGAAAACTGTGCTTTAAGTTGGGATAAGAACACTCTTCTCTGTGTTCAACCTCAGGCCGAGAGACTGAATGTGACGAAGGACAATGTCCCTGTGGTGAGTCACTAATTCCCTGGAGTGGGCTAAAAGGAGCCAATCGTCCAGGTAGTTGAGTATACGGATGCCCTGGAGCCGCAACGGGGCCAGAGCAGCATCCATACACTTTGTGAATTTTCTCGGCGCTAGAGCGAGACCAAAGGGAAGGACCCTGTACTGGTACGCCCTCTCTCCAAAGGCAAACCTGAGGAACCTCCTGTGTCACCGTACGACCTGAATATGAAAATATGCATTCTTCAGGTCTACTGTCACGAACCAGTCCCCTGCTCGAATTTGAGATATGATAACTTTTAGCGCCAACATCTTGAATTTCCCTTTGTAAAGAGAGAAATTTAGTCGGCGCAGGTCTAGTATCGGTCGCAGACCCTTTTCGGGACCAAGAAGTAACGGCTGAAGAAGTCTTGCTCGACTTCCTTCGGAGAAACCTCTTCTATTGCTCCCTTGAGGAGAAGGGACGAAATCTCCTGCTGTGGTACAGAAGCCTCTGAGGCGCTGTTGACTACAGTTGGAAAGACTCTGTTGAAGCAAGGGGGCGGGCGACAGAACTGAAGTGTGTAGCCGAGCCGAACCGTGCGGAGGATCCAAGGCGATACCCCTGCCAGACGCCTCCATTCTTGAAAGAAATAAGATAGAGGAAATGGAGAGTTGCAATGCGGAGGACATACCTGTGTTAGGGTGACGCACTGACTCCTGTGGGGTGGCGTGGTCCAACATGAAGGAGAGCACTTGACGTCCTGACACGTAGTGGGAGGCACCACTGCCTGTTTGATCAAGATCATAGGGTCTGCCTGCTCCTGAAGAAAACCGAAAGTGTCTCTGAGGATGCGAGCGGCAGGTATCAAACGCGTCGGAGGCAAGGGGAGAAAGCTGAACGCGTCTCCTTCCTCCTGCGCCAGACAGTTTGAACGAGGTTGGGTAGTAACTGCACTTCGAAACACGCTGGGTGGCGAAAGTGACAGGTTTAGAGAAGGAGAGCAAGTGAGAGGTGGGCAGAAACGCTTGCGCGGTCTGTCCCAACCTCGTAAATCAGGGGAAGCTCTCCTTTTTCTGACCTGCGGGTCAGGAACGATTCGAGGAGGCTGGAGTGAAGGGTTGGTTAGACCGCTTCAGCTCCAGACGCTTATAAGGTCGCTGGCGGGGAAACGGGCGACCGCGGGCTCCCCAAACCGTAGCAGGTGGGGGATGAGCCGAGTCACTTCTCTTAGCGGCAAAATCCGGCCTATGAGAAGAACGTTCTCTGGGTTGAGACGGGGAGGGGTTAGAGGATTCCCTAACCCTCCTGGGCATAAACTGCCTGAGGGCAGCTGACTGAGATTTTGAGGCCCAAAACTTGTCAACCACAGTGTTGACCGCCTCCCCAAACAGTCCAGATTGAGAAACTGGGGCGTCCAAGAGGAAAACCTTCTCTTTGTCATGGATCTCCGTGGGATTGAGCCATAGGTGGCGCTCTGCAGCAATCGCCCCCACCATAGAACGATGCGGTGCGCGTGCGGTGCGCTTGGTGGCTCTTAAGGCCAGATCCGTGGACTTACGAAGCTCTTTGACAGCTTCTGACGTAATTCCTGTTCCCTCGTTCATTTCCTTCAAGACTTCCGCCTGGTAGGCTTGGAGGATGGCCATAGTACGTAGGGCCATGCCTGCCTGACCAGCTGCCATGTAGGACTTTCCAATAAGGGCGGAAGTAGTCCTGCACGGTTTAGAGGGGGCGAGATTTCCACAACGGAGCAGATGACGGAGAAAGGTAAGTAGCCAACGTGTCCTCAACCGCAGGAATGGCGGAATAGCCCTGCTCCACAGAACCAACGAGGTTGGTGAAGTCAGCGGCTGCCACGTTTGTTAGACGCTCGGAAAAATGCTGCTTCCAGGATCTGGAGATCTCGTGATGCAGATCACTGAAAAAGGGCAGCTTTCTCCGCTCAGGCCTAGAATTAGGGCCACTCAAAAATCTCTCGTCGAGTTTAGACGATTGTGACTCACGGGGCTCGTCGGGCCAGTCGATAGAGAGCTTCTCTGTAGCGCGCGAAAGCACGTCGATAAGCTCCGTGTAGGCCGCGCCTCCTGGCCGCTAGGCGGGAGACCGTCAGTAGCTAAAGCAGGCCCGAAATCCTCAGAGTCGGACACTGTAGTGTAAATAATATCTTCCAGCCCGAAAGAAACCGTCTCGCGTGCTCTCGGGCTGGGGCATAAATAATCATGCGAAAACTCGACTGGCCGAACACCGCGTGCGTGCTCGGGAGAGGGAGGGAGAGAAAGGGCCTGGCCCATCTGCTCGTACTCTATATCCTCGAGCTCTACATCCAAACCCCAGGTCGCGGAGTCCAACGAGGCCTCGGCAGCCTCGGGAGAGCGATGGGGTTGGGGGGGCGAATGACTCCTTTTCAAAAACCGCGAGCCGAGAGCGGATGGTTTTGAGATTAGCACTTGCATTTAGACAAGCCTAAAACAGCCTCACGCGCATGCGAAAAACCCATATATTTAACACACTTACTGTGAGGGTCGTCGTTCGCAATAAATGGTAAATGGACTGCATTTTTATAGCGCTTTCATAGACCCAATGGCCACCAAAGCGCTTTACACATTGCCTTACATTCACCCATTCATTCATACACGACGGCGTTGTCAGCCATGCAAGGCGCCATCCAGCTCGTCGGGAGCAGCTGGGGTTAGGTGTCTTGCTCATGGACACCTCGACACTTGGTCAGGTGGAACCGGGGATTGAACCACCAACCTTTTGGTTTGTAGACAACCTACATGAACCACTGAGCCACTGCCGCCCCAATAAAGCGAAAGCATGGCAGCAACGACGAAACTCCATGGCACTTCACCGCAAGGAGAACTGAGTTCCACTCTTCGCAGTCGCTGAAGTGCAGATGAAGAATGCTGATGATAAATCCAAATTATTTGGGCCAGAAAAACCGAGACCGAAGGGCTTAAGATGGCCGCTTCGTGAAGGCAGAGAAATCTGAGGAGCAGAATAGACTATACAAATCGGAAGTTCTTCATTCATTGTCACTGTAATCAACAAACTATTATTGTTTATGAAGAGATAGATAATGTTAGACATGATATGAAATACATACAAATACTCATAAGATCACGTTGTTAAAATACATCAGTTACAGTTTGGATTACAGTTTGAACAATAAAAATTATTAAAGTACTTGTAAACATTTTAAGGAACTCTTAATACAAATGTAATAAATGACCAATAAGGATTGCTTTGAAGCATTTTCCATTTTCCATGATCTAATCTAAAGTGAGAACTATTAAGTTGTTAACAAAGCATTATCTCTTTATGAGCTAATTAACCAATTACAGCGACAATGAATGAAGAACTCACTCGTATTCACTAATTAACTATAAAATTCATATAACAAAATTCTGTATAAAAATTTATAGGCAAGAAAAGTAGTTTGTTTAGGCTGGGTTGTATGAATTACAAACCTGCGCACATATTTTAAAAAGCACATAACTATAGAATCAATTCTGAATGAGCATGTGAACGCCGTCAGCGTTAATCACAGGTTCGCGTTTAAAGTCTGATCATTTCGACGGAGGTGAATCAATCAAAGTTAACTTTAGCTGGAAGTAACATTATTTAAGAACCGCTATAAAGCCAAAACAATCTGTTACCTTAAATTATATGTTTATCTCTGTAAAGCTGCTTTGAAACAATCCATTGTTAAAAGCGCTATATAAATGAAGATGACTTGACTTGACTAAAATAATACAGTGTTTCCTCTAGGATTTTTTCCAGCCGTGGTGGCAGGCCCATTTCGCCAGGGGGAGGGGGCGTGGCCCATGAGTAATATTCCCATTGACCACGCCCCCTTGCCCCAGGTGTTTAAACCTCCCCTAAGCATTATAACATGAAAGGCTCCAACAAGAGCGGCAAAGCGATTATGCGCATCCCGTGCGCAGAATGATGCACTTGAAGCAACGTGAAGTCACAGCGCGCAGCACTTCACATTGAAAAGTTCAAAGCACAAAGCGAAGAGATTATATCCATCTATGCTTAATGTATTATATGAGACTTTTCTTTTAACAGTTTAAAATTTCAGTTTCAGTGCGCATGAATGAAGAACAATTCATAGCGCTCTCTACTCCATTGCTGTACGCGTTAATCTATCAGACACCCGGGAGAAAGGAATATGATTTAGAAAGCGCTATAAACTCCAGTAAGATAAAGTCATTTTATGCAAACTAGACCTTTATCTACAAATAAAGTATAATAATGGGAACATTGATCTTGAAGAGAGTGTCATCGTGTTACTGTCGTAACCGGACGCGACGCGCTGTTTGAATGCTGAATGGAGAATGACTCATGACTGAGGAGAGATGAGTTTCCATTATCTTTAACTTAACGACTTAAATATTCATTTTTACCTCACATTATGCTAATGAATGACTTTAGAAGTCTTGGAATATAGTGCGAAAACTTTATGGTGCTTTACAATGTTTTTATGCATTTAGCTTAACAATAACACAATAGTATGCACAATATCGGACCTCACTGAGAAGCTGCAGCCATGGCGGGATGATTTTAGGTGTGGCGGCCCGCCACGGCAGAATCAATGTAGCGGAAACACTGTAATAGTTTGCAAATGATTAAGTGCTTTGTTACTGTATAAAGTGTAACCCATTCATTTTATAGCTCTATACCTTTACTGTATTTTAGGGGAAACATCTGAGACAAGGTATTTTACATAAAAGAAGCATAATTAAGAACTCCCATCTCCCGAGTCCACATCTCTTGAGCCGTGAAAGAGAAACATTTGAGCGAGTTTCCTTTGGGTGTAGGTGCTGTTACCACCAGAATTACATGGTATCGAGCTAAAACTATCTTTCAACACATTAGTAGTTGCATCAAGTTCTTACAACCAATTCACGACTGACTGACTGACTAACTGACTTCCAAAGTCTCACCTTTCGCATTTATTCATTCAAAGCATTACCCAGTCAACAACAACCTTTCAGATCATTTCCCCTGATCTCTTTCCTCAGTGTGGCGGTTCTCTAAGCAACGGCCTCTGGGAGGAAGATGCTGTAGTCTCCGTTTAGGGGTAAACAGGATTATAACCTTTGGGTCCAACTGATCCAGTGTCTCAGCCACTTTGGCTCCATCATTAAAGGATTAAAAGTGCTGGAAACCCTGATAAAGCCGCTTCACCTCCCTCTCTGTCTAGCGCAGGTTCATACCCAGCCATTATCAGGAGAGTGACAGTGCTTCTGAGGGGAGTGTGGCTTGCTCTGAGTGGGGATTAAGACATCTTGTTGTTGTTTCCGTTATTCACATCCGTAACATCTGCGGGTTCAAGCTCTGAGTAATGTCTGTTTGCAATACAATTAGAGACAGATAAAAATCTCGGGGCAAAATGGCAGATCTTGTAGTAATGCCAGCTTCGGGAAGCACGAATGTCTCGATGAAAATGAGAACGGTCAAGTTGAAACGATTGAAAACAAAATAAATGATTAAATAAACAAATTAATACTATATATCTATACACAATATTTTGTGAAAACTGTGATACATAATTTTCTTTGGTGAATAGAAAGTTCAGAGAAACAGCATTTAATATACAGATAATTTTTAACATTATAAATGTTGCACAAACTTTATGTATAATCTTTATACATGCCACATTTCTTCTACGGATTTAATCTGCCTTAACAATTGATTCTCTCGTGTAATCCCAGACTGAATCGATGATAGTGAGATCAGATCTCTATGTGGGCCATACTTTCTGTTGTTGAACTCCTTGTTCATAGAAATTATACTTCCTACTGACATGCTAAAGCATTTATGGCTGCTGGCGATTGCTAACCGGCATCTTCTAGAGTGTTCTAGGTGTTCCTAGGGTGCTCTGGGTGGTTGCTAGGGGATTTCTGTGGTGTTTTGGGTGGTTGCGGATTGCTTACTAGCACCTTCAATGGTGTTATAGGTGATTGCTAGGGGGTTTCTAGAATGTTATGGGTGGTTGCTAAGAGGTTCCTAGAGTGTTATGACTGGTTGCTAGTGGGTTCCTAAGGTGTTCGGTGCGGTTGTAAGGGTAGTTCCTATGGTATTCTAGGTTGTCGCTAGCTATGTTGCTAGCTATATGGTGTTTTTTGCTGGTTTATTCTGGTCTCCCAGCCTGTCGTAAAATGTCCAAAATCCCTCTAAAACCACCCAACAAAATGGTCGGCAAGTTTAGGCCAAAAAGTTCAATCACTGTCTTAAAACTAACTGTCTTAAAACAAATGTTTTTGTAAAGCACCCGATGTGCCTAAGACTTTGATCATTGGTCACTGATCAGCTAACAAACTTGATCAGGTTCCTCTAATCTAATTTATAGTTTTCTGTGTCCGTGACAAAGCCTTCATGTTGAGTCTGAAAGATGAAGACAGAACCTGTAAACAAACTGATAAGAGTCAGCAGCGTGAGGTGTTGGGTCTGGTTCTGGCAGGAGAGGAAGTTAAATTTAGGTTTTTGAAAGGGATTTATTATTTTATTGATGAAAATTTCCTGTCTGATTTTGGATACTTAAAGGGTTAGTTCACCCAAAAATGAAAATTAAGTCATTAATCACTCACCCCCATGCTGTACCAACCCCGTAAGACCTTCGTTCGTCTTCGGAACACAAATGAAGATATTTATGATTAAATCTGAGAGGTTGATCACTCCTCCTATAGGCTCCCTAAGGGAATGACACCGGACGGCCCAGAAAGTCATTTAAGAAAATGTTTAAATATTCCATGTCACAACAGTGGCTCAACTATAAGTTTATCAAGCGACGAGATCAACCTCTCAGATTCAATAATAAATATCTTCATGTGTGTTCCGAAGACGAACGAAGGTCTTACGGGGTTGGTACAGCATGGGGGTGAGTAATTAATGACTTAATTTTCATTTTTGGGTGAACTAACCCTTTAACATTATGTTGTTTGTTGTGTTCTTTGATCACACCTTCAAAGTCATTCAAGAAACACGTCACATGACCACCACAATTTGATGAGCCTCATTGTTGTTATACTTCACTTTCAGCACACACACCCTCTATGAAAACAAGCTGCAGGTCATCCTCACCTCTTATGAAGCTCTATTCAGTGATTGGGTGAGGCATCATTCTTCAAATGATGATTATTCGATATCTTTCCATGTAACCACACCTGACCTGATTGTCAACATTGCGAACGCATTCATTAACACCTGTCCTGATGGAGAGAAAATCAATTCAGAGAGAAAATCGAATGCTTATTTGAACATTAGAAAGTCAAGTTTGGTTTAAGCAGACGCTTGACAGAACCGACTGATGACCTCTTGCACCTTGGCCGTCTCTGCTGCATGAAAGTGGGGCTTTTGTACATGTATAAAACTCAGCAACAGAATGCTAGGGGGTTTCTATGGTGTTCTGCGAGGTTGCTATTTTCTTACTGACACCTCCTAGGGTCTTATAGCTAGAGGGTTTCTATGGTGTTATGGGTGGTTGCTAGGGGATTGCTAACTGGCACCTTCTAGAGTGTTTTGTATGGTTGCTATCGGGTTTCTAGGAAGTTATGGGTGGTTGCTAGGGGGTTCCTATGGTGCTCTGGTTGGTTTCTATGGTGTTATGGGTGGTTGCTATGGGGTTTCTGGGTGGTTGCTAAGGGGTTCATATGGTGCTCTGGGTGGTTGCTAGGGGGTTTCTAGGGTGTTATGGGTGGTTGCTAGGGGTTTCCTCTAGTGATATTGGGGTTTGCTATGGGATTTCTATGGTGTGTTGTGTGGTTGTTAGGGGGTTCCTATGGTGTTTCTAGGGTGTTATGGGTGGTTGCTAGGGGGTTTCTGTGGTGCATTGGGTGGTTGCTTAGGGATTGCTTACTGGCACCTTTTAAAGTGTAACGGGTGGTTGCTATGGGGTTCCTATGGATTTCTGGGTGGTTGCTAGTGGGTTTATATGGTGTTATGGTCTTATGGGTGGTTGCTAAGAGGTTAATAGGGTGCTCTGGTTGGTTTCTAGGGGGTTTATATGGTGTTTTCAGTGGTTGCAATGGGATTGCTTACTGGCACCTTCTATGGTGTTTTGGCTGGTTGCCAGTGGGTTTCTAGGGGGCTATTGGTGGTTGCTAGGGGGTTCCTAGGGTGTCATGAGTGCTCACTAGATGGTTCGGGCGCTCTGTTGGTTTCTAGGGGGTTCCTATGGTATTCTGTGCGGTTGGGATGTTCATTTGGTATTCTAGGTGGTTGCTACTGGGTTATAGGGTGTTCTTTGCTGGTTTATTACCTGTTGAAATTAAGCTGGTTTATTACCTGTTTAAAAATCTCCAAAACCCCTCTAAAACCACCCAATGGATTAGACAAGTTTATACCAAAAAGTTCAATACTTAAGAGTTTGTCAAAATTCCGAACTTGAAACAGAATGAACTATAGTTGCTTACCTTAAAGGGGAAATGAAGCAGTCAGTCAAGTTTACATGGTTTACAAGATGGATTTCCACTATAATCAAAAATTATATAAGAAACATGACAAATGTGAACATATAAAAGAAACACCGTTATATCTTTCGCGGCAAGGGCGCCGCCATGTCACGGGGTTGGTTTGCTCTGTGCTGAGATCAGTAAAATACAGTGAGAGATGCATGTAAGCTGGTCGAACCAGCTAACAACTAACGTTAGGTATAGTCATTGTTAGCCAACAGCTGTAAGCATGAACTAGCTAACACTAACTTAGTGTTTAGCTAGTGAACTATATTAGTACCAGACAAAAAGTACGTCTAACGTTAACAAACTGCATGGAAACATTGTTCGCGATGTCTGCCATCATATTCCTGTCTCTTGTCAACACCATGGTTGCAATACATGGTCAAGATCAGCGTCTTGACAGCAGATGATCGTACTATCGTGGCGTAATAATCTGTTTGGTTGTAATGTTACTTACCTGAATGAAATGAAATCGAATGTATCGTCCTGTGGAATCATTCGTTCACAGACAGCATACGAATCTTCCTGTTACGACTCCGAGTCGAGTGTGAATTGAAAGCGCTTCAGTGATTCAGTGCGTGCAGGAAACTGAACCGATCATTCAAACTGATTCGCGAACCGATTTAGACAGATCTGCCAACATGTTTGATGAAGTCTTTGAACAGAATCGACTGAAAAAAAGAGTGATTCATTTGTAAATTAAGCATCGCTCATCGTGCCCATAAAAAAGATACAGCGCGTGTGGAAAACTACGCATTTAACAAACAACATGTTTGCATTAAAATAAAGTGCGCCGTTTGCATCCCTGCATATAACGAGATTTGGGCCATAAATTACGGGAGTTTCACGGGAGAAATAACAAAACGGGAAGGGGGCGGGAGATGGATGTGAAATACGGGAGACTCCCGGGGAAAACGGTAGTTGACAGGTATGAGCTACACCTACACCATAATTTGAATGGCCCTGCATATAACGACATTTGGGAGATCTGTCTAAATCGGTTCGCGAATCAGTTTGTAGTTCATGCTTACAGCTGTTGGCTAACAATGACTGTACCTAACGTTAGTTGTTCGCTGGTTCGACCAGCTTACATGCATCTCTCACTGTATTTTACTGAACTCAGCACAGAGCAAACCAACCCCGTGACGTCACCGGTTATAATACTGCACAATGGCGGCGCCCTTGCCGCGAAAGATATAACGGTGTTTCTTTTATATGTTCACATTTGTCATGTTTCTAATATAATTTTTGATTATAGTGGAAATCCATCTTGTAAATCATGTAAACTTGACTGACTGCTTCATTTCCCCTTTAAATACCAAAAATAACCTCCCATTAGGCTCTACTTTCAGGTTTTTTTTTTTTATCATTTTCATTGAACAAGAGGTTGGTGATTGACAAGATGATGTTTATCTCAACAAGACGCTATCAGGTGAGACCTTTATAGCCTACCTGGAAGACTTCCCCTTTGTTACACATGCTTCATGAACCCTAAGCTATGACAGCCATACTGTTAAAAATCTCTTGATCTTTGTTCACTAAGAGAGCTTGTGTACAATGGATGCATTAGAGTACAACCAAGCGTGAGGAGCACATGTTTGTGTCATTCTTCAACTTAAGACAGACAAAATGGATAAAATTCCAGCTTAATACTGATAAAAGATAGTTTACAGCCTGCCAATTTTAAACATAGCAGACACGTAAGTATGAGTATGAGACTGTGTTGGTGTGTGATTGTATGTGCCCTGACTGACCCTCTCAGGGAAGAGCAGTCACAGGATCACACCAGCCCTGACCTTTGACCCCATCAAGAGTGACCAATCATGCCCAGGCAGGGTCAGAGAGCTAGGGGAACACAGACATGGGTCTCTGACTGTCGGCTTTATCATGACTGATTCACGTATTGCTCCAACCAGGAACCCTGTTACAGGCCATTTAGCAGCGTGGAACAGACACGGGTATTAATCAGACGCATGACCGATATGGATCCTCTCCAGGAAGTTAAAGTAGGAGAGATTTCAGTTGGGAAAGGAATAAAGGAATTAGGAGCAACCAAATTAATGCAGCGGTGACGTTAACACACTCTCAAGGCAATTTGTAACCATTTTACGTTTTGGCGAATTGGTATGATCTTATTCGTGCGTTTTCCTGTTTCTGACGGTTTGGTTTACGGGTGAGGTTAGTGGTGGGCCTTCTTGCTTATTTTTTTCTAAAAATCTTACATTTCTTATCGTACGAATTCATACAAAATTGACACCTCAAAAATAGTGAGTTTCTCATGAGATCAGGTTGGTTATTCTGAATGTTTCACAACCGTGAGTTTCTCGATTTCACTTGAGTGAAACTCAGTTAATTTGAGTTGAGTCCAATCTTTTTAAATAGGCATTTAAATTCTTTAACAAGAGAGTAGAAAGTCATTTGTATTGTTTGCGCCTATTGGAAATGCCATTATAAAACAAAGTGTCCCGGTCCTTGATTCTGATTGGTTGAGCCGCGTTTGAAGCCTTTGTAAATTATTCTACAAAACCAGTGACCTCATTATATCAGTATTACTGTCTAAATAGTCAAAATAATATTTGTATGGACTAACCGGCCTCTTGGGTCTTATTGCTTAATATACACCTACATTTATAATGGTTTTATGATCAAATTCCTTTGACCTTCCCTTGTGGAAAAGAAGTGCGCTTAATTGTATTGAATGTGCACTTGTAGTGTACTGCAAATCTTTAAGTATATTTTTTATAAAACTATACTTGTAGATAATAAAATATTAATGAAATAAAAGTGTACTTTCATGACTGTTTCTCGATACACTTAAGTGCACTGGTAATAATGTAAAATGAGAAGACATACAAGTTTAAATCGAAATAACATTAATGTATATTTTAGTTTACCATAATACCGGTATATGTTTGTCAGAACATTCGGCAGTAGACTAAAGACAATAAATGTAATGATGAAATGAAATATAAAGATGTATTTAAAGGGTTAGTTCACCCAAAAATAAAAATTCAGTCGCCCTCATGTCATTCCAAACCCGTAAGACTTTCGTTCATCTTCGGGACACAAATGAAGATCTTTTTGAGGAAATCTGAGAGTTTTCTGTCCCTCCATTGACAGCTGCACAACTACCACTTTGACGCTTTAAAAATTTCATAAACAGATTGTAAAACTAATCCATATGAATTGAGCATTTGAAGACTCGATCGCTTTATATGATGAACAGATTTAATTTAGGCTTTTATTCACATATAAACATTGATCAGCGAACATGAACAGAAGCTCAACCGAACATGCTTGACGCGCAAGAACAAACCTCATTGGTTCTTGCTGAAGCTCAAACGTGATGCGCAACACAAGAATGAACCTCATTGGTTCTTGCTGAAGCTCAAACGTGATGCGCAACACAAGAATAAACCTCATTGGTTCTTGCTGAAGCTCAAACGTGATGCGCAACACAAGAATAAACCTCATTGGTTCTTGCTGAAGCTCAAACGTGATGCGCAACACAAGAATGAACCTCATTGGTTCTTGCTGAAGCTCAAACGTGATGCGTAACACGAGAATGGACCTCATTGGTTCTCACACATCAAGCGATGCTTGAGCTTCCGTTTACCACAACTGATGTGTGAGTTGATCAATGTTTATATGTGAATAAAAGCCTAAATTCAATCTGTTCATCACTTGAAGTGATCGATGGAGGGACAGAAATCACTCAGATTTCATCAAAAAGATCTTTATTTGTGTCCCGAAGATGAACGAAAGTCTTACAGGTTTGGAAAGACATGAGGGGGGAGTAAAAAATTAATGATTGAATTTAAATTTTTTGGGTGAACTAACACTTTTAAGTTCTACTAATATTAATATAAACAAATCTATCTATCTATTTTTTACAGTGTGGCGAACAAGACGGCCGAGGGACGTGAGAGAACGGCGCGAGGCCGGTGGTGCGATTGCTAATGAGCAGCACCTGTGAAGCACACCGGTCTCGCATCTCTCACGGAGGAGCGGAAGCATAAAGGAGGAGCGACGACGTTAATGATCGAGAGAGGAACAGGCCTGTGTTTTAGTTGTGTTTGGTTTTTGTATTTGTATTTTACTTTAGCCAGCAGTCGTCAGCGAGGGGCTGCTGGCGGTATTTTGGTTTGTTTGTTTTATTTTATTTTAAATAAAGTATGTTTGAATGTTCGCCGGTTCCCGCCTCCTTAACGCTCAGCAGGGCCTGATGTTGATCCCTTTGAAGAGCCGCAAGTGATTGGATGATGTCCGCAAACGGCGTTCCTGACGGGTTCTGCATGGCGGCGGCAAATCTCCTTCTTCCCGGGTTTCGGCACCAGTGTAGCAATGTTCAGGGAAGAAGGAGGCGGGAACCGGCGAACATTCAAACATACTTTATATAAAATAAAACAAACAAACCAAAATACCGCCAGCAGCCCCTCGCGGACGACTGCTGGCTACCGAAAATAAATATAACTGCCAGTAGCCTCTCGCGGACAAATGCTGGCTAAAGTAAAATTCAAATACAAAAACCAAACACAACTAAAACACAGGCCTGTTCCTCTCTCGATCATTAACGTCGTCGCTCCTCCTTTATGCTTCCGCTCCTCCGTGAGAGATGCGAGACCGGTGTGCTTCACAGGTGCTGCTCATTAGCAATCGCACCACCGGCCTCGCGCCGTTCTCTCACGTCCCTCGGCCGTCCTGTTCGCCACATACAGCAAAAATGTATTTTGTATGTGGAGGACTGATGTCATCAGATCAGTCAAGCTGTCATTACCCATCAACCCTTCTGACAGCTGTTGTTCAGAGTGCCTTTGTAACTATAATGAGCACTAATACAACTCCCTGAATGTATTTCACTCCACCCTTGTCTCTGTATACATGTACGTAAGCCTAAATGCTTTATTGGTGAGCACACTTAGATGCCGATCTTGCCCAACCAACACAACGAATAATAACAGAAGCCCAAGAGATTGCAGATCACTCTTTGTCTTATAAACTGACTGTAGGAGCGTCGTCCACAAACACGTCGTCAAACCAGCTCTTCAAAATACAGAGTCAGATCAGCGATTAAAGACGCTATTCAGAAGTGGATGCGAGTCAAAAACAATACGAGACTGCAAATACTTTCTGAATTGTAGTAATAGCGGAGTGGGATATAAGCTCTAATTTTCACTTAAAGTTTCAGTCATACTTTAGATTAGGGTCCAATTCTCACTAATAACTATGACTTTTGCCTCAATAAACTCCCAATTATTGCTTATTAATAGTGAAGGTAGTTGTTAAGTTTAGGTATTGGGTGATTAAGGGATGTAGAATATGATCATGCAGAATAAGGCATTAATATGTGCTTTATAAGTACTAATAAACAGCCAATATCCTAGTAACATGCATGCTAATAAGCAACTAGTTATTAGTGAGAGTTTGACCCTAAATGTAAGTGTTCCCAAAGTTTCTTTGGAGCTCAAATTAATACTTCATTATTTATAAGGAAGCATCTATAACACAGGGCCATAGAAAAATATTCTTTTTTTTTTAAAAATGACATAAACCACACCTATTTGGGGTAAGTTGTGTCACGTTAGGTCATATGTTCAATCATTGGTGAATATGTGAGTGATCCAATGATTTCAAATAAAACTAAAATAAAAGGACTCCTACATGTAATATTCTGTTTTCTTTCTCTAGTTCGGTAATGTTCCTATTTGTTCCTGTAATTACAAAGCTCAAAATGCAGTATATTAGAATTATTAACTAGAAATGAGTTACTAAAAATCATCATATTAGGGTGATTTCTGAAGGATCATGCGACACTGGAGACTGGAGTAATGGTGCTGAAAATTCAGCTTTGATCACAGGAATAAATTACATTTTACAATAAATTCACACATAAAATAGGTTTTTATAATTTGTAATATTATTTCAAAATATCACCATTTTTACTGTATTATATAAACAAAGCATTGGTGAGCATAAGAGACTTTTTTCCAAAAAATCGTTATTATTCCAAACTTTTAACAGCCACTATAGTTATGTTTCTAAAGCTCTGTTCTTAGAAATAAATGTAATGTGACTAAAGTGAATTTAGGAACCCTAAATCATCTGTATCATTTGTTGATCTGATTGGCTCTTAAGATTGAGCGCGCAGTGTGGTCGTAAGACCGTTATGACCTCCATTGAGGCTTGGCAAAACAAACAGAATCTCCTCCGCCGCAGTGATGAACACGTTCAACTCCTCCACAATGAGAGTCATTGTCGGCTCTCCAATATGCCGTGACAAATTTGCCCAAACTGATAAGACAATCCTCAACAGTTATTCTGCCACTGAAACACAGAAACATCTTTAGTAAGCATACGGATTTCTGTAATATCATGGCAGAGTCCGATCTTAACTTTCAGGAATGGATGAGACTGTATAGACGTGATGTTTGGAGAGTTACGCGCGTCTTTGTTTTGTGTGTGCATCGTGTACAGTACACACACACTTAAGACCTGGATGGACCCTTGACCAGTCTTATCAGTGATGTAGGAACAACTGTGGCAGATGAAGCGATTGGGAAGGGTTACGAGGACATTTCAGCACAGGATGATGGAGGACTATCTTTTTATACCTCCCAGATAAACCCTCATCTCAGACAAGAGAAAACAAAAAGGATAAGCAAGCGCAGAGCCGTGTGTGGGGAGTGTGTACGTGTCCTCAGACATGTTGTGCCGCAGTTTGATGTTGTTTCAGCTAGGTAGGTTTTAAAAATAAATGAATAAAAGTCACAATTGCAAGTTACATTATGAGAACTGAAGTCACATTCGGGAGATATAAAGTCACATTTAGGTTTTTTTTGTTGGTTTTTTAAATCAATGTTTTGTTTTTTTTGCCACAATCCAAAATGCCAACACATCTAATAGTTAGATGGGAGTAATGACAGGGATATTAACATTAAGTAAACCATGAAAAAATTAAATAATAATATACAGCCTAAAAAATCCAATGAGATTTCTTTTACTAAAGTACTCAAATAAAACTAAATAAACTAACACTAAAAACTATACCTTCATTAAAGACTATATAGACATAAAAAAACTAATGTAACACTAACATGAACTAACAGCGCACAATACTCTCAAAATAATTTCAAAATGTGTGTGTTAATATTATTTAATGGTCCTAAACTAACATGAACTAACAATGAACATTTGTATTTTTATTAACTAACATTATCAAAGATTAATAAATACTGTAGCAAATGTATTGCTCATTGTTAGTTCATGTTAGTTAATATATTAACTATCGTTTACTAATGTACCTTATTGCAAAGTTTCCTGAAAATGAATAAAAATGACAAAAAAAATAGTAAAACTTGAAAAAAAATTCCAAATATTATCAAAAACTAAAATACAGTATGTTAATGTTACTAAAATAACATTGGTCTGAGATTCACAGCAATGATTTCTCATTTCTTGATCAAAGACTTCAAAAGTTATAAAAGAAACTTTTCAGACGCAAACCCGTGTGCTTAATTTCAGAATTTTACATAGCCTATAATTACATCCTAAAGATGTCAGACCAACATTTAATAAATAAACTGGAAGTAATGTAATATAAATAATCATTAAAGATGTATGATCATTTACTAGAGTATGTAGAATGACTTGAATTGACCCCGATTACATAATGTATGACATGTTAAAAAGATTGAGGTTTAATAAACCATTAAACTAGACACATGACACACATTGTTTGGTTGTACTGGGTTGATAAAGCCAGTTTCACTCCCATTCATTCTCACAAAATCCAGTTCCTTAAATTTAGTTCTTAACAGAACAGATATAACAGGTCAAGTTGTAATATAGGGGACTGGCTGATCATACGCGTATACTCTGGACAACAGCGCCACCTTCTGACAGCACAGAGGAGCCTCACTGCACAGCTCGTGACTCTGACAGACACCGGGGCTAGTTGTCACACGGGCTTTCTATCAGTAAAGTCCAATTACACTAATGTGTTTTTCTATAGCAGCATTTGGATGTTTATTAACATCTAGTTCTCATTTTTAAATAAGAATAATTTTCATCAGAAATATAAACTAGAATTATTTACATTGGATGTAGGCTATGTGTCCAAACAAAAATGTCAATATCATCATGTAACCGCTTTTGGATGAAGTGAACACAATAAACCCACACTGACAAACATTCAGACAAGAGTCAACAGATATAACTGAGCTTTACTGTGTTCTCTGAATATTATTTATGTCAGATTGTCAGATAATGTATTTTAAAGTAGTCTATTATGGTTGTCACCTTTGCCATTTTTGATTGATGGATTTTATAATTGTTTTGTGGTAATTTTTAATTCATAATTATTTGGGTTATTATTTAGGAACACGATGTACCTTAGGCTCTCTAGCGGTTAAAAAACAAAACTTCATGAATTTTGCGGAAGAACACTGTTTTGGTTGTGCTTCGGCTCTGCTTGACTGTGCGGATGAATATGACCCTTCACAAGATAATGCTTTACAACTAACTCTGCCTCCATATGATAATCAGTTCAATAAAAGACCTTACACACCTGTTGAGTAATAAAAACACCATCATCTCTGTGTCGCTTTTACAACATTTCAAATCCCTCAGTTCTCGTCATCTCCGAAAAGCCAAGCTGATGTTGTTCTGGTTTTAGTTACGAGCTCTGTCTACTTCTCTTTTCTCCAGCAGACTCTCCTCTGTTCAGCGTTTGTTTTAAACGGGGGATTCCCGGGGGTTGGAGATTTAACTGCTCCATGTCAACCTTTCTTGCCAAACACACGCGCGCGCACGCGCGCACACACGCACACACACGCACACACACACACACTGTAACGGTCACTGCTTTTATGGTAATCTGAGGTAAAATGAGAACTGCGCATGCGCGTAGAGTGTCAGAAATAGATTTGACAGGTGAGGAGAGGAGATAACTTAACTGACTTTTGTTTATACTTGTTCTCACTCATCCCGATACAGACGAGTGACGTTTAAGTAATTTTATTAAACACGGGGAAAATACGCCATCTCTCGTGCATCTTTTCCTCCGACACCTATTGTTTTTCTCTCTCTGGGCAACGTTTCAACTTTGCATTACAACACACACACACACACACACACACCTAACCTCTGCCAATGCACACCAGACAGACACGCGTCAAAAGTAGCCGGAGCATCTTTTCTCTATTTACGGATATGACAGACATGGCCGAGTGACGCATGTGCGCGAAAACCATGCCAACAGGTCTAAAATATAATAGGCATATCATAGTGAATCGGGGTAAGAATTAATGCATTGACTTATTTTATAAAATTGTACTAATTTAAAAAAACAAAACAAAAAAAAAGTTTTATATTTCAACATATGACAGCATCACCTACTATAAAATCATGTCATAAGTGTCCACATGTCATAATAGTTTAACTATATATTTTCTAAATATAGAAATTGAATTTTAAAATGAACTTCAGCCAAATAAATGTTTCATTCAAATAGAAAAAATAAGATTTTAAGAACATGTTGTATAGCCTATTTAAATTCATTTCGTGTTTCTGAATTTAATTATTGTTTTTTATTAACAGGCCATAACATGAGCTTTACAATCAACTCATACATTAGCAATACATTCATACAATGGTACAAACTTCGTTTTACTGAATAAGATGCATTTGAAATCATTTGATCATTGTGCATTTTATTTCAGCTCCAGTGTTTCAAACTGTAGCAGCATTTCCACCAATCAGTTTGAGTCTCTACATTTTTTCATTTTCATTGCAGTTAAAAACAAAAAACAAACTTGCGTACACTAGATGGCACTATCTTTATCAAAATCCGCCCACTTCTTCTACAATGTGCGCACAGAGCGGCCAAGGCGGGAATGCGTTCATGGTGCATATTGATGAAAGCAATACTGCAGCATAATTAATGTAGCAAATTTCAGGATATGACATAGGTACATCTGTTTTTCTCAATGCATGGTATACGTGATGATCATCAGTAAGACATACACAGAACCAACGGAATGTTATTAATATTCGACCCAAATGCAAAACCTTTACATGAGAAAAATGAAATACTGAGTCAAATACAATGTGCATTTTAAAACAGCAAGTTTGCAGAGCAATTACAGATACGAAGCATTCAGAAATGCTGGTCCCAGAGGAAACAAACCCATGGTGTTTCCACCGTAACGTTACAACATGGAGCATGGGTAACGGAAATTCATCCTTGGTCAAGCAAATAAAAGGCCAAACAGGCCCATCCTGACAGCAGTCCAGCACATCCATCTTCTCAGTCGTAATGAACCTAGAAAAAAAGGGAAAACCTAAAACACATCACAATCTCAACACCTCCAACGCTAACATCATTGTTCCCCAACTTGACAAACTCAAAGGGTGACTTATGAAATGTCTACGTTAACTATATATAATAAAGCTATAGCCTACTGTAATGGTAATGTAGTGAGTGAATGAGTCAATTTCTTTGGTTCCTAGATGCTATAGTTAAAAAATAGTGGTCTGGAAACACACAAGCAAATGAAGCACTAAACCAATAAGCATTTAATCAAAGGCAAACAAACAAAAATCTCATTAAGGAATGTCCAATCCTCCTGAGCTGAAACAAACAGAAGCCAGAGGACAAAAGTCCAAGGGAACCGGAAGTGAGAGAAGGCACAGCAAAGGCACAGAACACACAGCTAGAAGAGCAGAAACACACACACACACACACACACACACACACACACCATCCCGTACGCTGTACAGGTTACAGAGATGTGGACAATCCTTTCATGAACACTGGCATAAAGAGGCAAATAAAGCACTGACCCTGTGATATCTAAGGCTGCGGTGTGCGATATCTGTGGCTCCAATAACGGGACGTCGTCTCAATCAAGAGCTAAAGTCCAATCAAAGTTGTCAAAATGAAGAACTCTTAAACACTATTTACAAATCTATTCCTCCACTCGCATGATTATTGTGCGTGATTCCAGTGCAAAGACCTTAAAGGGATAGTTCACCCAAACAATGTAATTCTGTCATCATTTACTCTCCCTCAAGTTGTTCCAAACCTGTACGAGTTTCATTCTTTTGCTGAACACAGAAGATATTTTGAAGAATGTTGGTAGGTAGACGGTGAATGCTAGCCATTGACTTCCATAGTAGGAAAAAGCACACATTGTGGATTCAATGGCTACGCTACCGTACTGTTTATTACCAACATTCTTCAAAATATGTTGTGTGTTCAACAAAAGAAAGAAACTTACACAGTTTTGGACTTAAGGGTGAGAAAATAACAGAATTTTAATATTTGGACGAACTATCCTTTTAAGAGCATGTGCTATTTGTCATTTGCCAGGAACGAAAACTATTAAACCAACATATTGGGCCTCATTCAGGAAATTCGAGCAGAACTAATGCGTGTAAAAAGACATTTGAAAAGCCTTATGAAAATGTTCACTTTCGGACTGAAAGTCAATATAAAAAGTTAGTTAACCCCCAAACAATATAATTCTGTCATTTATTCACCCATATTCTAACCATAGGGGTTGAACGGCTAGTCGACTTTAATGCTCTGCTATGAGCTTTAAGCTTGACGTCGACTAGTCGCTGATCGTGGCCTATAGAGGGCGCAACAGGATAAGAAATCTTTAAAATCCACTTTTATGCTCCGTTTAAGTTAAAATGACAAATAAATGTATACAGGTGAAACTCGAAAAATTAGAATATCGTGCAAAAGTTAATTTCAGTAATTCAACTTAAAAGGTGAAACTAATATATTATATAGACTCATTACATGCAAAGTGAGATATTTCAAGCCTTTATTTGTTATAATTTTCATGATTATGGCTTACAGCTTATGAAAACCCCAAATTCAAAATTAGAATATTCTGAAAAAGGATATAATCAATAATCTATAATTTTGCTATAAGCTATAATCATCAAAATTATAACAAATAAAGGCTTGAAATATCTCACTTTGCATGTAATGAGTCTATATAATATATTAGTTTCACCTTTTAAGTTGAATTACTGAAATGAACTTTTGCACGATATTCAAATTTTTCGAGTTTCACCTTTACACCGAGAGAGCGCTGCACATCTATGTTTGATTACACCACCTGGAAGCTCAAGATTTATCACGTGAATGCTTGTTTTACACAGCTTATTGTACAGGTAAATTAATCGTCGTTCTAAACTGCCTCTACATCACGCACACACACACAGAAGCGCACAAATCACATGCAGATCGCGCACACAGAAACATTCACAGAAATGTATTGTCAATCACTATTAGCAGAGAGACAATGCCATGTAGAATTAATTCACACGCAATCACTCTCTCACTAATGCATTCATATAAATGTAATCTTTACTGTGCTACTTTATCTATATCTGATTCAGAACGTGCAGAAATATAAAAATATAGCGACCCAAAGACAAAAGAATTGATCAAATAAGGGGTTATGTAGCGCTGTGTCGTATGCCAGAGCTGTGCACAAGGCAACCCGCGAGTCTCAGATCGAGGGTCATCTTATTTGTTCATGACGTCATCAGCGACTAGTCGACACCGACTCTGCTTTAATAACAGAGATGACGACTTTAAAAAAAAAAATCTGAAGTAGTTCAACCCCTAATGGTTTTTTTTTTGTCCCTCCATTGAAAGTCCACACAACCCAAATCTTCAAGCTTCATGAAGTTCATAAAGACATTGTAAAAGTGATCCATATGAATCAAAACATTTTAATCCAAATCTGACCATATTTGACGTGCCTAAATTAAATCTGTTCAACATATAAAGCGGTTTTTATGACATTTTTGTAGCCAGAAAATGTTGGTTGTGTGGACTTTCAACGGATGGACAAAAGAATGAGCGAATATTAAAAAATAAAAATAAAAGAGTAAATGAGGACATTTTTTGGGTGAACTATCCCTTTAAATCTTTCATTGCGAATTTCATGGAGGCCCGATATGCAGAACCTGCACCTTCAATGTCAACCTTGTTTCAGTTTCATAACATTACATATGCCATCATCTACTCGGAGTAAAGGTCTATTTCTGCCAAACACGGCAAGCTCTATTCTGCATGGGTGACTGAATCTGGAGATTCACAGAGGCAGAACACAAAAGAAACAGAATAAACCCGGTCCCAGACTGACATGGATTGTCAGGGGAGGAAAACAGCTATGAAACCTCATATGTAATTCATTCAGGAATTGTGATTTCAACTGCAGCTTTAGTGCACAGTCTTACAAGCAGAAGACCTTCCAAAGCTGCGAAACCCACTGCATAGATCATGTCTCAAATTATAGATAAATATATATTGTATATAAATATATTGATGGCAATCATGTCATAGAACAACAAAAGAAAAAAGTTATCACACGAAAAAACTCAACTTTCAGATAGCACTGCTAACGTAAAAGTAATTCAGAATCCATACACCATGTTTCAGAAATCCCAAGTGCTTTAGTGTGATGAAATCAGGCCATTCAATTAAATTCCATCCAATTCATTCTTTGGAAATCACATTTCAATAGTCTATCTTAAAAATGTAAAGTATAAAATCACATTTGGATAATCTAAAGGAATAAAACTGTAAATTAAAGGTTTGTTGTTCATGTTGTAAAAATTCTAGTGGCCAAAATGACCAACTGTACTTCCATTCCTAATAGCCTTGATTTATTTCAGTCAAATTAAATATGTCATCTTCCCTGACTAAGACATAAAGATAAAGAACACTTGATAATCACATTAAGGTTTTAAAAAAAGCAGTGTGTCCAATTCAAAATAGTTTGAAACCCAGGCAGATTTCATAGGCAATAATAACAAAAATTGGTCTGATTATTGCGCAGCAGAATACAGCAATGCCTTCAATTATTAAAAATAATTAAAATAAAAATGAAACTTTCCTGAACCCCTAAAAAAAGGGAAAAGTCCAGAAAAGCCAATAAAACGTCCAAATGGGTTTGTTTTATCATTGAGAAGACCGTGTGTAAATATAGATGCGCATCCATACATCACGCTCAATCATAAATATCTTATGTGGGTGAGAGCACACAAAAAAAACATCTACACCTCTTTACCTTTCCGTTTCAGTCATGTTTAACAGAAACGTTCTGTAGTGTGCAGCGTCCACACACTCCTGTAACAACATTAAACTCTTCCAATAAATTAAAAGGTTCGAGACTGGAGTGTCTCCTGCATATGAAATGAGTCTCTACATTCCCCCTCTCTCTTCCAACATGAACCTCACACTCGCTCTTTGGGTCGGGCCTCATGTGGGACTGGCCTTGTGAGTGTTCCTCCCCAGTTCCTGGATGTGTGGCTCGTGTTGGGTCAGAAAGTACTTGAAGAACTCGTAGACGGACCAGGCGATGGCGGTAGACGGCATCTGATAAATGACCCGAGCTCGGATGCCTTTAAAGAACGCAGGAACGCCCCCCAGCCGGTAAACTGTCCTGAGCGCGTTGACCATCCCCGAGAGATGCCCGCTAACATGCGCGGAGCTGAGCGCCACGTTCTCCTGCGTGTTTAGCAGCGTCTTACACACGTCTAGCGGAGTGGTGATGGCAGCGGACACGGCTCCGGCCGCCGCTCCGGACACGATGTGCGTTTCAGGCCGGTACTGGCGCTCTGGGTTGAAATGTTCCTGCATGAACTCGTACGTGATGAAGTGAACGGCCTGGAAGGGGATGTTCATGGTCAGCTGAGTGCTGTAGCTGCGGTAGAAGGCGGCCAGTCCTTCCTTACGACTGATCGTCAGCACGCAGTCATACAGGCTTCGGTACGGAGAGTTATACATCTGCATCCTCTGCTTCACCACTAATGGAGGAGAAAAAGACTGGAAACGTTAGAACATAAAACACTCATCGTACACGTAACTGAACCGTAAGTCTATGCTGACCGTTATGAATCATGATTAATAATACACAAAGCATTCATGTGTTATTACTAGTAAACAACAGATGTGTGCGAACTGTAAAATGTGCGGATAAAAAGTTGTCAAGTTTAACCATTTAATATCTTAACACTCTCGTACTGGGTGTCGGTCAAAAATGACCGATTTTTTTATTTCAATGAAATGACTGTACTAGTTTTTAGTTCGATAGTTTTTTTATTTAATATTTTGTATTTTTAATGGGATTTTATGGCACTAAATTAAATTATAAACGGTCATAAATCTTAAACACTTTGGACCACAGACTTCAGTTTGGTCTCTTTTTAAATAAGACACTTGGCAGATTATTGCTGAAGTGAGAAAAAGTTGAAAAAGTGAACTTTAAAAAAATCTATAATATTTTGCATTTATTGTTATGAAAAATGCTCAAAAAGACCATTTTCAATTTGTATATAAAATATATATTTTACTCTAAAACTGAGAAAATCAAAGCCATAAATCTTAATAAGCTGTGTTCCAAATTTGAGGCTTATATCTCAAAAAAAGGAGCGTTCAGTAAGAATGTTTGGGCGCAGTACCGAACGCTTCCACTAGATGAAATTCGCCTCCATTCATTTCTAAAGCTCATTTTTGACCACGAACAAAACAAGTGCAACACATTTTTTCAGGACCATTTAACATTTTCAAATCACGTCCATGATTTTGGTTTGTGTTTGTCTTTGTGCGTGTGTGTGTGCGTGTGCGAGGGTGCATGCATGTGTGTGTGTGTATGTGTGTGTATACAGCAATTTCCAAAACCAAGTTTCATACCATTCCGAAGTAGTAATAAAATTCGGGGGAAAAAACTAAATAGCAACAGAGGGTTAAATAGTATAACCAAAGTCTTAATTATCATTTTAAGAGGTCTTAAATTTGAGAGTGAAAACAAGAATCACGAAACGGCTTAATGTGATTACTGCTGCTGATTGAATTAAATAAATGTGAGCGCCGCACGTTCAAAGTCAAAACACGTTGTCATTGACAAATATGATGTAAAATGTGTGGTCAGTGCTGACTTCAATATTGACCTCATATATTGATAGCCACTCCCTGATTCCCGCCAATTATATAAAATATAATTACCCAACTGTATAATTGCGAGAGAACGCAAAAATGCTTGTCTTGGCGAGTATTCACATAAACACAGTCAGTTATGTTTTAAGTGAATGTAAACAGTTGAGAAAGAAAACGCATGTGTAACAGTATAATGGATCCATCCGTGCGTCAGGTCTTAAAGTGACAGCAGCCTAAATATGAGATAATATTAAAAATATCTATATGGCAGTTTTTCCCCATGGTATCGATGTCAAAATTGTGGCCAGTGAAATTGCTGAGTTAAGTTAGGAAGTTAAGTTAAGAAACTCGATGCTAAGCCCTCAGTACCAAGCCGAGCAGTTTGCACGTGACTTTTATGAACTGTTTCCCATACATAGACTAATTCGTGGAGGTGCGCCACAGAATCAACACCGGCCGCCACATATTGTGTTTCGTTAATTTTGTTTAACGTCATTTAAAACACGCAGCGCATCAGTTGCATTTCCTTTCCCTGCTCTCCCTCCGTCTCTCTGTCACTCACGCGTCTCTCTCTCTCTCACACACACCCGTGCACGTCCGTCTAGGAGGTGCCGGACTGTACATTTTAATCATTAACATTAAAGGCACACTCTTTTAACAACTAAAATAACAGTAAAGGGTAAAAAAAACGGAATTTGGGAAAAAATAAAACGGATTTTATAGGGCCCTAATAACGGTACCAAAAATATAATATTTATTATTGACGGGATTGACAGTGAAAGAAGAATACTGTACCTTCTGCTGGGTTCATGATTGCATCATGGAGGACAGTAGCAACACTCCCTGCCACACCTGAAGAAAAGAAACATTTTAAATATCAAGTGACAACAAGTGGAAAAAACAGGAACAGAAACTCATTTGCTACATTTACAATGTCCTATTTCCCAGACAAGTTGGCACTCTATTTTCCCTTCCTCACAAACAACCCTGGCCTGAGCCTTTCAAATTATAAACCCTCGATCCCTTGCTCTTTGGATCTAAAATCAGAAATATATAAAAGTCACAATATATCGTAATACAAAAATGCAACAATATGTATTATTGTGTATAGTTCACCCAATATAAAAATTACTGCGGGAGAAAATAATTACGTTTTCAGAGTTCAAACTACTATATATAATGTTGAATATAAGGTATAATAATGCAATAGGGGAATATTAGTGGGTCCTGATTATGCCAAATGTTAAAAGTGGCCTACATTATTATAAATATATCTAGTCAGTGACAGTGTGAAAGCATATTCGTCTAAAATAATTCTGTATTTTCAGCTTCAGAATCATGAATATGTTTATTCTGGTGTCTCTATTGTCCTGTGCGTTGGGTTTCCAGCACCAAATCCAAGCCTATTCATTTACACACACCCAATGTAATATCAAATTTAGCATTTTAACCAACAGTACTTTTTTTGTTAACCTTTTCCCATATGTCTTGGAGTATCTCAATAACCCAAAAATATCAATTACTCCTAATGGACACTCATTAAGACTTCAGGAAATGAACCCCTTCTCCTACCGTTAGCAATGTGGCTGTTGCCGCCGTTCTGTATGACGTCACTAAGGCTGCGTTTGATTCGCTCGTAGCAGGCGAAATAGAGCGCGTGTGCGGGGCCGGCCCCCAGTACAGTGATATTGAGGCCCCTCAAGGGCCGAAGGACGCCCTCAGTCCGCACAATCCTCTTCAGCGCTCCGTACACGCTGCGGTACTGAGCATTTGGGTCCGGCTGTAAACTCTGCATACGTGTCTATGAACAGAAAGAGAGCAGCATATCAGGATATCAACCATAAAAGGAATAATATTTGATATGCAAAGAAACAAAAATATATTTACAAACAGGAACAAGACCAAATCATAAAGATCGGTTCTCGTTTCTTGTATTCTGACTTCTGATTAGGCATGTGCCGGTATCAAATTTTCGTGCTGCGATTAATTGAATGAGCTTTTATCACGGTATACGGTATTATCACGATATTTTAATTGCTCAAGAGAAACAGATGGATTGCGGGTATCTAAAAAAACAACTTGCATCACAATGTGTAATTGTGATTTTCAAAACATGGTAACTAAACAGAATTTTATTAAGTTTAGTGACAACGTGTTACAATGTTTACATGGTACAATGACTGGTAGGTTACTGTTTGTATTATTCAAATAAATTATTGTATTTGATTTTAATCTTAATTCAATATTGACTCATTTGGATAAATATTAGGTAGGCTACAGTCTGCATGTTAATTTTTCTCAAGAAAAAAATATATCTCACATAATGCTGTAAACAGAGAGAAATTAAATATAATGCGGTTTTCATTATAATAACAATTATGTAATGACAAGTAAACATATAATTAATATGTAATAAAGTGCACATATTTAGCAAAATCACAATTTTTTCTAGTCAACTAAAGTGCTGGTCATTAAATGGCTTTCCTGAGGTAAATGTAACGTTCTGTGACATAACTGTTCTCCTGCAATTTTATTGACCTCTTTCCGTGAAAAAACACTGATTGATCGACATTTTGTATGAGGCATAAACCTTAAGGTAAGTTGTACTGTATCTTTAAATAAAAAGTAACAGATGATCGGTTTACTTGAACTGAGGCGCAGCGATCTGTCACAATGGACAGAACCTTTTTTTTTTCATATCAAAAGTATCCTGCTCTGTCTAGTCTGTCGGTGTCAGTGTCCTCTTTGCTCCGCGATTTTTCTCTGCGTGAGAGCGTGTGAAAAGTGTCAATTCCGTAAAGCGGCTTTCAGACAGAACGCGATTTGCTATTTTGCTAATAAAAAGTTGAACTATTTTTAACTTTGACCCCGGCGTGCTTTGGTCGACGCAGCAACAAAACGTCCCCGCGAGTATTCTGCGTCCTGTCTGAAAGGCGCTTGAGTCTCAAGTTGAATGCGTGAGAGTTGGCAGCCCTGCGGGGGGTAAATCGTCAGCAGCGTTCCTCCTTCCGCCATGCTTCTACTCCATGTGATGATTGCTTACATTAGACTAGAGTGCGCTCTGCGCCGCGTGCACACAGTGCTTATACATGTGGGGATTGTTTACATCAGAGTGCGCACGTGTTTTGCGGAGCATATACGCAGTGTTTAAGCGGTTGATAGAAAATGAGCTAATGCGTGTTCTAAAAGTCTAAATTTAAATCTATTATTTTTCACGGTATTTTGAAGTGGCCGCGATAACAATATCGTGCATATTCATTACCGCGATTTATCGCATTACCGAATACCGGCACATGTCTACTTCTGATATAATGTTTACAAAAATAATAATTTACAGAGACCCCTAAAAATAGATATTCTGTGACAAACAAAATTTGCTAACAAAAATGGAAGGAAATACCAACAATATGTAGACCAAGATAGAAGCCGTCCATCTTTCTGCTTACCCAACATTCAGCCCAGTTATAAAAACACGCTTTGTTTAATGTGAATGAATTGGCAGGAATCATCATAACACACACAGTTTAGCTGAGCCAGACTTCTGACTCTCAGAATAAAGCCTGATCCACACACTGCGGTTTATTGTGGCCAAAAAACACCCGCTCAGACATGAAGAGACGAGTATAACATGACCACCGATATCATTTTTGCCACCGATACTTCTGGAGGGAGTATAGGCTTCACACACTTTTAAGTAATTTAAAATTCATTTTGATTCAGAAAAATTGGCTTTAAAGTTTAATTAATTTATTGATTAGAGCTCACTTATCTGAACAATTCACTTTCACAAATCAGATACACTATGTATTTCAGTAATTCATGTTCATGCATTTCAGTAATTCAAATTAAAAGGTGAAACTAATATATTTAGTATATATAACTATATTACATATGCATGATTATACTTTTCAGAGGGCCGACATTTCTGTATTTAAAATCCTTTTTTTTGTTATTGATGTCATGTAATATTCAAATTTTCTGAGATTTTGAATTTGGGGTTTTCATAAGCTGTAAGCCATAATCATCAAAATTATAAATTTTGCACGATATTCTAATTTTTCGAGTTTCACCTGTATGTAAGTATATATATATATATATATAAACACCACGGTTCATCTAAAATCTGACGACGCATCTATAATATCGTTTGTTGTAAATAATGCATAAAACAGACAGGCAGAGTTCGGCTAATGTATGTTTCTGTCGATGAATAATCATTCTGGCTTCCCAATACATTACAACAGCGATGATCAAAAAACGTGAACAAAACTGTCACTCTTTGTAAACTTTGTTCAATGCAGGTGACGTATACTCGAACCTGAGCAGTCATTTACGGCGTCATCAGCCAGGTGTTGATAGCACAGGAAAGCAGGCGAGACCTGAACAGCACACGTTGCTATCTCTGTTTAAACTAAACTCATTTAAGACTTGGCAATTTAAACATTCAAGCGCACTCATCTGAAGCACGCCCACGGAAAGCCGCGTATCGGACGGCGCGCAAATATTGAGTTTTCAGGTACAGAAATTTAATGAAGTAATCAAATGTAAACAACATTACATATAATCTTCATTGTATAAATTTTTTAAATAGATTAATCATTATTAAAGTTACAAAAGATTGATTTCCTTGCTTATGTTGTTTTATTAACATTAAAAACACAGACAGCAGGAATATTAGGCCGCTGTTACTTTAAGAGATGATGCACAGATCCAGTACACTGATACTGATACACATGCGTTGTCTTTCTCGACTGTTTACGTTCACTTAAGACATAACCTACTACGTTTGCTAGGATACTCGCCAAGACGCGCATGTTGACAATTTTGGTGTGAATTTGTCCGTTCAAGCGCTGGACTTGAAAGATAACTACTGTTACACCTCCCTGAAAAAGATGAAAAGCACTGTTTATTTTATTTGTATCTTTGCTCTATAGTATTTATTTGTGCTTTTGTTTGTAGTTTGATTATTTGTTCTTATTTACTTCATTTTTATTTGACAGTAGTCCTTTTTCCCCTGAACATGGCGAACCGTACCAAAAACCGTGGTAAAAACCGAACCGTGAGTAATTTAATTTGAACCGTTACACTCCTAATAGCTTGTGAGCAAATTTCGCTATACAACTGCAATTTATCCTCTGAAATATTTTAGACCATTTCATGAGAAAAAAGGAAAGCTAGACTGCAACGCACATATGATGCATGATAAAGTTAAAGAGTCATTTAAGTCAATAAACAGAAACAAGTTTAAGCTTGTAAATAATCTTTTTCCTCATTGTCCATCTAATTCTACCACCTAAACCTAAACACACCGGTGAGACTGGTTACAGCTTACTTTGAACAAGATGTTATTACAGCTAATCAAAAGCGTTTAATTAGCTCTTTAACAAGAGAACTAGGCAAACATCCAGATAAGTTTTTAATTAGCGCAAAACTATTTAATATAAAACTCACTATCAAACCGCGTATAACAGCTTCTGGAGACGTCACAGAAGACATTAACGTAGAAAATTCTGATCCATTTCAAACGGTTCTGTAAAAGAAATCTGAGCACATGCTTTATTATAACAGCAGCAATGTTGTCTTTTAGGAATAAGAGTGCCTTCTGGAGGGCTTTAGCGAATGAAAAGCAGAAGAACAGCTTAATATGCCACAGAAAACACTGAGCCAGTGTACTTTCCTCAAATTAAGTCATGAAAGACGCAATGCCATGAAAACATACGTTTGAAACTCCAAACCTCAATGGGTTTCACTTCCTCAGAGACAAAACTTCCCACATTGAAAAAGGAGACTCCAACAGAGATTCATTCTGCCTTCACGTGCTGTCTGACTAATCTTCAATATGAGTTTCCTAGTCGGGAATTGGACATGAACGCCTCTCAAGACAACAAAGCACTTCAACACGACAAGCTTCACGACTTCAGCAGCGGGAACTGGAATTAGGAAATTTCAAATAGCACTTGAAGTACACTCCTACGTCCACAACAAAAAAAAACAAATAATGATGGATACTTATACATTTTCCCACTTATTATTACATATGAACATGAAATAAATGCAGTGACGAGAAACAAAACTAGTACAGATATGTACAGAGCAGTAAGACTTGTCTTGGATGCTTCAGATTAGCAGGGAGGTGGAAAAACTGGCCCTGTCACAATCACAAAGTTTACTGTCTGGAAAATACTAAAATGGGCTGGCCAGCCGGAGCAAAGAGGGCGAGCTGGCAAGCCTGGCCTGGCATTTGACCCAGCTCTTTTCAAACCACTGGAGCGTTAGGCAAAGTACTTTGAAAGGCTGTGCAAAAAATGCTTAAGTATAGGATGGTTGAGCTTAAGCTTTGAATGTTTAAATACACTAGAGGAGGCTGTACTGTACCAACTACCTCACGGGACGCTAGGTGCACTAGCTGTCTGTTGTTCAAAATAAAAGAAACCTAGCATTGGGGATTTGTTGCTTTTTCCGGTAACACTTTAGTTTAGGGTCCAATTCTCATTAGCATGTATATAACTAGGATATTTGCTGTTTATTAGTACTTTTAAAGCAGATAATTAATGCCTTATTCTGCATGATAATATTCTACATCCATTAATCACCCAATACCTAAACTTAACAACTACCTTACTAACTATTAATAAGCAGTAATTAGGAGTTTATTGAGGGAAAACTCATAATTAATAGTTATTTAATAGTGAGAATTGGACCCTAAACTAAAGTGTGACCATTTATCCTATTGTACCGAACTCGTATCGAATCGTGACTTGTGTACGTTGCACCCCAACTGGATACAGAAATGTTTTTCTTCCATCAATCGCGTTTCCATTACAGATTTGCAAAAAACTTTTGCGATATTTTCAAAATGTTGATAAAAAACTATTCCAGCTTTCCATTAACCGATGTTATGCAATAAAACAATTTTTTTCCTCTCGCGATAAGTCCTTCCAAAAATCATGCCAACATATGTTGGTGGGTTTATGTATATCGCAGCCATCGCACAAGACATTATTTTTAATGGTAGATGAAAGCAGGTTATCCAAGCATTAATGGCAAGGGAAACGTATGAGGCGTTTCTTTTTTGCGATATATGGGAGTTTTTGCGAAATTGACGTGTTTTTCCATTGGGTACATTTTTAAAGGATAATGGAAACGAGGCTATTCAAAGCGTCTTTCTTTTGGCTTTATGCACCCAATTGCCTTTAAACTGAACTGGTTACAATCAAACGTCTGTTGTAACAGAGAGGTGACAGTCTCGACAGGAATGAGACTATGTACCGTATGCGGATGTGTGCACATAACTGTCTGTTAATCATCCTAGCCCAAATGCAATAGATACACTAGTACATTCACACCCTAATCTGGATGTGTGAGATTACGACCTCTGCCCCGGCCCACCCATGAGGAGTGACACACACACACACACACACAGGTCCATTCTACACTGATTAACACCGTCAGGCTGAACATTCAAGTCTGCTTTCACATGTCATTGAAAATATAGTTTACATATACATACATATATATAATAAGATAATAATGAGTAATCGTGTTTTATTTGTAGTCATTGTACTTTCAAATACTAATAATTTAATATGCATATCGGCCATATACCATTTAAATTGGAAAAATAAAAAATGGCTAATACGCTAGTGGGCTAAATACCCATACATAGGCCTGCATAATATGTAAAATATCGTTTAAATAAATGCAGCCTTGGTGAATATGAGACTTTTCAAAAATATGAAAAAAAAATTAATAAATTCTACCCTGGTCATGCACACATAATAATATATTACATGGCATATAATATTTATGTGGAGCAAAGGGATGCAAATCAATTTTATTACAAAAATACATTTGTATCATGTTTCTATATGTTTACAATACTACTTTTCAAAACAAATGGCAAATGCTAAAGTTAAAGTATGGATAATATACAAGAACTATGGAAAAAGAGCATGTTCAAAGTAGAATCAAGAGCTTTAAAGTCTGAGTTATGGGTCGAGCTATTAGTTAGCAATGTAAAAGTCCTTTGGTTTTACTGATATTTGATTGTAAAAAATGAATTAAAAAAAATGGTGTTTTAATTTCCCTTGAAGTATTCCAACTAGGGATGCAAATTATCGATTAATTCATTAATCATTAGTTGATTAACCTTATCGATCGATTAACGATTAACTGATAAGCGGCTATTTTCCTGAGAATGTAAATTTCTCACGGTATCAATTTAACATAAAAAGCTAAATATTGCTTATATACTGAATGAAAATGCATGTTATATTGCTCAATTGATGTTTTATTGTAACAGTTGGAATACGTTACAGATTATGGCATTTATGTAGTTTAAAATTAAAGTACATAAATTGTTCACTTGGCTCACCTGTTGTGTGTGAAACATTAAGCAACATAAAACAAATTTTAAATAAAAATCTATATGGGTAGGCTTATGCTACGTTCACACCGGACGCGAATAGCGCGTCAAATTCGCGTCTACCGCGTCTAGTTTGACGCTTGACCACTTTGTGTTAATTCGCGTGTCAATGGCGAAATTGACGCGCGTAAAAAAAAAGTTTGAAGCGAAATTTACGCGCGTCAGAGGCGAAAGTTTCGAAACCCGTCGGCGGCCATCTTTTTAGATGTTTATCGAGCATTAGCATTAGCATTATTCGAGAGAGTCACCGCTCGTATATGCTCTGGAGAGCAGAAACAGCTGCTTGGGGACATCGTCGCTGTACTCGGGTCCTCCAGACCCTCCGGAGGGTTTCAGGAGTTTCATCATTTGTTCCAGGAGCTAGGTTTGGTGGACCTAACGGTGAGGACGCTGACGAGGACACCGTAGGCCGTGTAAAGCCTCAGCCTCGAGTGGTCGCTGCCTGACGAGCCCGCGCTCTACAGCCCGGCGCGAGGTTCACCCTCGCCCGCACATTTATTTGATAATAAATGGAGCCAGCCTCCAAAAGTGAAACCTGTCCTGTGATTTTTTTATTTATTATACACTATGTGTTTGTTGTTTTTACATTAAAATAATAATGTTTTATATAATCTAAAATAGATACGGAATAAATAGCATTCAATACAACATGAGTACTATCTCTCATATATTAAAATCGAGTTTTTATGTGAAAGATTTGCTTTGTTGTGCATTAGAACCACACCAGACATTTTAGTAATATTACAAAATAATTTATTAAAATAACAAACTTTCACTTCACCACGTGACAGCAGCAAACAGGCTCCTGATTGGTTAACGCGGCGCGAATTGACGCAGAAGTTCAAATTTTTCAACTCGGGCGGCAGACGCGAATTCGCGTCAAACGCGTGAATGCACAAATAGCACTAACTAAATCATTCGCGCGTAACGCGCTTCCGCGCCAGACGCTTCAATTCGCGCCATTCGCGCGAACTTGACGCGCGAATGAGGCGTATTCGCGTCTACCGCGCCGCGCTCTACGCCTCATTCGCGCCGCAGGGATTTTTCACGCGCGTAACGCATCTTTGCATTGACTTAACATTGAAATCACTCGCGCCTGACGCGCTATTCGCGTCCGGTGTGAACGTAGCATTAGCCTACCTACATTAAGCCTACATATAATAATCTATCTGGTAAACTACTTATATAAAAAAACTTGAAACATTAGCAGCAGCACTTATAATATAGGCTGGGGGGGGGGGGGTAAAATTTACAACTTGTAACGAGTGGAAATAAGGTGTGGCCCCTTTAAGAGCTGCGCGCTCCTTGTTGAACTATCGGTATGTGCCATGCGCCTCGAACACCCCTTTTACTGTCTTTGCGAACACCCCATGTATGTGGGTCATTTCTGTTTGATGCTAATTTTTATCTTATTTTGTTTACTAAGTAACGATGTGGACGGTATAACGTGTGACAGACACTTAGAGTAGTTTCCCGGAAAAAATAACAAACCGGGAGGGGTCCGGGAGATAGGGCTAAAAAACGGGAGAAACCCGGGAAAAACGGGAGTGTTGACAGGTATGAGCTAAGTTATTGTTATAATACAGCTGGATTTTCGAGGTTAGCATGCTGTATAGCAGCTGGTATTCAGTATCGAAGCACTCCACTCCGTTTTGACCGCCTCATGTTTGGTTTCTTTTTTTGCCGCCTCAAGTTTGTGTCGGCTCTCTCGCGTGAGAATCTCGTGGTTCAATTAGCTGACAATTAGTTTAATTTAATCGAGTAAATTCTTGCCAACAATTAATCGACAATCGATTAACCGTTTGCATCCCTAATTCCAACAGGTGCCTATAAATTCTGGCTAATCAAAATATTAAACGTGAGATCACATGTGGGATAAAATATCCAATTTTATTGGCAATTGTATAAATTCAATACAATCATAAAAATGTAACAAATCTTAATCTCAACTACCCATATATAGAAGATTGTGGCACCAATGCTATTAGTCTGGAGGCCTGACAGTTAAACTCAATACTTCAATGTAAACAATAACCATTTCAGTCTTTACACAAGAGCACAAAGCTTGTGCTGTACGTAAGATGGACAAAGAAGTGGTTCATTTGCATTGTTGTAATGTGTTTATTTTGGATCAATGTCTTGGAAACACAGTCACTCCTCCAGTTTCTGTATTCTGGATCCAGTATTGCTGCATCTCTCTGAATCACGCTCTGCCTCTTACAGTACATGCATCACATTCACAACCCGAGCAAACGCTGGCATACAGAACGTTGTGATCCTTGAAAAACTTTCAGTCACAGTGACGCAGGTCTTGCAGAGAGTTTCATTCAATGATGAAATGTGGAAAAACTACCGACATATTTAAGTGGGTGTTAAAGACTACATTACATGGTATTTGCAACTCAATCTTCCATAATGTCCTATATACATCGTAATAACGGAAACATGTGACGCTGGGTAAAGTTAGTTCCGCTATGGCTCTGCGGCTGTTCTTTTCTCAAAAATCGCTTCTTACCTTTTCTGTTTTCAGAGTTGCTGTTATATACACTTAATAAATTAATTTGTAGCCTACTTGTTTGTAGCGTTTAGTAAACTAACACTTTTACCGGCGGTAAAATTACCAGCGGGTGGTGTTATTTCACCAGCTGACGTATATGTACTCATTCATCACCATACGATCATTTATTTATACAATTTATTCATATAAAAACTAAACTCCCAATATGAATGCAGGATATAATGAGATTAATACTCTCTCTCTATCCCACATTCAAGCGTTTGTTATAACTAATCCTGACGGATTAAAATAATTTACACAAATCATTTAAGACATAAATTATTTCCGAGACCACATTGTGTAAAACATAACTATTACAGTCTTTGCATTAATCTATAGTAAGCATGAGAAAATATGAAATGAGCTACAGCAACAATACTACTAATGGGTTTGATAAACTGCGTATATTACATAATTTAAGATGACAAGTAAATATGTCAGTGAATGAGAAGAAATATCATTGAGAGATGACAGAAGTGTGTTTATGATAGATATATCCAGAAACATCCAGGGTGTGCTCATTCTGAATCGGAGGATCAGGTGTGTGTGATAAAAGAGCTGCCAGCCCATGATTCTCCCAGCACATCGCAAAAAAATAGGGATGCATCAATATCAAAATTAGGCCCGATACCGATAACCGATAATTCTTTATGATTGAAAGCCGATAACCGATATATTGCCCGATAAATCTAAATCCAAATTTTTATTACCTTTTTGAGAGCCTTATTACAAAAACAAAAGTCTCACCATTAAAAGCCATTTCCCAAGCACACAATTGTAATGTTATCATGATAATTTTATGTAGCCGATATGACAGACTTGCACTGCACATGTTGCACTGAACTGTATTTTGAAGTGATTCCAATCATATTTCAAGAAATTCAAAACCATCATGGCGAACAGTGAAGTGTCTCAGCTGAAGGAAATAATCCATTATTTATTGGCTTTAATATATCAGCCAAATTTTCTTATCGGGCCGATAATGATAACATTAAAAATGAACATATTGGCCGATACCGATACGGTGGCCGATATATCGTGAATTCCTAAACATTTTTATGACATATAATTTGTATGAAGACTTCGATTCACGAAATGGTTCTTACTAGGCTCGGTTATCACCAGGGCCATTTGAAGGAATTCGGGGGCCCCAAGCAAAATGGACATGAAGGCATTTCAATATTTTGATATTAGAAGGGAAGGGATGCAGCTGCTTTCACTACCAATGCTTAAAAACATCCCAAGCTAATGTTTGATGCACGGAATTTATTGTGTGGTTTTCCTAACCCCCATTGGTAAATAGATTATCACGGTGGAATAGTTAGTATAGAATGTTATGCCACTTTCATCAAAACCTATTACAAAGCTATAGCAATTAAATACGATAAACAGAGATTCTGGAACAGATCTGCGACATTCTTATCCCGTCAAAAAACATATTACAGTATGTAACCATCCGTCCGTTCGGAAAAAAAAAGTTGCACTAACTGTTCGTTACAAGCAGCATTTGCCGTCAGGCAGGTAGCTAACATAAACATATTTTTGCTAGCCTACCTGCTGCAAAATTACACTATTTGTTCAAGACAAGTAGAGCTATTTTATCCAGTGTAATTAATTTATCACTTTACCACTATCTTGTTTTTTCTTATCCTCCTCTTCCTTTCTCTTCTTTCTTTTCTGGCTTCCTGAAGCATAATTCCGCTTCATGATGACTGCCGAGGAGGTTTGTATTTTGCCGGCAGCAGAGATCACGTGGTTGGCTGGCTGCTGTCAGCGACACCTGAGAGGGGCCCCCTTGAGGGGGATCCCGATAACAGTGTCATTGCACTTTACTGCATTGACTATCAAAGGGGCGCTCACACAGTTTGTCGTTGCATTTTATTCTTAACCAATTGTTGTCTTGGGGCCCCAGGCCAGCTCGGGGCCCCAAGCAATTGCTTGGTTTGCTTGCCTAGTCGCGACGGGCCTGGCTATCACTGTAACCAGAAAAACTTTTACCCGGCGTAGGCCATTTTGGAGCCAAAAACCAGGAAGTGTGAAAGTGACTAATCGGGTCAATTTTGGGCCCAATTCTTCCCTTCTGACAATCCCAGGTAAAGTCCCGGTAATCTTGATGGTTCCACAGATTATCTTGTCTGATTTTCCTGTGATGTGATGCGTGTTAGGAGTGATCGAATGTGCTCGGAAGAACATCGGGGCCGCACCGATCTCAAATCTCAAAAATCCAATATCAGAAATCGTTTTTATCGTTATGTTTGTGGGCTCTACATTTTGAAAATCTGATGAGATTTTAAATGGCCGGCCTTTAATGGAGAGAGAGAGAGACGCCTCATTTCAAACTGAGAAAAAGAAGCATTGTGCACCGTTCTTATTTTCTAAGAGCGTGAATGATCAGACAGACACAGGGAGTGTGTGTGAGTAAAGGTCAAGTTTGTCATGTCCTCCTGAAACACTCCTCAGAGGTGCTTCTAGGAAGGGACAACCCTCGTACAGCAGGCAAGTCCCCCAGAATCTCTCACACACTGGAAATTCCAGTTTCACTGCAAAGCCTGAATCATTGCAACACTACAACAGCCCGAGTTACTACAAACATGTGCTCCGGTAACTGAATTGCAACATGTTTTGGTAATTGTTTCAACATTACATTTAAGTTTGAGTTCAAAACAAAATACCAAATAAAAAACAAGCAGTCACTAATCAACATATTCATCCCTAACATAAGTTTCGGTTTCCCCTGTTCCTTAAGACGCATTTTTTCAACAGACAAAAGCAAGAGGAAGTATTTTAAGCTTAATCGCTTTCTGGATGTTTGGTAAATGATTTACAGGCCTGTCACACGAATCATTAAAAGTCTTAAAGCTTATCTTCTGTTAGAGTGTTAGAGGAATAATATAATCCACTTCCATAATGATCTCAAAATTTATTTAATTTCTCTTTCAAAAATGAAGACATGCAACAACTCAAGTGCTGTATGTTTGAGTACATATTAAACGAGATTTTATTGACTCAATAAACAGTCTATGATATGAGAGTATTGGGGTCAATGACACAATAAAGTGTATACGGTAAGGAAAAGGAAGAATCTGCTAAAAGGAAGGAAAGATTTATTTCAAAACGTGCCAGTTTCCTAGAAAAGCACTCTTTGTTTTAAAGCTGGTTTTGAAAAACTTTTCAAGGAAAGTTTAAATTCAATTACTCTTAAAACGTCATGTGGTATAACAATTAAGTGAAAGGTAATATATTTTTGCACCTCGAATTAGGGCCGAACTACGGTGGCCGAGAGGTGCAAAACAAATTACAATTCAGAAAACAAAATAATTCAAAAAAACACAACGACAATTCAGAAAACACAACGACAATTCAGAAAACAAAATAACAATTCAGAAAACCCAACGACAATTCAGAAAACACAACGACAATTCAGAAAACAAAATAACAATTCAGAAAACCCAACGACAATTCATTCAAAACGGAAAAGGTAGGTATATTTTGAGAATGGCATACTTGTCGCTGATTGGACGAGACACCTGTCAATCAAGCCAGAACCGAAATCAAGCGATTACTGGAAGTACCGAGGGTAGAAAAGCGCTTCGGCTTTGGTATTTTAATCAAATAAACTGTCGATCTGTACATATTTTTTCAGTACCGCATGAGCTCATATTAATTTTAATATCAACTATCTAAAAAGTGTGCATCATGCCTGACATCTACATCATGAACAATTTACAGATGGTTTTATGACTGTAAGTCATTGAAATGCTATTGGAAACGTGTTTACCAATGTCGTATGTAACTTTAGTGACGGTCACGGTCCCTAAATGTACGAATATCTAGGCCAGCTTATGCCAGTTACATTAGCCTATACTTCACAGGGAATCACTTAGCGTAAAACTTTGCGCGTTACGTTTATATTCTGGTCCATCTGCTACCTGTAGCCTATTAATATAGCCTAAATCCCCAATAAGGTGGGAGTTTGGTCTTTTATTGTACTGTGTTTTGTCCATTGAGTTACTTTAAGTGTCCTGACCGCAGGGTGATCCTGGACAATGACGATTGAGGGAATCCCCAATTCTGCAGCACAGCGCCGAGATATAAAGTTAAGGAAACTAAACAACCGAGAAAAATATATGTCTACTACTTCAGATTTAACGTTTGATCTGTACATCGGCATCGGGGAATAACATTATAATCTCGTTCACGGTAGAGAAAGCTGCATGTACAAAAGTAACCGTGAAGACTTCAATGTAAAAACCAATTTTTTTACAGTCTATGGTAAAAACGAATCACTTTTCTACCCTCGGTACTTCCAGTAATCGCTTGATTCCGGTTCTGGCTTGATTGACAGATGTCTCGTCCAATCAGCGACAAGTATGCCATTCTCAAAATATACTTACCTTTTCCGTTTTGAATGAATTGTCGTTGTGTTTTCTGAATTGTTATTTTGTTTTCTGAATTGTTGTTGTGTTTTTTGAATTGTTGTTGTGTTTTCTGAATTATTTTGTTTTCTGAATTGTTGTTGTGTTCCCTGAATTGTTGTTGTGTTCCCTGAATTGTCGTTGTGTTCCCTGAATTGTCGTTGTGTTCCCTGAATTGTCGTTGTGTTCCCTGAATTGTCGTTGTGTTCCCTGAATTGTCGTTGTGTTCCCTGAATTGTCGTTGTGTTCCCTGAATTGTCGTTGTGTTCCCTGAATTGTCGTTGTGTTCCCTGAATTGTCGTTGTGTTCCCTGAATTGTCGTTGTGTTCCCTGAATTGTTGTTGTGTTTTCTGAATTGTAATTTGTTTTGCACCTCTCGGCCACCGTACCGAACGATTAATCGAAATGGTAATAAAATCGTGATGTGAGCATGAGCAATTTCTAAAACGCAGAAAGCAGGATTTTTCCGCCAGCCCCCTCGGTGTGAAATCTGAAAGCAGCGCTCCAAATCTAGCGCGGGAACAGAACAGAGCGGGTTTACCGTAACGACATGGAGGAAAGCACAGGAACAGGGAAGGTGAATCAGGCGTGCACCTGAGATGGGTCTCTCTTACCCCTTTTCCACCAAAGCATTTTGAGAGCCGGTTCGGAGCCGATGCCTACTCGAGAACCAGTTCTTTGTGTTTCGACAGCCAAAGAACCGGTTCTCGGCCAGGAAAATTGGTTCCAAAGCGGCACCAACTCTTTGCTGGATTAGAACCGTTCTTTTACCACGTCATGCTTACGTCGGGGGCTTGGGGCGGGTTACTGTGAACAACACCACGACAGGAAAGCTAAGACGTATGGCGACGTGCACAGTGACATAACGACGTCGTTCGCTGGGCTCTCTAGTCAGTGGAAAAACAAAAAGGTTCTTCTGAGAAGGTTCGCAAGTTGAACCAACTTTGAACCAGCACCAGTTCCGAACCAGTTATTTTTTGGTGGAAACGACGTATCTGTAGGCAAGGACGTGGTGAGCTGGTGCCGGGCACCACAACTTCCAATAGGAAAATTCAACTGCAGTAGCCAGCCACCGTTCAACCTGAAGAGGGCAGCACTCAGACGTTTGGTTTTTACACCATATATTGTAGAAATAAAACACTTTATACCCAAATGTCAAAAAAATGACTTGAAATCAATGAACAGCATTAATAAAGCCCCAGTCTTACAGATCATTAAAGAAAAGTTGTTTTAGGGTTTAGTTACCCTTTAATTAACCATAAACCAACATCAAAAATCATTTTAATTTAGAAATTAAAAACATGCTAATTAATTGTAGAGGTGCCTTATTGTATGTATGAAATGCATATTTGAATGCTTTAGCCAAAAAAAATCCATTGGTAATTATAAGTTGAAAAGTTTGGATGCATTATTTGAATGATTTATTTTGGTCATTTTTTTACTAATTTAAAAACATCACATTTTTCATTGCCCATATGGTTTAGGACGGTTACAACAAATGAAGAGAGGGGTTATTTCAGATGTGGAGACATCATTCTGATAAAAGGTTTTTTTTTTTATAGCATGCAATGATTATTTGCAATGACAACAAGGACACTTGTTAACCAAAAACTTGGTCAGTTTTGATTTCATGTCTTAAATTACATAAATATGCCTACATGACACAAATAATAATTTCCTTATATTCATCATCATGAGAAAGATTCCCCCTTTGTCCTACTAATGGCGTATCCCTCTGTGATCTCTGACCAAGTTTCTTTCTCAGTGTCTGTCGTCGGCTAACACACACACCCATGAACACACAAACCAATTACAGCCCAGAAGTTCCTTCCAGGTGAAGTCCAGGGCCTCTGGTTTGTCAGGCATCAGAAGCGTCTCTGTGACTATGTGCTCTCCAGACACGTACCAGTATACGGCTCTCAACCGCGTAGAGGGAGCGAGTGAAATCTGGCAGCCACTAAGGAAACAATGACAATAGCCTCCGCAAGTCCCACAGAATAGATGTAGAGAGCAATCTGGCACAGTGACAGATCACTTTCGCTCGCAAGTTTCCCAAAAAGACAAAGTTTGGACACTTTTGTCCCAAGTACCAGTTTGTGAATAGATAGAGATAGAGCTAGAATACCTACAATAAAGAACGGGAAGCAAAGGACTGTTTTGTTCAGTGAACTAGCTGGCTTGGCAAGCTTGGGTTTGAATGAACTGTTGATTTAAAGCCGGACCGAGGCTAGTCCGAAGATTAGCGCTGCACTCACACACAAAAACACCCTGGCATTTCCACTCAACATCATGAGACGATAAAATATGTGATAAAATATGCAAAACAAAGATCACCTTTCGTTCCTCAAAAAAACTCTATGAAATAATGAATCTGACCAGACAACGTCATGCTGACTTGCATGGATCATTTTTATTTTGGGGGAATTGGTATTTTGGGTTGTCATCACTGACTCAATTTGTTCCAAACCTGTATGAGTTTCTATCTTCTGAAGAATGTCGGTGACCAAACAGTTCCTGGTCCCCATTGACTTCCATAGTAAGTTTTATTCATACTATGGTAGTCGACATCTCTTTGATTACCAGTATTCTTCAAAATATCTTCTTTTGTGTTCAGCCGAAGAAAGAAACTCATACACATTTAGAACACTTTGAGGGTGAGTAAATGACGACAGCATTTGTATTTTTGGGTGAACTATCCCTTTAAGTTCAAACTCATCAATTTCCCCTATTCAAGGACGCCGTGGCCTAGTGGTCAAAGATCTCGGCTGCGAACTAAAAGGTTGTAAGTTTACGCCGCAGCAAAGGAACATAAACTACCACCATTATGGTCTTACACTCAGATTACTCCAGGGTAAGTGTGCAGGACTTAAGCTTTTGTGAAGTACACTTTAGCATACTTCTACAACTTACTAGTAATGTTGAATGTAATGTTTTCAGACACCTAATTGCATGCAACATCCAATTAAATGAAAAAGCATTATAGTTTGAATTATTAAACAATTAGTTGAACTTATTTTGACCCACTTAAGTAGATCTGTAAATGTAATTTCATCATTTCTCCTATTGCTCATTTTAAATTGTGCAGCCGAATGTACCGACAAGCATTTATAATAAACTAAAATATACTGATTTGTATACACGAATTTGAAGAAAAAAAATTACACATTTGTAATTATGAATTTGCAATTTAGTACATTTAAAATACATTAACTGTACGTGACATATCGAATAACACACTACAGTTAAAATTGCAAGTACTTATTTAAAGCACAATAAAAGATTATCAAAACATAATGTAGGTCATTTATTTCAGTAAAATGACATACACTTTAAAGAATAATAATGACAACAAGTTTTTACATTGCTTTAACTCACTAAAATAAGTTAAGCGATTTTCAACTTTTTAAGTTATACTAGATTCAACTATGTTTATAAGTTTAATGTAATTTAAGTTAATAAAAAAATTAAGGCAGCAACTTTTTATTACAGTGTAGTTTTTTGCCCCCTGAAAAACATACTTTTAAGATTTGAAGTAAACTACAAGTGCACAGTCAATACAATCAATCAAGCACACTTGTTTTCACAAGGAATGTCTACTAGCTTGATAAAGATGACTTATGCATGAATGAATGCATTAAAAGCATGACTTGCATTAATTATAGTGAGAGTTAGAAGACTATAGTAGCACATAGTAGGCTATATTTGTATTCAGTAAGCTCTAAACATGTGAACTGAAAAGACTGAGTTTAGAGAGAAACATCAGTAAAGGTCATTTGAGCAGCTGTCAGTGAAGCCTCGACAGCACACACACAACTGAAGCTAGAGGATAACCTTTCACTGCCGTACTGTAGTAAAGTGCTCATTCTCACAGCAAACGGCATGGCCGACTGTGCTGGTTTAACTTGGTTTGTTGTTTTGGGACAATTTGAGAAGGTTTGAGTCATCAAGAGATTTGCCATGCTGGTCTACTCTAACTTTTGAAAAGTACGCTGGAATTGTACGTCGCGTGAGCCGGACAGGGTTTCTAACCGCACATCTGACACGCGTTAGTGAATGTGTTCATGTTGTGTAGAGTTAAGTTGAGTTACCTTGACCGAGTCCACGGGGTACATGACTGTGTGCTCCAGCACTCCGGCCACGGCGCCCGCTGTCATGTGCGTGCCCAGCGACGCGTGAGCGGGCAAACTCTCGTAATCCGCGTCGCCCTCCAACGCGTCGCCGTCGCTGTTCACCTCCGACATCTCCACACTCGCCAGGACCGCGTCGCTGCGCAACTCCATGCGGTGGAAGCGTTAAACCCACGCTTGATACGCGGAGATGTGAAGCGGCGACACGAGCGCGCACATCACTATCACCACCACTGCCGACAACGTCATCTCAGCGACGCCGTGATGTCATCGTGACGCAGCGGTCGCGCGCCAGACTGTGAGAGCGGTAACGGGTGAAGGTGGGGCTCAAAGCTGATGTTACCAATAAAAAGTACATTGATCTGGGAACGTTTTTTGTTGTTGTTTTTGAGTGATTCTTCTTTTCAGGAGTGTTTTCCATCTTGTTTGGAATTGGTCTGTGATTAGGTTGTATGAATTAAAGGGATAGTTCACCCAAAAATGAAAATTCTGCCATCATTTATTACTCACCCTCAAGTTGTTCACAAAAGAAGATATTTTGAAGAATGTTGGTAATCATAGATATTCTGGTCCCCATTGACTTTCATAGTAGGAAAACAAATACTATGGAAGTCAATGGGGACCAGGTTACTGGCATTCTTCAAAGTATCTTCTTTTGTGTTCAACAGAGGAAAGGAACTCGTACAGGTCTGGAACAATTTGAAGGTGAGTAATGACGGAATTTTCTTTTTTAGGTGAACTTAATGTAGCCTATTCTAATCAATTTTCTTCTTATTAAATGATCCTTCCTCTTTTGGCAAGTCTGAATGAATTTAGAAATACGGTTCATTCAGACGGTTCGTTTCAGTGTATGTGTGTGTGTGTGTGTGTGATATTATATAAACACAAACTTTTATGTAGGCCTATCTATGCGATTCATCGGTTTGACAGCATGTTATTTAGTTACAGTGGTGATTCCAACATCCCTTCCTAATATAGTTTGAGTCCTAACAACCCTTCATTAAAAGCCATTTGTAAATCATCTTGAGAGAACCATTCAAAAGAGAGAGAGAGAGAGTCAGATCTTTTCTTTCCTAAACAAAGCTGAAATTTCTGTAATTATTTGCAGCTCGTATGATTGGCATTCCGCACATGATATCTATAGATTGCTCCATCTGTGAGTATGTGATAGTTTAGGTGTGTCTTTTCTCAGAAAGACCAGTTCACCATGTTCACTTTATCTGCTCACTTGGTGACTATAGGCTACGATACAGGGAATCTGGGGTTCACCAGACGTCCTCCTAACTCACACACACACACACACACACAAGAAACATATATGGCAGTCCCGTTTGTGCTCACTTAAGAATGAGTTCATGGATGAAATAATCACACTTGTTAAAAAATACACTACACTTCACAAAAGAGTCCTTCACATAAATCATATAGCCTACTTTAAAAGAATATACTTAAGTGCAAACTAAATTAAATGTTTTTCGGACACTTAATTGCATGTTATTCACATGAAAATGTATTATAGATTAAATGTAGCCTATATTAAAATCAATTAGTTGAACCAAGAGTGCTTTTTTGACCCACTTAAGATTTACACATACATATTTATATGTAATTTCATATTACGAAATCTCACTATTAACTAACTAGCTATTAACTATGACTTTTGCCTCAATAAACTCCTAATTGCTGTTTATTAAAAGTTAGTACATTGTGTAGGATTAAGGGATGTATGATCATGCAGAATAAAGCATTAATATAAGTACTAATAAACAGCCAATATCCTAGTGATATGCACGCTAATAAGCAACTATAATTGCTTATTGCTTATTCTATTGTCTTTGAAATATGGTTGAAGTGTACCGCCGAATGTACTGACAAACATTCATCATGGCAAACTTTAATGTCATTTCTATTGAAACTTGTATGTCATGTATTTGAATATATTTGTAATTTAGCACATTTAAAATACTTTAATTGTAATATCAAGTAACTCACTAGTTAAAATCATAATCAGTAGGCTACTTTACATGTGTCAGTAAACGCAGAATAAGTGATACTTTTAAAGCACAAGCGATTATTAAAACATGATTTAAAATATACTTTAAAGTAAAACCTTTAATTTGGATCTTTTATTTAATTGGAATACAGTTTTTTTTATTTTTTTTTTATAAAATGACTTTTAAGTTTTGAAGTGCACATTCAATACTATTAAGCGCACTTCTTTTTCTCGAGGGTACACAGAATACTTTGGCCTAATGCTTCACTGTCAAATTATCACCAACTTTACAATATTAGTGAAGTAGGATTGTTGGCTTTGAAGAAGTCACATTACTTCTACCGTAGCAATGATCCTCATCAGTTCCTCTCGCAGGCCATGTGAGCAGATCATATGATCCAGAAAACATGGAGCAAACAAGCAGAGCATTCAAACGCCGGTACATGTGTATCCAAGCAGTTTCACAGACACACACACACACACTCCTCCAACCGAACAAACTATACGTCAGTGTCTCAGGCTTGTGTATGCAGTCCAACATTTCTGTGTGTTTTTTTTTAAATAGATCCGTTGAATAGTTAATCATGAGGCACGTTGTATCTAAGAAGTTTGACTTTCACTTGGAGATGTTGTATAGGGTTCAGCGTGTGTTTGCCAAGCTCAATGCCTGTAGATCAGAAGATCTCTGAGGGCGGGCCGAGAAACGCCTGCGTCTGAGGTGTGCTTTCATATGATTATAATAACGTTCGTTTCAGACACACACTCTTTGTTCACAATTACGTTTGAAGAGTCATCCATTGAAAACGCTTAACATTAAGGGAGTGCAAAGTTCAGTTGGTTAAACTTTTTAAGCTGGGAAAAAATTCTAGTGTGTAAAAATGTTATTAAAAAAATGACTTTTGCTAATAGAGAACTATAGGGATAACTGAGTTTTAAAGAAGGGTTAATTTCACAACTCATTTACATTTACAGAATTGAAACACATTATAGCGCGTGTTCGATTTGTCTTCCCATGTGAAAAAGAAGTACACATACTTTTAACAAGAGTAATTATCACGGAAATAAAGAATAAGTGTGAACTGAATGTAATGGTTTCAGACAATTAACTGCATGTTAATTAAAAGTAATGGAAATATATTTTAGTTCAAATTTAAATGAAACGTAATTAGCTGAAGTTTAGAGTACTTTTTGACACTTAACTATAGTAATTACATCTTAATTACATCTTAATTACAAGTAATTACATTTTAATAATTTCGTAATTACACCTATTGTCTTTGAAATATGGTTAATACTGCTAAATTATTTTTAGATTAATATATTTTGTACGTTGTCCCTGACAAATTAAATAAATGTACTGACAGTTTATGGTAAATTAAAATATACTTTAAATGTTATTTCTACTCAATCTTGTGTCATGTATTTAAAGTAAAATTACAATCAAGTACGTGTGCGTTAGTATGTTGGTCAACATTTCTTTTAAGAACGACAAAGGATTGTAAAAACATGATTTAAAATTAAATTAAAAATTGTAATTTGACAATTATAAAGTTCACTTTTTAAAGTGTGTTTAGAAACATGAAAGGGAACTCTCTTCAGATACACATACGTTACCTTTTATTTCATTAATATTATATTATCTGTTTTTTTTAATAAGCATTTGAAGTACACTACAAGTGCACATTTGATTCAATTAAGCACACTTCTTTTTAATGAGGGTTTCTGCGTAAGCATGCAAAGTGAGTCATATATGCGATCAAATGATTCTT